>BPLQ01003013.1:0-470556 GCA_021605075.1 Caerostris darwini
TTTAAAGTTTATGTTTATTATAATTTAAAATATTTACAAGATATTTTTAAATTTTATAACCTCTGAAGCTTTGATTCAAATTTATTGAAATTTATAAATCAATTATTGAAACTTTAATAAAGCTAATTCAGATTCATTTATTAAAAGTTTAAAAAAAAAGCATTAAACTGATTCGTGCACATATTTTGTGCAGAGATCTGAAATATGTGAAAGGCTATAGGAAAATAAATAATGGCGTGACATTTAATGAATAGAATACGCGTTCAATGCTAGCAGAATGTTAAATTTTTTGAAAATATCTTTTATTATTTGATAGGAATACAGCATGGAAGTTTTTTTCTGTTTTCACCATATAAAAACATTGCGTAAGCAGACATCCATTTCCTGTTCGACAAATTGCAATACTTTACAAAGATTTTTTATATTCGATTAACTTATTTTTTTTTTTTTTTTTTTTTTTTTGAAAATGCAAACACTTTATGCTGAATAATTTTATTTTTTTTTTTTATTTATTATACAATTTATATTTTTATTTACATTTTTAAAAAAAGTTTATTTGAAAATGCAAAATGTTAATTTTTAAAAAGTTAATCATTGTTTAAAATATATATAATCAGTGTTGTCGTTTTCAACTTTTTATTTTAGAAAAATATTTTCCAAAAAAACTTAAAAACAAATTATTCAGACGTTTAAAATAAATATAATTTTCAAAAATATATAATTCAATAAATAATTTCTTAAATTGCATAAATTGTTCTTTCCTGTACTTGTAATTGTAGTGATTGTTTAAACACATAAAATACATTCGAAAGGATCAAGTATTAGTTGTGATGAATAATATTTTAAATATTCTTTATATTTACTCAGGATTTAACATGGAAAAATTTCAATACGCAATGGCAATTTTCTCTAAAGGGAATGAAAACATCAATTATATCTAAATTGCATTAAATAAAATATAAATGTCACTTTTGATAACTAAATTAAAATTGGACAAAATATTAGTTTATTTAAAAAATTATATAATTCCTAATTTTACCATTTAATATAATTAACATATTTATGCATTATGTCAACATGCAATAAATTATAAAGTGGCAAAAATTTCTTTACTTAATGTAACTTTTATTCAAATTAAGGTATTTTAATTTCATTTACTACATTTTGTTTCAATGAATTCCAGCAACTTATTTCATTTTTTCTAATAAAACTATTTTAAAATAATTATCCTAATACTTTAAAATATATAATGAATAATCAGAAAAACGCAAAATCAAATCATATTCTTAAATTAAGTTCGTTTTGGCTAAAGTAACAAACGTTTTAAATTGAGATGATATACTGTAATTTATTTAATTAACTCTACGATTTTATTCAATTATAAAACACTTCAAAAGAAAATTTTCAAATCTTTTCTTCATGATCCTATTAATTTTAATTAATTTATCAGAATTAAATTTCATATTTTTGAAATTTACTTATTAAGGTATAAATAAATATGTTTTATTAAAATTTTATTTTCAATAAATATAACCTTGAATTCATTAGACTTTGTTCTACTTATATATTTATATTAACTATTTTATTATGATAGATATCTAAACAAGTAACATTATTTATTTGGATTCAAATTTTTATCTTCAATTAAAATTATTATTTATTAAACAAATTATACAAAAAAATATTATTCTACAATTTAATGTTTTCTTTCATTATTACAAATTTAAAAATATTTCACTGAATATGAAAAAAGCAATAATAAACGAAAAACTTAAAATATATTTTTTTTTACATACAATCTATAAAAGTCTATCTTCTAAATTTCATTAATGTTAAATATTTAGCAATGTCTATACTAGAATCTATAGTTTTGAATATTTTAAGTGATTTACATTATAATTTTTTTTTGAGATATTTATTGAAGGAAAACTATTTAATGAATATTTTAATCAAATCTATTAAAGGTAATTTTTAAAATAATATGAAGAAAATAATGTAACAAAATGAAACATTTAAAATGATAAAAAATGATTGATTGAAAAAAAAAGGATTTTTGAAAATAATAATGTTTAAAACCTTAGTTGCATTTTAAAAATAATAGATAATTATAAAAACATAAAACAGGTTTAAATCACACACATATATTTGTAAGAATTTATGTCTTAAAAATATTTATATAAGCTTAACTATTATGAATTTATATTTAATTTTCGTTTAATTATTTGAAGTTTTATATGACATATTTATTTCTTAGAAAGGCTATAATCAGAGAACATTAAATACTATAATCTTATATGAAGTACCATGATTGCTGATATTTCCCAAATTTTAGGTATATTACTTCATGTTAACATAACAAATTTTAAAATTTTATTATAAAAGTTAGCTTTTTTCACCTGATTCGAAAAAATATGTAGATAGGAAATAAATTATAGTTTATTTTAAGTAAGAAATAATGGTTGTTCCGATTTTTAGTCTATTTATAAATATATTATAAAATCTAATCGGGAAAAAATATTGTATATTAATAGTGAAATTTATAAATTCCTCCCTATTTGAAATCCGTTCATTTAGGGAAATTTTAAAAAGAAAGTTTTCTCATATTTTTAGCTTTCTGTATGGAAAAAGTTATAATAATAAATAAACTATTAGTGTTGGTAAAGAACTTTAGCTATCACCATCAGGTACAAATTGAACTCCATCTGAAAATACCACTGGATGTCGTCTTTCAAAATTTGGACTGCTTGAAATTATTCCTTCTCAATAACATCATTGACATGAAGGTCGTGGCATCCTCAAAATGGATAGCTTTAGCAAATTCAGAAAAATTAGTCAAATTTGATTTTTTTTTTTTTTTCAAATTTAGTGCTAAACTTATTTCAGAGACATCAAACTCTTTCAATACACAACATTTACATGATGGATGAATGCATTGGGTTTTTATTTGTTCATTAAAACGGGGTGCTTGTAATCTCGATTTTCAGCATTTATATCCTATAATCAGGTATCGCTACATATAATATAGTCAGGTATTGCAGCTGCATAACATTCTTATGTATACATATTGATGTGCTACAAAAAGTTTCATTTATCATTTTAAAACAGTTCTAACTTTTACAGCACAAATCCTGAGTTTTGATGAAATTTCTTCCCTTTATTGTAAGTGATCAAATCATTGGTGTGAATTTATAATGCAGCCATGATATTAAAGCCATTTCTACTTACCTATGTAATATTTATTGTTCAATAATATTAACTTATTTTGCATTTCTATAGCGCCTTCACCATCGAACCCATTTTTGACACCATGATTTTAAGATCATTTCTACTTATCCACATATCTATTGTTTAATAATATTAACTTCTCTTGCATTTTTAAAGTGCCTTCACCACCTAATCAATTTTTAGCACCATGACTTTAACAGCATACTTTAACTTTAACGGCATTTTCTACTTATACACGTTATATATATTGCTTAATAGAGAGTTTTTGCATACCGTACTTTGGAGGTCCGTTATTTTTTTCTCCCTAGTGCGCATGCTCATAGGAAATTGCGCATGCGTATCTGTAATAAAATTTCCTATGAGCATACGCTAGGGAGAAAAAAATAACGGACGTCCAAAGTACGGTATGCAAAAATTCTCTATTACTAGAGAGTTTTTGTATACCGTATTTTGGATGTCCGTTAGCTTTTTCTCCCTAGCGCGCATGCTCATAGGAAATTGCGCATGCGTATCTGTAATAATGTTTCCTATGAGCATGCGCGCTAGGGAGAAAAAGCTAACGAACGTCCAAAATACGATATGCAAAAACTCTCTACTATTAACTTCGTTTGCCATTCTATAGTGACCTTCTAATCAATCTTTTAAAATCAAACATTACTCTATTTAATCAATGTTTTAATCAAATGTTTAATAAAAGGCACAGCTGTCTTGAAATTGCTTTGTTAACTTTAAACTTTAGATGTCTGAATAATTTTAACACAGACTAAATGAACTTCAATTTATTATTTGAAATTAGAGATTACTATAAAATATCCATTAAATATTTTAATGTCTTAAATCATTGTGCAAGTTGTGTAACATCAAGTGAATATTTAAAGAAAATATTTTTGAATTGTTATTTTTTACAACAGTAAGGTTTTGATACATATATATAATAAATTTTGAGAATAAAAAGTAAATGTGATTTTTAATTTTTACTAAATAGTTTCTCAAAAAAATTTATTAAAATTCAAGGCTATAAAAAGTATTTCTAGATATTTTGTGAGATTAACCCCTTGCTTTTAATTTAGCTGCAAATAATAATATCAGCTCCATCTTTAAAAAATTTAATTCCTTGAAAATATGAAGTTTTCGTCAAAAAAGAATTATAACTACCAATAACAATAAAATACCTTTATACTTATGTTATACTTTTATAAAAAAATTAATGATTACTGTAAACAAATTTAAGTCAACTAGGATTGAACAAAATTTAAAATTTGAAGAATTAAATATTTATCATAAGCAGATTCTACACAGAGTAATTTTTATATTTTTAAGTAAATACACTCTTTCAAAAAATCTGATGAAAAATGATTTGTGTTTATTGAATTGAATTATCAATGATAAAGAAATATTTAAGAAAAGGGTTATTATGAAATATTTAAAAAGTTACTCAGAATTAGAATGAATGTTTTTCTAAAAGAAATAGGGCAATGATAAAAAATACGCTTTGGTGAAATTATGCTGATCAATTACTTCTATATTAATTTGTAAAAAGTTCTTGTGTTTTTTTTTTTTTTTTTTTTAAATGACTAACCTTAAACAAAAACACACTTCAGAAAATATTTTTAAAAAATTTTAATTATGTATACTAATGATGTTTTAGATAATTCTTTTCTCTTCCAACTAAAAACGTAATCTTTTCTTAAGAAATATTTATTGGAAGAATGATAAAAGAAAAAAAAAATATTTTTTTCTGCAAAATTTCAATCTATTCTTTTATTACATGTCGCTGATTAATAGAACCCTCTTTACTGCATTCATAAATTTTTCTTGCGACTAATTCTAAGACAAATTAACTACAAAATATGGACTCACTGTATATCAAGTGATGCTCATTCCTTCATATTAAGACCTTTTTATATTTGCCATGGCCATAAAAAATGCAGCAAAGGGGTTTGTTCACATGCAAGGCTTTCTATTTTACGATGTCAATATCTTTCATTTGATGGTGTCATAATTTCTAACCATTTCTTTTTATTCTTATCCTTCGTAGGTTAATTCCAGTTGATTGTTTAGTAATTTGTATAATTACTGTTCTTTAATGAGATTTTGTACAGTAAAATATAATTTTTTTATATTTAAAGTACTTTCAAACAGAATCAGTGTCATATCAAGATCTTATTTACTGAATGCCAAACTATTTCATTTTATTTACGAAATACAAGTAGAAATAGTAATATACACATAAATAATATAGTAAAAATTAAGACATTTTATATTATAAACGAAATGTTTTTATTTAATTTTTAATTTAGAATACAATATATTAAATTTCGTAAGCAAATTGTTAAGCCTTAAAAATAACATAATTTTCAAAATGGCAAAACAGAAATTTCATTTTTAATGCATAATAGTTTTTAAATTTTATTTTGTTTATTAAATTATTCATTTTATTTAACTATATCAACTTCAAATTTTTGTATTCTTCAAAACGTGAGTAGAAATAATCTATTATAGTTTGCAACAAAGTTGTTGATTGAAAACACAGAGTAGCATTTTATATATTAAAAATGTTTGGGCTTATAAAATAAATCCATTTTTTAAATATTGTTTTAAGTTATTGAATTTTGTAAAAGTTGTGCTTAAAATAATTTTACGTATAATGTTTGCTGTTTACAATTTGCTTAAAAAGTTAATCTTCAATTATTATGCTTTGTTTATTTTAGAAAATCCTGATGCTACTTATAAAAATGTATTGTTATTGCTTTAGAAACAAAATTTTCCTTACGCTGCATTACATTTTTATTATAATTTCTCAAACTTTTGAAAAAAGTTCTCATTAATGTCTAACAGAGTTTAAGTAATTTACAGTCTACAACAGTCTTCTTTAGGTACGTGTTTTAAATGTTCAAAAACACATATCAAAGTACTGATATGCTTAGACTTATTTTAAAAATGCTTTGCACAGAAATACTATAGAAAATTATTATAATTACGATTTTATTTAAACGAAGGATTACGTTTTTATTTAAATTGAAGGAATTTTGAAATTAACGTAACAGTAAAGGAAAATGCCCTGAATATTATCAAAACAAAGAAGAAATATAAGAAAGATACCAAGAATGGACAATTGTTAAATTGATGAAATTTTTCTGTATACTCCAATGTTATATACAGAAATGAAAGCAACAATTTTTAAAACAAATCATCTTATATTGTCAAAAAGGAAAAAAAAAATACTATAATTAAAAATAGCAGCTATTTCCAATGTTAAATGAATTATAATCTTTCAGTATTGAGAAATATATTACTTATAACTATGTAAATCAAATGATTATGTCCTCTAAACTTCTATGTCCTTATAAGGAATATCACTTCGAAATAAAATATCTACTCTGTGTTTCTGTAAGTGTGATTAGTCTATATTTTCAACTTCATTGATACTTTTCAATTTTACTTATTCTTAGGTAATAAATAAACTTTATTTTTTTTATTTTTTAAATATTCTGAAATATTAATAAATATAAAAAATTATAAATCTTCATGAAAATAAAAAATAACATAGGAAGAAAAATTCGAAGAACATTAATTTCTTGTGCATTAGATAAATATATACATTATATAGATATTATAAATTTAAAAATAATTCAAATCAAATACAATTCAATTACTGTTAATGCATCTGTATTATTTAGCAAATAATAGTATCAATTATTGAATAAATTAAATATTTACTTATATATCAAATTGCTAATGCACATAAATTATATCTATATATATATAGAACATATTATTTCTTTTATAAAATAAAAATATTTAACAAAATTTGCTGTTATTAAAATTACTTTTGCAATGTAAAGTTAACTTATTTAACTCCAATAAAAAATCCCATTTTATTTCATTAAATGAAATATAACACGATTAAATAATTCATTCCACCAAGTAAGCTTAAATAAACCGAAACTCGCCATGATATTACCTTAAATTAATCAAGTTAAAAATTTTAAATTTTAATCAAGCACCACTTTATATCCCAACAGTTTTATACTGTTTCTACCATTTCCATTTATTTTTATAAATATTCCCCTTCCCTATGTAATATACGTAGTCACTTTCAATGGCAGATCAGCTGTGCTGTTTTTTAATGCATGGTCGTAAATACAAGTTTGGTGATTATTGAATAAATTGAACAGTCAATTATTCATCAGAATTTTTAATGCACGTAATTGCACTTAAAGTAAAAAATATAATTTTATAATTAAGAAAGAAAATATATCAGGAAGAAGAATCAATGGAGCATATTATTTCTTCTTATATAATAAAATTAATTTACTAAAATTACTTTTATAATATAAAGTGAATTTATTTAACTAAAAATAAAAAAATCCCACTTCTATTCATTAAATTGGATATGTAACACGATTAATTAATTCATTTCACCAAGTAAGCTTAAATAAACCGACACTCGCAACGATATTACCTTAAATTAATCAAGTTAAAAATTTTAAATTTTCACCAAGCACCACTTTATATCCCAGCAGTTTTATACTGTTTCTATCATTTCCATTTATTTTTATAAATATTCCCCTTCCCTGTGTAATCTACCTAGTGCGCTTTCAATGGCAGATCAGTACTTCAAACGAGTCTATCACGCTGCTATATTGCTGCCGTTTTTTAATGCACGGTCGTAAAAACAAGTTTGATACTGGCTAAAAGCACTTTAACGCCAACATTACGATTCTTCCGCGTCTTGCTACTCAATCCTTTCTCACTTTCGGTACGATCGGCGCCGTTCGATTAGTCCCCCTTCTAAGAATGTCGCCTCATCCCCCCACCCCCAATCTCTTTTAAGACCCTCTTCTGCACAGCTCATAAAATTCCCTGGAACTCCACCCCCCACGCCCAACCTCTGGTTTGTTTTAAGGGCACTACTAAATCCATTTTAATCACTCAGTGACACAAATAAAATCTCTTGTGTTCTCTGAGGCGTTGTTCAACGTATATGTCCCATTCGTTTTAAATCGGATTCAATTGTTTCTACCGGCTGATCCCCCTTTGCTCAAGGAAACAATGGAACAACTATTTGAGCAATGGGTCTAGCGCCATTTTCGTCATTGCCCGCCTTCCGTCACACGCTGGCATGTTGTTAAGGGCCTTCCCCATTGCGTTGGTAATAATGCACTCTGGGGGTCGTGCCTGTTGTTGAAAGACGGCCTTGTAATTGATGTCTTATAAATGTGCTTAACAAAGAGTAGTTTGGGAGCTAGTTATCATAATGAATTTAAAAGGTAATTATTTTTCATTCTGTGGAATCTGGAAAATTATATATAATTGAAGATGTTATATGTGGATAATTCTTTTATTAAAGTTCGTCTTTGAGCGGAGTGAATAAATTATGAAGTGACATTGAGTGATAGATTTAAAGCATAATTATTGCATAATATTGCCACAAAAGATTCAACTTTTCGACAGTCACTTTTAATTCTATACATCAAATTTAATCAAATGACAGTATAAAAATTTTGAAGGATAAAATGTTTGGCTATAACATTTATTCATAATTTATAGAATAAAGGATAATGATTATTATAATTTAATAAAATTAAATTGCATTTGTTCAGATTTTAATGAATTTAAAAAAAGAAATATTCCAGTAACATAAGAAACAGATATAAAAACTAGAGATTTCAATTTCGATGGATATTTTATTTATATTGAAACAAAATAAATTACATCCTGATCTACAAATTATTACACTAGACTTACAAAATATAAAACTAAATCAACTAAATACATAAAAAAATTAATAATACCCATTAAATGCACAAGAGGATTTCAATAACTTGGATATAAATTTATAATTTTCTATTTCTGAAAAATACGTTTACACTTAGCATGTCAAAATATCCTGAAGTTTAAAGGTAAATTACAAAACTTTTTGCACGGAAAAGATTACTCGTTTGAAAATAGAATGTATGTATGATTTACAAAATAAATAAGCATTTTAAAGATAAAAAATGTGTAATATGATGCCTATATATTTCCTACGACTAATCTAAAATCATGTTATAATATTTGGAATGGATTGTTATTCTGAAGTATAATAGATTATTAGACTAAAGAATAACTCCAATGCTATGGAGTGCGGTAGGAAAGGCCATCATAAAGATTGCTTGAGCAACATGGTTTCATGGACTTTGGTCTAGGTGTCAAGGCCAGGGGGACATGAAACAACAAACAATAACATAATTCAAATGAATTTAAAATTATTGAGAAAAGTAGCGAAAATACTAGATGCTTACCAAAACATGCATTGTGTATTTAGCAATCAATTATGTAAACAAACAATATAAGCTTCGTGTTTATTTAAAGATAAATATTTTTTTTCTTTATTTACATCACTTTCAAATGTCTCATAAGCTTTTGTTTCAAATTAAAAAATCTGAATAATCTTTAGGATATACTATAACAGCCTTTTTAATTTTTATTTTAAGTATCTCATACTTACTGAATGTTTCATGATCTCACTCTGAGAAGAAAGCAATTTCTGACTCTTCTCAATGTCAAAGTATGCGATGTAACCAAGTTCTAAATAATGCTGCAGTGTATACTAAACTCGAAATAAATTCACATTTACTTATTATAAATTTACATGTACGTTCTATCGATAGCTAATGTTTTAATTGCTTTACAAGATATTTTTTTTTTCTTTCTACTATTAGTTACTACAATGTACTTGAGTTATTTCAAACTTGAAAAATGCATAACACAATGTTTATAAATTACATATGAATATGCATATATATATATATAATTAATATTTTTATTTCTTATTTCAAAAGGACGTAGAATATTTTTTAACTTAATATTGAGTAAATATTTAATTAACGTATTTAGTATTAAATTAATTTATCGAATAATGAAATCTAATTAACACGCTTTCTCTCAAAAACAATTCATATTTTTTCTTCTTCTATAGTAATTTTATTAACAGAATGCAAAAAATTTATTTTTGCAGAAAAATTAAAAAGGTTATGTGAAATAGAAAGTCGGACATTGTTTAAAAAGGTGTATTCATAGTAAAAAAGAGATTCACAAAAATATACAAAGGATTTCATTGCTGCAATAACATACTGAATTGCTGTTTAAAAAAAAATAAATAGGAAAAAAAATGTTAAAAATACTGAAAATTAGAATCAATATAATAAAAAATGAGTTTTTCTAATAAAATATCAAATGTACTGAAAAATATTTTTTTTTTCATTTTTTAAATATTAAATAACACAGAAAAAATCATGAGAGCAAAGAGAAAAATTTAACTAAGAAATTTTTCAATTCGTTTTAAATTTATGCATAATTTTTCATTTGTTTTGCAAAATTTTCTTAATAAAATAATCAAAAAAATAATTATCACGTTACTATTAATTTAATATAATAATATATGAACAGTTTCCAAAAGATATTTTTTGCTAAAAAATAATTAGTAAGCATGAAAATTAATCCTTTTTTTTTTTTTTTTTTTTTTTTCATTTTAATTATTTTCCTAATTCATGAACACAATAGACCTGTAGTTTTTAGTAAAATATGTTTATAACAAAAACTTATAAAAATAGAACTACTCTGAAAAATTTTAAGGTAAACTCATTTATTCATTGCATAAAATTTTACGTGCGTTCCTTTTTTAAAGAAATTCCTTAAAAAAATTAATAAAATATAACGCTTAAAAATTAATGAAGCTTTATTTAGTAATATAGCATAGCTTACAAAAAAATTCAACTAGTTGATAATTTTTATCAAGCATCGTTAAATACCGATGAAATGGACTTTTTATAAAATACCAATTATATGTTACATTAAACATTTTTTTTACTTTCATGTTAGGCAACTGGTAGTGTAAACAACATAATTTCTTCATAATTTTATTACATATTTCATACGAGGAATTTTCAAATTTTAAGAAAGTTTCTGTATAAAAATTAAAATTTTATTAATTGTTATATCATAAACAACCATTATCTTCGTTTTATGCTAGTATTTTACTCTTTTTTTTATTTAAATCAATATTCTAAATTCATTCTCAAATGTAAACAGTAAATTTACGCACAATGTGAAAGATTAATTTTTTTTTTTTTTTTTAATTTTGGAAATTCATGAAATATTCCTCTTAGACTAATCTCTAGACTTCCTCTAGACTAACTTTATAGCATTTTCAAATGTTATTTTTATAGGCATGTAAATGTCGTATTTTTTTTTCTTTTTAGGCTTTTAATTTTTGTCTTTACTCGAATAAAGTTCGAAAATTACGTTTAAAATAAGATTTCTGTTCACAAAATTTCTTCTAGTAAACATAACATTATTCTTAACATTTTTAACATACAACGAAATAAAGATATTTAGATAAAAGACAGATAAGAATATATATTTTCGAAAAATATAATTTTGCAAACCAAAAGTGTTTATGCAGTTTTTGGTAAAAATATTTTCCTAGATAATTAGCAAATGGAAATCTTTTTATTTTGAAATAATTTGACAGTTAAGAACTCCGATAAATTATTATTATTTTTTAATGAGAAATATAATACTTACAAAATTAATTTCCTGGAGTTTATATTATTTTATTTCCTTTTTAAAAAAAAATCTTAATAACTCATAATAAGCAAGATGAGGAAAATAAACTAATTAAAAAGTTCTAATTTAGTTTTCTAACAATTTAAAAAAAATAATTTCGAGTATTTTTATAGTTTTCAAATACTTTTGATATTAATTTTGACTAAAAAATTCAATAATCTCGTGAAAAATATTATACAATCATTTTTTATGTCAATACAATATTTTTTTATGTCAATACAATCATTTTTATATCAATACAATAATTGTTAAAAATTAATAGAACCGAAATAATGAAATTGTAATATTTTTGTAAAAAAATATTTTTTTCTCCAAAAAAAATGTTCACTATTTCAATTCTTTATAGATAAAAAAAAAAAAAAAAAAATAAATAAAAACTGACATGGAATGTTAGAATTTAAAAAATTATAAACCAAGAACTTCAGCTGAATATAAAAATTATTGTTATGCTTATAATTACAGCAGTCATTTCCATTTTTTTTTATGATAATCATTTTTAATCAAAAAAATTGTTAAGAGGCTAACATTTATGTTTATTTAATTTAATAATTTTTCATCAAAATTTTTAACAATGTGACTATTTCAAGTAGGCGACAGAGTGGCCGGTAATTGGGCGTGGAAAGTGAAAAAAAATAAGAGACATTACAAAGTGTAGATCACTAAGGAAGAATATGGATAACAACAGAAAAAAAAATAGAAAATATTGTTGTAGTAATTGTTTTTAAAAAAGCCAATTTATTAACATGTTATAAAAGGATAATGTTTTTAGGAAGTGTACATGTTAAGAACATATGTAGTATCAGAATTGTAAATTTTTTATTTTGTCATTCATTTATACGATAATTATTGAATGAAACTGCTAAAAATTTCAATGAATATTTTTTGAAAATTTTTTTTAAATTAATGAAGTGAAGAATTTTTATCTAAAAATGTAATAATAAAATAAGTTTTTTTTTATACTTATTACTTTATTTTATCAAATTGAAATAACAAAAAACTTAAATCATATCTGTAAACATTCTGTTATTCATTTAGTTCACCAATTTCTGATTTTTTTTTCTGGTACAAAGTAATTTCTCTGCACTATTTGGTGTTCATTTAAAAACATGAAAAACAATAAAACTTTTCCTTTAATTTAAACCAAATATCTAAAATTTAATTTTGAAACTTAAATTAGCCTTATCATTCCTTGTATAAAAAGTTTATGTATACATTCAGAATTCTATAATTTTAACGATTATACATTTTGCACTTTGTTTTTGTCATTTAAAGAAATAAAATTTAAAAATAATATTAAATATTAACTTAAAACTCAAATTATGAAACATATAAAACGATTTCTTAAAGTGCAATAATAGTTATATAAATACTAGACAACTTACTTTTATGCTACATTCTCAAGAACATTTTCATGGAAAAAAAATATTAAAAAAAAAAATAAAAAAAAAAAAAAAACTTTAAAGAGATTTCAATAAATCATTAATCATGTATTCTTAAATAATATCTTCACTATTTTTTATATTTATCCCATGTTTTCAGAAGTACATTGAATTCCAAACTGAAAACATACAAAATGTCAAAGTCAGAAACTCACAATTAATGTATATCTCGGAGACTAAAAAAATGTTTTGGAGAGCTATTTTTCAGCATTGTACGCCAAAAATAAATCTTTTCCTCTCTCAAAAAAAAATCTTATTTTTTTCTCAAACTATATGCCTCTATAAATATAACCCGTTTTTGCTAAAGACAGCTGCTAAGAAAGTGCGTTTAAATCTCATTTTTCTGTGCAGATGAATAGAAGGAAAAACCCCCAGACATCGTATGCAGAATCGAAGAAGGATGGGGGTCAAAAGGCAAGCGGAGATAGAGCGGGAGGGTGAGGAGGGCTTTTTTTTCATTTCGACCATCTGACCTCTTTTTCGCAGTGTGAATCCTTCTGTTCCAGATCGCCAGAGCGGATGGAGATGAAAACGGTCCCTGATGGTGACGATCATGACAGGTGTCACATCCACAGGAAGTTCTCTCGTTTCCCCTGGCTTGAATCCTATTGGATATTCATAGACTTATTGACAGTCAGAAGACAGATTAAATTTTGAGAGGGCATATAGTAGTGACCATTAAATCTGTTTGCTACGCTAAATGTAATAATATATTGTACGCCATGCTAATATACATATATAATAGGTGTGCGTTTGTCTTAAATATGTTTTTAAGGAAGATACATTCTGAAATAAAGTTATATATTTACTAACGATATGCATCAATTTTTTTCTGTTAACTTTTGTTATTTATTTCTTATAAAAATATGCATTAAAAGCGTTTTATGAAAAGGATTTTGTGATTCTATCACAACAAATATTTAAATTTACAAATTTCACATTTAATTCTTAATTTTAAAGCCCAAGGCAAATTTAAAAAGCAATTATGGTATATGTAATATGATTTTTATTTTATAACATACACCATAAAATTATGGAATATGTTACATGATTTTTCTTCTTATGGTGGATATCGCTACAGTTTGATGCAGGAAAAAATTTTTTTATTTTTACAGTTATTTATTAAAATTTTCAAATATTATTCAGTTGAAAAAAAAAACCTGCAATACTAATCCTATTGCATTTATTTTTAATAATTAAAATATTTTAGCACATTTGAATAAAAATATTTAAAAATAATTTTTAAAATAATTTTTTCATAATAAATTTTAAGTCGAATTATTCTCAATGATTTATTAAATTGATATCTTCTTAGAATAAATGAAATGGATATTTTCAAAATCCGATTGTCTACAGATCCGGTTGTTAATCTAGCAGCATTTCTCATGTGTAAAAATTTTACATATATATTCAGAATTCTATAATTTTAGAGATTACACATTTTACACTTTTTTTTTTGTCTTTTCAAGAAATAAAATTAAATATTTACTTGATACTCAAATTATGAAACCGAATAAATGATTTTCAAAATAAAAAAATAAAAAAAATGTTTTATAAATACTGGATATTTTAATTATGCAATATTCTCAAGAGTATTTTCATGAAAAAAATTTTAAAAAACCTTAAAGAGATTTCAATAATTCATTAATCATGTATTCTGATATAAAATCTTCACTATTCTGTATATTTATCCCATGTTTTCAAAAATACATTAAATTCCAAACTGAAAACATACCAAATGTCAAAGTCAGAAACTCACAATTAATGTATATCTCAGAGACTAAAAAAATGCCTTGGAGAGCTATTTTTCAGCATTGTACGCCAAAAATAAATCTTTTTCTCTCTCAAAAAAAAAATCTTATATTTTTTTTTCAAAATATATATCTCTATAAATATAATCCGTTTTTGCTAAAGACAGCTGCTAAGAAAGCGCGTTTAAATCTCATTTTTCTGTGCAGATGAATAGGAGGAAAACCCCCCGAGACATTATATGCAGAGTCAAAGAAGGATGGGGGTCAAAAGGCAAACTGGAGATAGAACGGGAGGGTAAGGAGGGCTTTTTTTCATTTTGACCATCTGACCTCACATTTTGTTCTTAATTTTTATGCATAAGGCATAATTTAAAAAAAAGAAAAATTAAGGTATATTTCATATAATTTTTATTTTAACATTTATTTATTAAAATTTTGAAACACTTTTCAGTTGAGGAAAAAAACATTCCATACTAACATTCTTTTACATTTATTTGTAATGGTTAAAATATTTAATAGATGTAAATAAAAAATATTCAAATAAAAATTTTAATTTTCTCGTGTTTAATTTCTAATAATTAATTTAAAATACTTTTTAGCACATTTTCATCAACATATTTCATTATTAAGCTTTTACTTTTCTTTAAATAATATGTCGTTTAATTCTGAGTGATTTTTTAAGTTGATAATAAGAGAATAAGTGTATTGGATATTTTTAAAATCCGATTGTCTACTAATCGATTGTTAATCTTAAATCCTCTTCACTATTACATAGTTAAAGATTTTACATATATATTCTGATTTCTAAAATTTTAGAGATTATGCAATTTATGCTTCTTTTTGTTATTTCAAGAAATAAAATTAAAACAATTTCACTTAATACTCAAATTTTGAAACAGAATAAATGATTTCTTAAAATGAAAAAAAAAGTTATATAAATACATGACAACTTATTTTATGCAATATTCTCAAGCGTATTTCCATCAAAAAAAAAGTATTTAAAAAAGATCCTTAAAAACATTTCAATAAATCATTAATCACGTATTCTTAAATAAAATCTTTACTGTTCTGTATATTTATCCCATGTTTTCAAAAGTACAATGAATTCCATACTGAAAACATACCAAATGTCAAACTCAGAAACTCACAATTAATGTATATCTCAGAGTCTAAAAAAATGCCTTGCCGAGCTATTTTTCCTCATTGTAAGCCAAAAATAAATCTTTCTCTCTTAAAAAAAAATAAATTGTATTTCTTTTCAAAATATATGTCTCTACAAATATAATTCGTTTTTGCTAAAGACAGCTGCTAAGAAAGTGCGTTTAAATCTCATTTTTCTGTGCAGATGAATAGAAGGAAAACCCCCCCAGACATCGTATGCAGAATCGAAGAAGGATGGGGGTCAAAAGGCAAGCGGAGATAGAGCGGGAGGGTGAGGAGGGCTTTTTTTTCATTTCGACCATCTGACCTCTTTTTCGCAGTGTGAATCCTTCTGTTCCAGATCGCCAGAGCGGATGGAGATGAAAATGGTCCCTGATGGTGACGATCATGACAGGTGTCACATCCACGGAAGTTCTCTCGTTTCCCCTTGCTTGAATTATATTGGATATTCATAGACTTATTGACAGTCTGAAGAGAGATTGGATTATGAGAGGGGACGTTACAGTTTCCATTAAATCTGTGTGAGCTAAATGTAGTAATACGTTATACGTCAGGTTAATGTACATATAATAGATGTGTATGTTAAGTATGTTTTTAAGGAGGATGCAATTTGAAATAAAGTTATGTATTTACTAATGATGAGAATCTGTTTTTTTCTTTGTGTTAACTTTTGTAATTAATTCCTTATAAAAATGAGTATAAAAAAAATTAAATAAAAATATTTTGTGAACATAAAACTTTGTTTTGCGAATATATCGCAACAATTATTTAAATTTACTAAATTCACTATTTATTCTTAATTTTAAAACACAAAGCAAAATTTAAAAATATATACATATATCTGTGATTAATCTTTTTTGTGTCAAGAGGACGTAAACTATTTTTATGTAAATTTTGTTTAAATAATATTTGATTATCATAGTAAGTACTCAATTAATTTTAGCGAATAGTGAAATCTAATTACCATGTTTTCTCTCAAAACAAATTCATATTCTTTTCTTCAAAAATGATAATTTTATTAACAAAAGACAAAAAAATTTATTTTAGCCGAAAAATTAAAAATTTTATATAAAATAAAAAGTAAAAAATTGTTTAAAAAAATTTATTCGTACTAAAATAGATATTCTTAAGTAAAGAAATCATTTCATTGCTACAATACCATACTGAATTCATGTTTCAAAAGAAAACTAGAAGGTAAAAACGTTAAAAATAATGAAAATTAAAATCAATATAATAAGAAATGAGATTTTCTAATCAAATATCAAGATTATTAATTTTATTTTCACGTTTTTAATTATTAAATAAATTTGTCAAAAAAAATTAATAAGGCAAGGCGAAAAAATTAATTAACAAATTTGTAATTTCGCGTTAAATTTATGCATAATTCTTGTTTTTCTATCATTCAAAATTTTTTTATTAAAATAATTAAAAAATTTAATTATCATGTTACTATTAATTTAATAATATATAAAAAGTTTCCAAAATATATTTTTGGCTAAAAATAATTAGCAAGCATTAAAATTAATCATTATTTTTCGTTGTAATTATTTTCTTAATTCATGAATACAATAGACCTGCAGTTTTTCTCAAAATATGTTTATAGCAAAAAATTATAAAAATATAGATTCTCTGAAAAACTTTAAGGAAAACTAATGCATTCATTAGATAAAATTTTACGTGCGTTCCGTTTTTAAAGAAATGCCCAAAAAGATTAAAAAATTAATGGACAATAACGTTTGAAAAAATTAATGAATCTTTATTTAGTAACATTGCATAGCTTATAAAAAAATATAAATGATTGCAAAAAAAATTCGACTAGCTGATAATTTTTATCGAGCATCGTTAAATACCGATGAAACAGCCTTTTTATAAAAACCCAGCTTTGTATTACATTAAAGATTTTGTTTTATTTCATATGAGGCAAATGGCAATGCAAACAACATAATTGCTTCATAAGTTTTTTACTGCATATTACCTGATCGTATGTAATATGTAGTAAAAACATTCCTGGGGCAAACATAAATTCGTAATCATAAGTTGAAATTTTAAGAAAGTTTCAGGTAGGAAAATTAAAATTTCAACAAAAGTTTTTATTAAAACTTATCTTTTTTTAAAACTTATTAAAACTTATAAAAAACTTAAACTTATTAAAACTTAAACAACCATTATCTACGTTTTATGCGTTTATTTCACTAAAATTTTATTTATTCAAATCACTATTTTAAATTCATTCTCAAATGTAAACAATACATTTACGGACAACGTCAGTGTTTAAGAGATTTTTTTTAATTTTGGAAGTTTATGAAAACATCCTCTAGATATAAAACTTTATAGTATTATAAAATGTTATTTTATATGCATATAAATGTCAAATTCGTAATATTTTCTTTTCTTTTTTAAGATTTTATTTGAATTTATACTTGAGTAAAGTTACTTGAGACGTTTATACTTATTTATACTTGAGACGTTTATTCACAAAATTGCTTCTAATAAACATAACATTATTCTTAAACATTTTTACTGTACATTGAAATAATAATATTTAGATGAAATTAATATTTTCGAAAAATATAATTTTTCATGCGCGAAAATGCTTATACACTTTTTGATAAAATTATTTTTCTAGATAATTAGCAAATGAAAATCTTTTATTGTGAATATTTATAAGTTTAAGAACTCCTATATAATTTTATTAATTTTTAATAAACTATATAATACTTATAAAGTTAATTTCATTGAATTGATATTATTTTCTTTTCTTTTAAATAAATCACAATAACATAAGAGTATTTTACATATTTTTGAAATAATTTAATATAATCAATAAATATGAATCATTTAATTTTTATTTATTTAAATTGTTTTTAAAACAAGATGAAAAAAATAAACTACTTGAAACTTTCTATTTTTTTTTCCTAAAGTTTAAAAAAAATTAATTTTAAATATTTTCTATAGTCGTTGAATACTTTTGATAGCAAGTTTGACAACAAACAAATACAGTAACCTAGTGAAATATATTATACAATCTATTTTTTATTCCCTATATAGGCAAAAATTAATAAAACCAAAATAAGGCAATTTAAATAATTTCGCAAAATAATTTCAATTTTTTTTTTTCTTGTGTAAAAAATTTTCACTATTGTAATTCTATATAGATAAAATAAAATAAAACAGTTTAAAAAGTAGCATGAAAAAATTTTAGAATTTAGAAAATTATTAACCAAGAACTTGAGCTGAATATAAAAAACATTGTCACGCTTATAATTACAGCAATCATTTACACGTTTTTTACAATAATCATTTCCTATAAAAAAATTATTTTTAAGAGGCTAACATTTATGTCTATTTAATTGAATGCTTTTTCATCAAAATTCTCAACAATGTGACTGCTTCAAGTAGGCAACAGATTGGCCGGTAATTAAGCGTCAAAAGTGAAGAATAATAAGAGACATTACAAAGTGTAGAGTGATAAGGAAAGTGATGGATAAGATCAGTAAAAAATAGACAAAAATTGTTGTTATAATTGTTTTTAAAAAAAAGCCAATTTATTAACATGTTATAAGAGGATAATGTTTTTAAGAAGTTGATAAGTTAAGAACATATGCAGTATCAAAATTATAAACATTTTATTTCTTCATTCATTTCTACGATAAATATTTAATGAAATTGCTAAAAATTTCAATTGATATACTTTTTAAAATTAATTAAATGTAAATTTTAAAATGTAGTAATAAGAACTAGGATAGGGTTGTAATAATAAATATTAATAGTAGGATAATAATTAAGTAGTAGTAGTAGTAGTAATAGTAGGGTAATATTAATAGTAGGTAATAAGAAGAGTAATAATACATAATACTATGAGTAACTATAATAAAATCTAGTAACACAAAACTAGGGGACCTGGTGACCGAGTGGCTAGCGCTGTGGCTCTCGGTATCACAGCATTCGGGCTCTATTTCAGGCAGTGCCATGGGCGTTTGTAGTGGTATGGAATCCACTATAAACCATATGTCTCTTCTAACGTGATAGTAGGGGTAGTGTTAAACTCTTCCGTAGCATATCTTCCAGCTACAAATTCCCCCGGATAGTGTTAAATGAGTAACAGCGGTGTAGGCCTTTCTTATGGCATAAAGATAACTGTCTTATATTGACAGCTGCATTAGGAAAAAAATAATAAAAACATAACAATCTGATATTCCTCTATTTTGCCAATTCCTAGTTTTATTTTTTATTTTTTATTATTATTTTTTTTTTTTTTTTTTGTGCTTGTGCAAAGTAATGTCTCTATATTATTTTGTATTCATTTATTCCCTAAATTTCAAACATTTTTCCTTTCCTTTAAACCAAATATCTAAAATTTAATTGTGAATCTTTAAATATCCTTGTATAAAGATTTTATATACACACGTTTTATACAAATGTTTTAAAAAGTACATTGAATACCAAACTGAACATATACCAAATGTCAAAGTCAGAAACTCACAATTAATGCGCTTCTCAGAGTCTAAAAAATTCCTTGGCGATCTATTTTTCAGCATTGTACGCCAAAAAATAAATCTTTCTCCTCAAAAAAAAAAAAAAAAAAAATTATTTTTTTTCTCAAAATATATATCTCTACAAATATAATTCGTTTTTGCTAAAGACAGCTGCTAAGAAAGTGTGGTTAAATCTCATTTTTCTGTGCAGATGAATAGGAGGAAAAACCACGCAGTCATTGTATGCAGAGTCAAAGAAGGATGGGGGTCAAAAGGCAAGAGGAGATAGAGCGGGAGGGTGAGGAGGGCCTTTTTTTCATTTTGACCATCTGACTTCTTTTTCGCAGTGTGAATCCTTCTGTTCCAGATCACCACAGCGGAGGGAGATTAAAATGGTCCCTGATGGTGACGATCATGACAGGTGTCACATCCACGGAAGTTCTCTCGTTTCCCCTTGCTTGAATCCTATTGGATATTTATAGACTTATTGACAGTCAGAAGACAGATTAGATTATGAGAGGGCGCGTTGCAATGACCATTAAATCTGTATGAGCTAAATATACGTCATGTTAATATACATATAATAAGTGTGTGTGCGTGTTAAATTTGTTTTTAAGAAAGATGCAGTTTGAAATCAAGTTTTGTATCTACTGATGATATGCATCTATTTTTTTCTTGGTATTAACTTTTGATATATTATGGCTTATAAAAATTACCATCAGAAGTGATTTGTATAAAAAAGTATTTTGTAATATATCACAAGAATTATTTATCTTTAAATAATTCTAATTTTTATTCTTAATTTTAAAGTATAAGGCAATGTTTAAAAAAATTAAATTTTATGGTATATTTTATATGAATTTTTGAAACAGTTTTTTGTTGAGAAAAACTTAATCCATATTAATTCTTTTGCATTTATTTGTAATGATTAAAATATTTAATAGATATAAATAAAAAATATTCAAATAAATATAATTATAAATTTTCTCGTGTTTATTTTATAATAATTAATTTAAAATACCTTTTAGCACATTTCCATAATAATATTTAATTTTTAATTTTTACTTTTTCTTTAAATTATAAGTCGAATTATTCTCAATGATTAATTAAAGTGATATCGTTTGATAATAAATGAAATGGATATTTTCAAAATCCGATTGTCTACAGATCAGATTGTTGATATTAAAACAATCTTACTATTAAATATATAAAGATTTTACGTATATATTCATATTTATATAATTTTAGAAATTATACATACTTACTTATACTTTTTTTTTGTCATTTCAAGAAATAAAATTTAAAAAATATTATTAATTATATAATTAATACTCAAATTATTAAACAATAAATTATTTCTTAGAAGGAAAAAATAGTTATATAAATACAAGACAACTTAATTTTATACAATATTCTCAAAAGTATTTTTATGAAAAATAAAAAACCTTAAGGAAATTTCAATAAATCATTAATCATGTATTCTTAAATAAAATCTTCACTATTCTTTATATTTTTCCCACGTTTTCAAAAGTACACTGAATTCCGAACTGAAAACATACCAAACGTCAACGTCAGAAACTCACAATTAATGTATATCTCAGAGTCTAAAAAATGCCTTGGCGAGCTATTTTTCCCCATTGTACACCAAAAATAAATCTTTTTCTCTCTCAAAAAAAAAAAAATCTTATTTTTTTTTTCTCAAAATATATATCTATATAAATATAGCCGTTTTTGCTAAAGACACCTGCTAAAAAAGTGCGTTTTAATCTCCTTTTTCTGTGCAGGTGAATAGGAGGCGAAACGACCCAGTCATTGTATGCACAGTCAAAGAAGAATGGCGGTCAAAACGCAAGTGGAGATAGAACGGGAGGGTGAGGAGGGTTTTTTTTCATTTCGACCATCTGACCTCTTTTTCGCAGTGTGAATCCTTCTGTTCCAGATCGCCAGAGCGGATGGAGATGAAAACGGTCCCTGATGGTGACGATCATGACAGGTGTCACATCCGCGGGAAGTTCTCTCGTTTCCCCTTGCTTGAATCCTATTGGATATTCATAGACTTTTTGACAGCCAGAAGACAGATTAAATTTTGAGAGGGCATATAGTAGTGACCATTAAATCTGTTTGCTCTAAATATATTAATATTCTATATGTCTTATTAATATACATATAATACGTGAGTGTGTATGAGTTAAGAAAAATGGAATTTGAAATAAAATTATATATTTACTAATGATATGCATCCAATTTTTTTTCTTCGTGTTAACTTTTGTTTTTCATTTCTTATAAAATATCTATTAAAAGTGATTTGTATAAAATACTATTTTGTGAATATATAACAACAATTAGCAAAATTTAAATGTATATATATAAGATTATATATATATATATATATATATATATATTGTTTCGAAAGGACGTAAGCTATTTTAAAATAATTTTTTCTTGAATAATAATTAATTATAATAGTAAGTACTAAATTATTTTTATCGAAGAGTGAAATCTAATTAACATGTTTTCTCTCAAAACAATTTCATATTAATTTCTTCTATAGTAGTTTTATTAACAGGAGACAAAAAAAAAATTATTTTAGCTAAAAAACTAAAAATATTATATTAAGTGTAACGATGGAAATTGTGTTAAAATATTTATTCAAATAAAATTAAGATTCTTAAAAGTAAAGAAATGATTTGATTGCTGCAATACGAAACTGAATTTATGTTTCGAAAGAAAGTTAAATAAAAAAAAATTTAAAAAATAATGAAAATTAAAATCATTATTATAAGTAATGAGTTTTTCTGATAAAATATAAAGTATATTGAAAACTTTCTTTTCACTTTTTTTTTAAAAATATATAAAACAGTAAAAAAAAAAAAATTAAAAAGCAAGACGAAAAAATTAACTAACAAATTTTTCATTTCTCTTTAAATGTATGCATAATTTTTCTTTTCTTACTATGCATAATTTTTTTATTAAGATAATCAAAAAATTTACTATCGCGTTACTATTAATTTAATATAATAATATATATACACAGTTTCCCAAAGATATTTTTTGCTAAAAAATAAGTGGCAAGCCTAAAATTAATTATTTTTTTATATGTAATACCAAAATATGCTTATAACAAAAAATTATAAAAATAGAGTTTCTCTGAAAAACTTTAAGGAAAACTCATTTATCCACTACATAAAATTTTACGTGCATTCCTTTTTAAAGAAATTACTAAAAAATTATAAAAAAATCGATTAATGAATAGTAACGCTTCAAAAAATTAATGAATCTTTATTTAGTAATATAGCATCGCCTATAAAAAATAAAAATGATTGCAAAAAACCTCAACTTGCTTATAATTTTTATCGAGCATTGTTAAATACCGATGAAATGGCCTTTTTATAAAATACCAATTATATGTTACATTAAAGATTTTTTTACTTTCATTTTAGGCAAATGGTAGAGCAAACAACATAATTTCTTCAAAATTTTATTACATATTTCCTACGAGGAAATTTTCAAATGTTAAAAAAGTTTCTGCATAAAAATTAAAATTTTAATAACTTTTTTTTTTCTTTCAACAAAGTTTTAATATCATAAACAACCATTATCTTCATTTTATGCTAGTATTTCCCTAAAATTTTATTTACACAAATCATTACTTTAAATTCATTCTCAAATGTAAACAGTAAATTTATAAACAAACTATTTAATAGTTTAAGAATTTATTTTATTTTGGAAATTTGTGAAAACATCCTCTAGATATGAAACTTTATAGCACTTTAAAATGCTATTTTAATATGCATATAAAGGTTAAATTCATAATATACTTTTTTATTTTTTAGGTTTTTAATTTGAGTCTTTATTTGAGTAAAGTTAGAAAATATACGTTTAAGATAAGATTTCTAGTGACGAAATTTCTTCTAGTAAACACAACCTTATTCTTAAATATTTTTAACATACAACGAAATAAAGATATTTAGATAAAATGATAAGAATAAAAATTTTCGAAAAATATAATTTTGCATACCAAAAGCGTTTATGCAGTTTTTGGCAAAATTATTTTTCTAGATAATTCAAAAATGAAAATCTTTTTATTTTGAAATAATTATACAGTTAAGAACTCCGATAAATTATTATTATTTTTCAATGAGAAATATAATATTACTTATAAAGTTAATTTCCTAGAGTTTATATTATTTAATTTACTTTTTTAAAAAATCATAGTAACGCATAATAAGCAAGATGAGGAAAATAAACTAATTGAAAATTTTACTTTTGTTTTCTAACATTTTAAGAAAATTTATTTTAAATATTTTTATAGTTTTCAGACTTTTGATATTAAATTTGACAAAAAAATACAATAATCTCGTGAAATATATTATATAATCATTTTTTATGTCAATGCAATCATTTTTATATCAATACAATCATTTTTATATCAATACAATCATTTTTAAAAATTAATAGAACCGAAATAATGAAATTTTATTTATTTTTTAAAAAATATAAAATTCAAAAAAAGTTTTCAAAAATTTTCTTTTTTTTTTAAATTAAATGTTCACTGTTCCAATTATTTATTAATAAAATAAAAAACAATTAAAAACTGGCATGAAAAAATGTTAGAATTTAGGAAATTATAAATCCAAAACTTCAGCTGAATATAGAAATTATTGTAATGCTTATAATTAAAGCCATCATTTACACGTTTTTTACAATAACAATTTTTTATCAAAAGAAATAATTGTTAAAAGACTATGTTACAAACAAAACATTTATGTTTCTATAATTTAATAATTTTTCATCAAAATTCTCAACTATGGGACTGTTTCAAATAGGCGTCAGATTGGCCGGTAATTAAGCGTGAAAGGTGAAGAATAATAAGAGACATTACAAAGTGTAGAGCACTAAGGAAGGACATAGATAAGAGCAGGAAAAAAATAGAAAAAATGGTTGTAGTAATTGTTTTATAAAAAGGCAATTTATTAACATATTACAAAAAGATAATGTTTTTAAAAAGTGTACAAGTTAAGAACATATGTAGTATCACATTTGTACACTTTTCATTTTGTAATTCATTTATATGATAATTATTCAATAAAATTATTAAAAATACCCATTGATATATATTTTTTTAAATTTTTTAATTTAATAGTGTAAATCTTCAAATATAATAATAAAATACCTTTTCCTAAAGTTTTTTTATACTTATTACTTTATTTTATCAAATTGCTATAACAAAAAACTTAACTGATATCTGTAAAAATTATGTTATTCATTTAGTTCACCAATTTCAAAGTTTTTTTCTGGTAGAAAGTAATTTCTCTGCTTTAGTTGGTATTAATTTACAAACATGTAAACCAACATATAAAAAAAATGTGTCCTTTCCTTTAAACCAAATATCTAAAATTTATTTTTGAAACTTAAATTAGCCTTATTATTCGTTATATAAAAAATTTATACTCACATTCAAGTTTCTATGATTTTAACGATTATACATTTTGCACTTCGCTTTTGTCATTTAAAGAAATAAAATTTTAAAAATAATAATAAATATTTACTTAAAACTCAAATTATGAAACATATTAAATGATATCTTAAAATAAAATAATAGTTATATAAAAACTAGACAATTAACTTTTATGCTATATTCTCAAGAATATTTTCCTGAAAAAAAATATGTAAAAAAAAAAACGTAAAGAGATTTAAATAAATAATTAATCATGTATACTTAAATAAAATCTTCAGTCTTCTTTATATTTACCCCATGTTTTCAGAAGTACATTGAATTCCAAATAGAAAACATACCAAATGTCAAATTCAGAAACTCACAATTAATGTATATCCCAGATTCTAAAAAATGCCTTGGCGAGCTATTTTTCCCCATTGTACGCCAAAAAATAAATCTTTCTCTCTTAAAAACTATAAATATTTTTTTATCAAAATATATGTCTCTATAAATATAGCCCGTTTTTGCTAAAGACAGCTGCTAAGAAAGTGCGCTTAAAACTCATTTTTCTGTGCAGATGAATAGGAAGAAAAACCACCCAGTCATTGTATGCAGAGTCGAAGAAGGAATGGGGATCAAAACGCAAGTGGAGATAGAGCGGGAGGGTGAGGAGAGTTTTTTTTTGCATTTCGACCATCTGACCTCTTTTTCGCAGTGTGAATCCTTCTGTTCCAGATCACCAGAGCGGAGGGAGATTAAAATGGTCCCTGATGGTGACGATCATGACAGGTGTCACATCCACAGGAAGTTCTCTCGTTCTCCCTTGCTTGAATCACATTGGATATTCATAGACTTATTGACAGGCAGATGACAGATTAGATTATGAGAGGGCAAATTGCAGTTACTATTGAATCAGTGTGCTTTTCATGTTAATACATCATGTTAATAGACACATAATAGGTGCGTGTGTTAAATGTGGTTTTAAGGAAGATGCAATTTGAAATAAAGTTAATATTTAATAATGACATAAATCTATTTCTTTGCATGCAAACTTTTGTTATGTATTTCTTATAAAAATGTCCATTAAGGGTGTTTTATAATAAAGGTTCTTACTGATTATATCACAAGATTTATTTAAATTTACAAAATTCACATTTATTTTTAAATTTAAAGGACAAGTCAAAATTTTAACAGTCAGATAACAGATTATTAATAGTCAGAAGACATATTAGATTATGAGACGGCAAGTTGCAGTGACCATTAAATCTGTGTGTGCTAAATGTAATAGTAGGCTAAACGTCCTATTAGTATACATATAATAGGTGTGTGTGAGTATATCATATATGTTTTTAAGGAAGATGCAATTTGAAATCAAGTTATACATTTACTAATGATATGCATCTATTTTTTTCTTCGTGTTGATTTTTGTTATTTATTCCTTATAAAAAAGTCCATTAGGAGTTTTTCACATAAAAATGTGTTTTGTGAATATATAAACGCAATTATTTAAATTTAAAAAAATCACATTTTATTCTTAATTTTATAACACAAGGCAAAATTTAAAAAAAAAAAAATTATAAAAATATTTTATGGAAAGTTTTATATGAATTTCATTTTAACAGTTATTTATTGACGTTGCGGAACATTTTTCATTTGAGAAAAAACATTTCATACTAATTATTTTGCATTCCTTTGTAATGATTAAAATATTTAATAGATATCAATAAAAAAATATTCAAATAAATATAATTATAAACTTGCTCGTGTTTATTTTCTAATAATTAATTGAAAATACTTTTTAGCACATTTCCATTGTTATATTTAATTTTTAAGCTTTTATTTTTCTTTAAACAATAAGTTGAATTATTCTCATTGATTTATTAATTTGATATTTTCTGAGAATAAATGAAATGGCTATTTTTAAAATCCGATTGTCTACAGATCCGATTCTTAATCTTAAAGCAGGCTTTGTATTCCATATATAAAAATTTTACATACTTATTCAGTTTTCTATAATTTTATAGATTATACATTTGGCGCTTCTTTTTCATCATTTCTAGAAATAAACATTTAAAAAATTGCATTAAATATTTACTTATTATCAGATAACTTAATTTTATGTAAAGGGTACTTTCATGAAAAAAATATTAAAAATAAAAGAAAAACTTTACAGAGATTCCAATAAATCATTTATCATGTATTCTTAAATAAAATCCTCACTTAATCTTTATATTTATATCCCATGTTTTCAAAAGTACAATGAATTCCATACTGAAAACATACCAAATGTCAAACTCAGAAACTCACAATTAATGTATATCTCAGAGTCTAAAAAATGCCTTGGCGAGCTATTTTTCCTCATTGTAAGCCAAAAAATAAATCTTTCTCTCTTAAAAAAAAATAAACTGTATTTCTTCTCAAAATATATGTCTCTATAAATATAACCGTTTTTGCTAAAGACAGCTGCTAAGAAAGTGCGTTTAAATCTCATTTTTCCGTGCAGATGAATAGGAGGAAAAACCACCCAGTCATTGTATGCAGAGTCGAGGAAGGAATGGGGGTCAAAAGGCAAGCGGAGATAGAGCGGGAGGGTGAGGAGGGCCCTTTTTTTTTCATTTTGATCATCTGACCTCTTTTTCGCAGTGTGAATCCTTCTGTTCCAGATCGCCAGAGCGGATGGAGATGAAAACGGTCCCTGATGGTGATCATCATGACAGGTGTCACATCCACAGGAAGTTCTCTCGTTTCCCCTTGCTTGAATCATATTGGATATTCATAGACTTATTGACAGTCAGAAGACAGATTAGATTATGAGAGGGCGCGTTGCAGTGACCATTAAATCTGTATGAGCTAAATATACGTCATGTTAATATACATTTAATAGGTGCGTGTGCGTGTGTGTTAAATATGTTTTTAAGGCAGGAGCAATTTGAAATTAAGTTATATATTTACTAATTATATGGGGTTTTTTTGTGTTAACCGTTGTTGTTTATTTCTTATAAAATTTTCCTTTAAGAATGTTTTGTATAGAAATGTATTATTTTTTGTATAAAAATGTATTATTTTTTGTATAAAAATGTATTGTTGTTGTTATCGGTTCCTCATGGAAGGTGGGGTGCAGTTTCTGTTCTGAGGAGCACCCTTAGGTATATATCTGACTTCTGCTCCGTGACTCTCTTAGCCGGGACCTACGGCTTAAAGTGGATTCCGAACAACTACAAACATCCATAGCACCGCCGGGACACGAACCCAACACCTGTGGCACCGAGTGCCAGAGCGCTAGACACTCGGCCATTCAGGCCCATAAAAATGTATTATTGTGAATATATGACAGCAATTATTTAAATTTACAAAATTCTCATTTTAATCTTTATTTTAAAGCCCAAGGCAAAATTAAAAAAAAATAAAAATTTATGGTATTTTTTTTTATTCTGTTATTTATTAAAATTTTGAACCATTTTTCAATTGATAAAAACCTTTCATACTAATTATTAAATTATTATGATTATATTTAAAGAAATATAATTATAAATTTGCTCGTGCTCATTTTCTAATAATTAATTTAAAATTTTTCATGGCATTTCCATCATTATATTTAATTTTCAACCTTTTATTTTTTCTTTAAATAATACGTAAAATTATTCTGAATGTTTTATTAAATTGATATCTTCTGAAAATGAACGAAATGCATAGTTGTAAAAGTCGATTGTCTACAGCTGAAATAATTACATTTATTAAATTATCACATTATTTTGTAATAATTTAAAAGTCTGAAGTAATTAATTTATTATAAATGCTTTTCTTTTCAATTTCTCAGAATAAAAAAAAATATTTTAGGATTCCAATGTACTTCTTTAACAAATTTCTTTTTGTTTAAAAAAATTTTCCGAAATAAATTAAACTTCCAACTATAATTTTAATAATTGAATTTTTCGATATTTTTATATTTAGCAGAATACTATGATATTGGAATTGGAAAAGTATATTGAATTAAGTGATACGCATTTAACTATAAAATTAAATACATTCATCACATTATCTCAAACGAACCTAGAATGTTTTTTTAAAGTCTAAATAGATTATGATAAATAATTATATGTAGTTTGAGAAAGAAACAGACACTTTTTATAATAGGATTAGTACAATTTAATTATTAATAAATCAGTTTATTCACATTAATAATATAAATAATTATTTTTGGAAAAATCTGTTCCGCCTAAATAACTTAAAAATTCAAACATATCTAAGTTATTATTTTTATTTCTATTTATTTTATCAGGACGAAATATTTTTTAAGATTTCACATTTAGTAATTGCGCAACATCAACTTTTCAATACATAAAAATTTAAGTTTTACTGAGGATAATTTATTTATATTTTTTTATAATTTATTAAGAAATATTTTAAAGAAGTGAACATAAAAATCAATCCAATAATGTTTGTAAAGTTTAAAAGTATATAAACAACAACAAAGTGCTTATCTACATTTATTTTTAAATAGTTGCTTCTATAATGCCACAAATTAGTTACATTTTTATTATTTATAACAACAGTTATTAAAATTTATTAATTAAATAGTACTTATTGATTATATGATCTACACCACTTAACTTCTCGTGAATATCTTATAGTAATAATGTTTTGATATTCATATGTTGTCTTAAATAATTAATATTTTATGTAAACAATAATTATATTCCCATGAATATTTGCAATAATTTCTTAATTAAAAATGAAGAGGCGTTATTGAAATTAAGAAAATTTTTGCATCACAAAATCAATTAAATATATTTTAAAATGAACAGAAATAAAGAAGATAATTCAACAATATATTTTAAACATATTTTTTGTTATAAAATAAAAGAAATTATGCTATAATAATATAACATATATTTTTACATAGAATATTTTGTCATGAACTTATAAGTATTTGTATGTTATGTTTGTAATTACGTTTATAAATGTTAATCCACTATTGACTTAAATCTGTACAGACACAAAATATCCTCAATTAGGTTCTGTATTAAATATCTTAAATTCTCTTGCAATATTTTTCTTTAAGTCGCTTAAGCAATTTCTTATCCAATCACCAAACATCATGGTCTCTGCATGTAATCAAACAAAATCCAATGAGCTTTCAAGTAGTTGAAAATCAAAAGACAAGAAAATCAGAATATAGATTGACTCAGTAATAGGATTTAAAATGGATAGCAAATTTAGTGGACTTATCTTTGGATATTTTCTGGATTCAATCAATATATTTATACGCATAATTAATACGATAGAATATAAAATAGACAAATTAATATATTTTTTAATGAATAACCAAGCTTTTCAAATTTTAGTCATCCTCTTCAAAAATGTTACTTTATATTTTATTTATCTTTGAAATATATACTTGAAGTAGTTTTACTTAGAATTTCCTATTCAAAAATGCGATCACATAACAACACGAAATAAAAATTCAATTTTTATTAAATTTATTATTTTAGTTGCTTTATCTAGTTGAGGATTGCAAATGTATTAGTTTTTTCAGGCTAGTTACATTTTTTGTTTAATTATTCTTATTATTTTTAACATAAAATGCTTATAATTTATGCAGGATTTAATTTTAAAACTCGACTTTAATTTTGCCAGCAATCCTGTTTTTCAAAAAAATGAAGAACTCAGACTGCAGAATTAGATTTCAAAGATCTTGTTTTTAACCACAATAAAGGAATTAGTTTTTTGCTAATATAAATGGAAACTTCAAATAAGAAAGTTTAATTATTAAAAATTTATTCAGCCACTTAAATAATATAATTCTCCAAACTTTGTATATATATATATACAGACAGAGAGACAGTCAAGAGTCATGGAAAAAACTAAAAACACCATTTTGTCACAAAGTCACTACGAAATTTCATAACAAAAATCATCATAGCATTCGCAATACAAAAAGTTCTTCACATTCAGATCTCTCAAAAAAAAAAAAACGAAAATGGTAGAAATTTTTCAAGCTCCAAAGTACTCATAAGCCGAGTTAACGAAACTGAAAATTTTCATACAAACACGAATATCAGAAAGTTGAAAGGCGACAGGAATTGCATTGACAAATAAAAAAGGATAAAAGATTTATAAAAAAAAATTATACAATAACATATTGTGAAAAATATTGTTTAGGAAATCAGTGAAACGCAAAATAAATTAACATTAACATCCTTAATATAGCTTTATCAAGCATTATGTACTCATACGATGTTATAAAATTTGTTAGTTATGTTCACAAGATGACTGGATTCAAGGAAAAGACATCTTTTAAAGTATACCAACAACATGGAGTAGGCAGAATAAATAACATGCATTTTAGGTTCCGCAATGTACAGGATTGAAAAAAAAACGATTTGGAAGTGAAGTCTGTTTTTATAAAGCAAAAATCGAGTTACGTGATAGTGAGCTAGGAGATTACAGGTTAAAATGAGCTGTCGAATAAATGTTTTTGGGACACCATTTTTAAAACGACTAAATAAATTTTTCTTTCTAATTAAGTTCTTTGTTTAAATCGATTGCTGTTGCCTATGGATTTTCTGAACTGTTGATAAAGGATGATAATGAGATGTATTTTAATACTGGCATTGGAGCTAAAGGGTGTAAGTCTATTGTTAATGAAGTGAAATTTTTCTTTTGTTCAATATAATATTAATGCTCGAATCATCAATGTTAATGTTGATTTAAGAAAATCAGCATGAAAGTTATTATATCAGCATCAAAGTTTATTGTATGTTATTATAATAGCTTTAATGCTGTTTTATTAGCATATATATTTTATATATATATATATATATATATTGAGGCTAATATATAGTTTGCGGGTAGAAAATACGTTGAAAATGATTATTAAAACATTAAACATTTAGAATACATGTTACATAAACAGGAAATTTTATGTTAATAATAATGTTTATAAAAACCTTGTAGGTATGAAATCCTTATTGAACAGAAAAATTATGAATAATACAATACAATTATTATAGTAAGTAATAAAATGCATTATATAATTTACATAGTAGTATAATTTTTGAAGAAATTTCTTAATTATCACGTAAATAATGATTATATGCACTTTTTTAAGCTCATCTTTTCGTTTCTTTGTTAATATTGAAAGGTTAAAAAGTAACTAGACGAAATAAAATGCAGTCATGTTCAAAAACATTTTAAAATAAAAATATTGAATAAAAAAGTGCTGCATAACATTTACAGCTATATATGTTATTTGAATCTGCTTTTTAAATTCGCTATCCATATTAATTAATGAAACTTTAACAATATCTTTTTAAAGCATAAACACGTACATTTCTTACTTTTTCTATCATATTAATCATAAATCATTATCGCAATAATTATGTGAATGCTAAATGAAAATTATGATTTCGCAACATATTAAGTAATTTAAATTTTGTATTATTTTATAATTAACATTAATTTTCATTTTCATTGACAACAACAAATGAAAATGGCAAAATTTATTTTTAATTTTATTTAGATTTAGGACATGCATTTAAGCCGCTTTGCTGACAATGCTTGACAAATGACTACACTGGCCATTAAAATTTCGAAGTACATTTGAAAAATATAAAAATGCAATCATATTAAATGAGGATGAGTTCCTTTTATAGACAATAAACTTAGTATCGGAGAAATCCGAAAGAAGCTAAACTAAGGTAATATCGAGAAACAAATACTCGTCTCTATCCAGGATCGATGAAATCCGGGAACATCCTTCCATATTTCCTGCCCACCCCTCATTGCTGATCCCCCATCCCCTTCTTCCAATAACAAAAATGTTCTACTTCCTCACATTCGAAAACCTTTTCATTATTTCTGTCTCCACCCCCCAATAAGGGGATGCTGAATCGTTTTGCCACCAATGCAATATAATACTGAGTGAGCACCAATTTTGAAAAGCATTGGGAAAATTCGTTCCAGTTATTGATAAAAATGTCAAGAGTTGGTCATTATGCGTGAAGAGGATCGGAAATTAACGAGAATTTAATGAAGGATGTATTTGGTCGGTGGGTCCTTTAATGCATTGGCGCCCCCTTTTTCGCAATGAAAAAGAGGGGTCTCCCTAACACATTCACCCACCCATAGAAAATAGAAGAAGAATGGTAACTGAAAGAATCGAATCAAAAGAGAATTGTAATCGGCAAGAGAACCCAAAACGCCTGATGAATGAATGCAGACATCTCCGGCTACATTAAAGATTCTTCCTTAATTGCCTACTGAGATTGTGCGTGTAAAGGTTTGTAGGACAAGTCTTTGGATTCGTGTAGTTGAAGACATGCCATGTCCTAAAGGGAGAGATTCATTAAATTTTCCACTTTTATCGTTCATTTTACAGTTGGCTGCCTCAAAGATTACAATTCACTGCTGCCTTTGATTTCGTTTTTCTTTCGCGCAGATTCGCACACCCTTGTAGTAGTATGTGTGTTTTTCTTTTTCCTTTTACCCTTTTCTGCTTCAGACAGCAGGCTGCATACATCGATCGGAGGAAACTTTCTGTCTTATAGGAAATAGAAGGCAATGCTTCTTTCGTTTTGGATTTGTGTGCAGTTTATTTTTAGATGGCAGGTTTTCAGAGAGTTTCTTTTTTCTTTTTTTAAAATTTTTCTTTTCTTATCGGAAGTGAAAATCTTTGACAAAGCAGATAATGTTATGCATATTTGGCACTTGAGATGGATTACGGTACGCGTTAGAGAAAGATAGTTGCAATGCAACAAAAAATTATGACAGCAAAGAAGCTGAATAAGCCAAAATTATCGAAGTTTCTTTCTATTTCGCGAAGTATAATATGTATCTATTTAAGTGATGTTTTTATTCAATTAATTCACTCATTTTTATTCAAATTACGTGTCATAACATTTCAAAGAATAATATTTTAGTGAAAAATTTAATAAATAATCTAAAATTGTCAATAATAAACTAATTAACATTTATTAGAATCAGTTTATGGAAATTGTTGCTCAAAATTGTTTTTTAATTATTAAGAATATATTTATACACACAATGCATAAATAGAGAAATCTGTCCATACAATGTGTAAATTGTTATGCAAAGAATGTGCAAATATATGAGAACTTATAATGTAATATGTAAGTAGAAAAATTTGTGAATAAATTTCTATGCTAATGTTTTAGTAGAATATAATGAAATTCTCTGTGACTGAAATAATCTAAAAATTTGTATTATATAAAGTATTAACTAAAACGTAGTGAATAATTATTGAAATTATAGGAAAACTTTAAATTTTACTCTCATAAAATATGTAAACTAAGTACATTAATAGACTTTTAAATAATAGTAGATAAAATTGGTGTATATTAAAAATTTTAAACTATTGAAATTTTATTGTACTAGTATCAAATTATAGTCTCTACTTCGACATTCAGAAAAGCTATTAATTATAAAAATATCAATATCCATGTGGCTTATTTGAAGATAACTTCATAGCCATAGATAAATTACTAATTTTATTCTTACTTATTTGTTAACCTATTCTAAATATAAATGGAATTGCCCATGCAGACATCCAAGAGTATAATAGGTTTTAAACTGAGCATTGAAAATTTATGCAGTAAAATTGATTAATAGTTTTTAAATTATTTTATTAAATTATTGTAAATTAAACGCAATATATTACTAAATATATAGCATAATAAATATTGTTTTAATTATATATTATTTTAACCATTTTTATATTATTTTTTTTTCTACTCTTCAATAAAAATATTAATATTATATTTACATTTAAATTTTCCCATAATTCAATTTTAAAACTTTAAAAACATTTAATGAACATAATAAAATTAATCAAGATTGTTTTTTCAAAAATATATACACTGATGAGAAAACAGGAAAATAAATTGTATTTTTTTATTTTAAAATATTATAAAATGTTACTGTAATGTTTAAATTAATAAAATCTATTTAAGATGCTAAAATTTATTGAAAACTGTATACATATGAATTATTTTCAACAAAAAAAGTGATGATATTTTCTATTTATAAAACTATAAATGTAATTTCAATAAAAATTTAATTTGTTTAAATATTTATCTAATAAAAATTCTATATCAAAAAAGTCAAACACATATGGTGGTATTATTAGTTTCAAAAATAAAACTACAGGATTAACTCAAAAAAAATTATTAATTACCGATTTCGACAAATAGAATAATTTAAAATTCCTTTAAATAAATAATTAATTTGAAAGGAATTGCGACAATTAATCTCAAGTATTATACTTTAAAGCTCAAAATAAATGGATAAAATGATGAAAATGTTTAAACATTGTTCACTAATTAACGAAAACATATCAGGATAAAAATACTCTTTATCGGAAAAGTAACTACGGAAGAAAAGAAGAGTTTTTAATTTCAAGATTATTGAGTATTTGTAAAAATCAACAAATTACTTTCTGTCACTTTAATTTTTTTTTATCTTTATCTTTTCCAGAGTGGAAAATGATTTTTTTTTCTAGATAAATCATAAAAAGTTAATTGTTACATGTTTTTTTATGGATTGAAGCAAATTGATTCACACCGTCTATCCTTCCTTAAGGCAGCATTTGCAATTAATTAAAAAAATGCAATCACTTAAAAAGTTATCTTTTGAAATCTTTTTTCAATTTTAATAAATAAATGTATAAAAAAACATAAATTTAAAAATCGGAAAACTAATTGATATTATTTTTTTTAATATCGTAAGCAATTTTAGCCGATAACCAAACGTTTATGTTTATCGTTATTTTTCGAGATAAAAGTTTTTCTTAGCTTAATATAACCTTTAAAATTAAAGTACTTATACTAAAAATAAAATTATAAATTTATTGTAGGAAATTCCTTTTATAATTTAGTAAGTGACTGACAAACAATTATTACATTTAAAAATGAAATTTAAATAAATTCGTTAATATTATCTAATATTAATTAAATTATTATATTATTTAATTAAAATGTTATTAACTGATGTATTGATATTGAGTATTTCAAATAAGTTAATATTTGAAATCTTAAAAAGATAATGTAATTGTGGATTTTGGAGTTTAAGAAAGGTTGTTAAAAATGTTGAAATTTTTTAATCTTTCGTTGTTCACATATATTTAACTACATATCCAATTCCAAAACAAACGTATATTTTTTTCACTAAACATCTAAATTTTTCAACAACTATGATCATAAAAAAATTTATTTCTAAGTTTAAATAATATTATAAATACTTAAAACTTGAAAGACATTTAAGGCTTAATAACACCTATTTTGTAAGAAATGAGTCCTTCAAGCTTTCTGTATTGTTCATTGGTGGTCCTGATGCAACACTTACATAATCCCCCGAGTGGTGATAAGGAGCAGGTAAGTACATTTAGGCTGCATTTGCTACTACTACATTCATCATACCACATCACTATGCCTGCAGCTGAATTGCCCCTTTACAGTTTGGGAATTATTTGGGTTAGAAGTCAAACTGGGCTATGTGACCCTCTACAGTCATATGAGACCGGGACCTACAACTTAAAGTGTATACCGAACCACTACAAACCTTCACGGCACAGCCGGGGCTCGAATTCAAAATATGTGATACCGAGCGCCAGAGAACTAGCCACTAGGCCATCAGGCTCCATACAAAATTTGCATGTTGTTTGCAGGAAAACACTTAAAACCTTCACTAGACAGCCTGAATATCGAAGCAAGATTGTTTTATACTCATTGTCACAATCGCCAACAAGACTTCTCGTTTCTGAAAACTGTCACTCTAACAATCCCGCCATCAGATTCGAATCTCGATCCTACTACATACTTTATAACATAACCACAAATTAGGCTTCCTTTACGCTTGGCATTGTAAACTTTAATTACTAATTAATAAAGCCTTTCAAATAAACGTAAATTTAATGAATTTAATTACAGCCATAAAAATAATATCTAGACCCAGAAAACGAATAATTTTAAATTAAATGTAGAAATTTAATTTATCGCAAATAATAAAGATTATCAATGTTAACTTAATAAAATTTATTAATTGTAATTTATTAACAACTTATCGAAAATGCAAAGGAGATAAATAACTTTCTTTATTATGCAGTATACTTCATTTTAATTTAACGTCGCTTCAAAACTAAGGAAATTAACACAAATATGCTGAAAGTAATTATTTCAGAAATTCATATTCGTTCAGCATGGTGCAAATCATAAGTTATTAAACACTTTCTACACATTGGGAAAACAGTCAGAAATTTTCTTTGTCATTGTAATTCTTGAATTCAAATCTCGAGTTTATTCTGAACCAGAAATAAAATTCCAACATTTGTGTGACAGCAAATTTAATTTAAAATCTGGGAGACGGTTACACTTAAGTTGGGTTGGTTGTTAGATTTGTATCAAATATAAATTCCAACACATTTTGTATAGTGATCCTTTATCTTTGAAAAGTATTTAAATTCAAGTGAAGTGACAGTTTGACATGGCTACAAATTTTCGTCATTTTCTCTGCAATTTGGAATTTTAAACGAATGTGAGAAAGTAGCATTCGTATTTTCTGAGTTCAACTGTTAATCTTTTACTTTAACTTATTATCTACTGTTTGTCTAACTTAAGGTTTTTAAAATTCTATTTTGTCAAAAAAAAAAAAAAAAAAAAAAAATACTTCAGCAGTTAAAATTATTGTATTTTTTTTCAGACATGGACTTCAAAAATTGTTTGCTTGAACTTTTTCTTATTAAATTGTTGGAATATCTTACGTGATGTACTTCATGATTATTTATTCATTTATTTTAATACAGCGATCATTTACTGAATTAAGTTTTTGTCGCTTTTTTTAAATGAATATAAAATATATTCATAAAAGTTTATATATTTGTAAACTAACATGTGAAATTTGAAATAAATTGATAAAATTAAAAAAAAATATTAGTGATTAAATAAATGACTAAATATTTTAATATTAAAAATATCTGTGTATAATATTATTTTTAGTTTAAATACATTTGAATAATGAATCTAAATACGGAAGTTCTAACATTTTTTGTAAGACAAGACTTATCACACAATTTTATATTATCACATTAAAACTATAATAAATATATACTATATATGCGAGTCATTTAACCTATTTTTTATAATTCATATATTTTAGATCAATTCATTGAAAGTGTAAATTAATATTTCTTCAGCATTTATTTAGGTGTAATTAAATAAAATTACTCTTATTCTTATTTTAAATTACAATAAATTAAATTTTTAAAAATAATTTTAACATTTTATGTTTAATTAATATTTTTATTTATTGATTAGCTATTCTTATATTCCTACTCACGAATCAGTAATATTGTAAGCTGACTAAAGTATAAGAAGACGAAAATTTGACTACAGTTAGTGGGATGTTATTAGCGATTTAAAAGCGAGTAGATTTAATGGAAATTATGGCAAAATGTTTTGTAATAACAATCGGAATTCCTTATTTAAGTTTTCCAACTTACTCTAATATGACGTGTAATTGAATAGTAACTTTTGAAAGTATAACAAAAATATTTCTTTTCCAAAAGGATAGCATTAGTATGCATTCATAGGTACATATCCTGATAAAGCTAGATCTTGTGCCTTATGAATGGTGTATAAAAAAATACAAATGTTCAACATAAAAAATAAATTATTAGGTTAATATCATTATTTATATCTAATTAAATGCAACAATAGTATATAAATGTTGCAATTAAATATCATTTATCCGTTTTAAATCATTGGTACTTTAGCATTTTGTTGTTAATATTAACTCTCTTAGTAAATAATTAATCCTTCTTTATATGAAAATTTACTTTTAATTAACATTCTTATTGATCAATAAAATTCTTAAAAGGCACTTGCAATTATATTTAAGCTTATAATTAATTCAGTTATTTTCGTGTGTAACTAATCCAATTTTGGAAAATATGCCCTTTTTCCATGATAAATTTTTCAATCAAGAAAATTTTATTGTCCATTTATTTTGCTCTTGATAACAGTTATTAAAGTAAATTAACATTTTTATATCCGACAAATATCTTCTTCAACTAATTTGATTATTTTTTGTTCTTTATTATGAATCGGAAATTTTTACATATAAAAACATTTATACATAATATTTAAATATATATATATATATAGTTAGATAGATCCAGTAATATATTAAAATTTATTTAGAACTGCATATTGAATAAGTTGTGTACGAAGGAACACATTGATTCTGTCTGGCAATTTATGAGTTAATGTTGTACATCAATTGACTATTTTTGCTTTTTAAATTATTCTCCAATTCTTTTAATATTATTCTTTTCTCGCAATATCTGAAATATGCAACGAACGGATGACAGACACATATGGAAAAATGCTGCTGTTCTATAGAAAATGTAAACTTTTAACAGTAAATGTCTTGCATTTTCATGTAATATTGTAGAACAGTCGGAAAATTCATATTAGATTATAAATAAAATATATTTATAACACCGGACCTTTGATAGAAAATCTTTATATACATTGTAAATGTAAGTTCGGTTTCTGAAAGCAATGTGTGCAACACATCTGCTGTACGCTAGCTATACAAATCCACAATAGAGTATAAGATAGGAAAATTGAATAAATTAATATATAAAGTTGCAATAAATTTATATTCTAATAAAATTTAGTAAGTCATGTAAGTGTATTTATTCCAACGTAATATTTTAGCAAGTAATTATGTAAATTATAATAATATACAAAAGTGTCCCGAGATTTCTGAAGACCAAAGCGTCATGGAAATTACATGCTTTGTTACACACATAGATTCCAAGTAATATTCTCTCTACTAGCCATACACGTCAATACTATGTCATAGACAATAATATTGTTAGGCTTAGTATATTAAGGTATAGTTAGTTTATTGTTAGGTTAAGTATATTAGGTATCATAATAAGTACATTTATATTCAGATGTATATTAAATATCATAATAAGTACATTTATATTCAATTGATTTTATATTTTAATAAGTTTTGTGAGGGATTTTTTTTTTCTTTGTAATTTTCGCAATTCTTCAGGTTGTAATAATTTTTAAAATTAGCTCAATATATTTCTGAAGGTCATTGCATTGACATGTTTTCTCTGGAATGATTTAGGTAATTCCTTACAAATTTCACTGGATGAAATGAGAAAGCCATTTACTAATTCTGCTGAATGTTTAGCTTAATGAAGCGACAAAACTTTCCATGCGATCACTCTATAAAATTAAAAGACGCTTCTAATACATACCTAGAGGCCCTTTCTTCCTTCCGCGAAATGAAATAAGCCACCTTTGCGGCCCGTCATTTCCTACTGCTGCCATGGAATTCCTCCAGGACCACGTAGATTCTGACAGAAGGACGTGGAATAATGATTATTAAAAAGAAGAACAATCGCCATGTTCCCGGTGAAATTTCCGCAAATGCGAAGCCAGTGTCAAAAGGAAATCTGCAAAACATGGATTTGTCTTCATTTATTGTGACCTGATGAATTATCCGTCGGACATAAAAGGACTTGTTTCGCCAGTTCCGTGAATCAAAAAGGGTTATAATTAAGGCAGAAGATGAAACATTTTAATTGAATTAAACCCTGAAATCTTTCACGCTTCCTATTGTATTGTATCGACATCGATGATTTTGAAATATTGTCGTTGAGCACGTTCAAATTTAATTTTAATAGGATGTGAATTAATAGAATCTGTGTTGAATTACTTTAAAATATCCTAGTAATTAACTGCAAATAAATTATGTAAACAAAAATAATAATCAATGAGAAAAAATTTTCGATTTTATTTATAATTGAAAATTATGAACAATTATTTGGATACTTTTCTAGTTCTAAAACAATCCATCTTAAAAATTTAAACATTTTAATTGAATTAAACACTGAAATCTTTCACATTATATCGAGATCAATATTTTTGAATTATTGTTGCTGTGCACATTCCAATTTAATTTTATATAATTTTAGAAGGATGTGAATTATTAGAATTTGTGTTTAATTCCTTTCAAATATCCCACTAATTAACACATAAATGTCGACAACAAAAATAATAAATAATGTGAAATCTTTTTCGATTTTATTTCTAATTGAAAATAAAGAGAAATTCTTTCGAAACTTTTCAAGTTCTAAAAAAATCGATATAGAAAATTTAAACAGTTTTATTTATTTCTGTAAAAAGGTATCGTTCCGTTAAAAGGTAAAATTTATAAGGTATTTATCCGCTAAATGTAAGATTATGCTGCCTGTTTAGACTAATGAAGCGACAAAACTTTCCATACGATCACTCTACAAAATTAAAAGACGTTTCTAATCCATACCTCGAGGCCTTTTCCTCCTTCCACGAAATGAAACAAGCCACCCTCGCGGCCCGTCATTTCCTACTACAGCCATGGAATTCCTCCAGGACCACCTAGATTCTGATAGAAGGACGTGGAATAATGCTTATTAAAAAGAAGAACAATCTCCATGTTCCCGGTGAAATTTCCGCAAATGCGAAATTCGTGCCAGTGTCAAAAGGAAATCTGCAAAACAAGAAAGGATTTGTTTTCATTTATTGTGACCTGATGAATTATTCCGTCGGATATAAAAGGAATTGTTTCGCCAGTTCCGTGAATCAAAAAGTGCTATAATTAAGGCAGAAGATGAAACGTTTTAATTGAATTAAATCCTGAAATCTTTCACACTTCCTATTGTATTGTATCGACATCGATAATTTTGAAATATTGTCGTTGAGTACATTCAAATTTAAGTTTAAAAGGATGTGATTTAAGAGAATTTGTGTTGAATTACTCTAAAATTTACTATTAACTAACTGCAAATAAACGACGAAAATAAAAATAGTAAACAATGTTAAATCATATTCGATATTATTTCTATTTTATAATTAAGAATAATTTTATCAAAATTTTCTAATTAAAAAAAAAATCCGTACTGAAAATTTAAACAGTTTTATTTTGTTTATCGAGCAATTTTCAAATATGAATGCAAAATAAATTAGCTTTCTGTGCTAAAATTTTAATATTACTTTATATATAACCATTTTATAAAGATTTAAGATCGTTTATATATATTTATAAACTGTTTTACTTATTAAAAATAATGATTAATTACCTAGTTGTTTTATTGAAAAAAAACTTTCACAGTGGTATACTTTGCTAAAAATCAATAAAATATATGTGTATCTTTATGAATTTCTTTTGATTTTAAAACAGTGATGCATTGAAGATTTTCTAGTAAAAATGCAAGAAAATTTTAATGTATATAATATTATTCAATTTAAGAAATGGATTATTTCAGTATTTTTTATAAGCTATGCTTCAATTTTGCCATTTTAAGTTCCAAACTGTTTCAAACTACATAAATGCTTATTAAAAATGTTTTTTTTTTCTTTCTAATGCAGCTGGCAAACACAGACATGGACGTCTTGGACACAGACGTACTCACTTTGCATTACCCAGGGGGCGCGTGTAACTTGAAGATAAGCTACGGACGCGGAGTAGCAATGACCCCGCAACGCTCTACGATCCTATTAAAACGGGACCTACTTTTTAAAGTGGATTCCGAAACACTACACACAAACATGGCACCGCCGGGACTCGAAACCGAAACCTGTATTACCGAGCGCTAGCCACTCAGCCATTCAGGCCTACCATATCACAAATGTATATTTATATGTAAAATTTGACAAAATGTATTGTGCTATAAAATCATGTTGTATAAATATGATTTATATAATCATAAAATTTTAAACATCTTTTTAAATTATATGGTATTATTTCAACAATAACTACGTAAATATTCACACATTTTGGACGTAAGGGTTTGGTCGTAGTGGCTTCGTGCAGCAAACGTATTTTTCACTAATTTATTTGTACCTTACCGGATAATTAATATAGTGAAATATACCTTATTAGTACCTCTCGTTCAAAGCCCCATCCCCTTTTTAACCTAATTTTACTATTACGACATTTTTGAATTTAATCTATAGTATGACTTAAATAGTATGTACTGAATAGTACTTAAATAGTATGTATAGTATGACTGAAGTGTATATAAGTTATTTGACTTATATACACTTCAGTACCTCCTCTTTATCATTAAGGAAATCAAATTAAACTGCCCGAAAATCAAAGGTTGACAAAGGCTCTTCAGTGAATATTTCAATATTAATCACGAAACGATTTTGTTGTCTTCAATTAAAACTTGCATGCATCTTCGAAATTAACGCTTTTGCCGTTCAGCCCCACCAAATGAGATCTCAAAGCCATTGCGAAAAGCGTCTAAAGGCGTTATTGCTGCCCTACCTGAATAAGATGAACTAGAGCAAATTATCTCAACAAACAAGGCTTCTCCCTGGAGGTGGGACTTACTGGCAACAAACGTCAATCACCAGGAGGTCTCAGCACCTCATTGGCTGCTCTGATCACATTAGTGTTGGTGGCACTAAACCTGCAGAATTTATATAGTCCATTTCCACATTCAAGCCATCTCATGCAAATGAGATTGTATTTGAATCCCACTGTGATCGAGAGAGGACACCAGTGCAGTAATGAAAGTAACATATATACCATATCATGATAGCGTGCAATAATATCCGAATTCAATCCCATCTGTGTATTGAAATCAACCACTCTCGATTTATTTCGATTGCATACATGACACCCTTTATGATATGAAGGGGAGGAGATTTATGGATCCCTCGTAAAAGCAAATATGGAATGCTGCTTGGATTGTGTGGTGTAAACTGATTTCAATAGGTCAAACATTGTTTGGTTTTGTAGAATTTAAGGTAAACTGGGATAGTTACAGAACTTGTTTTGAGCATGAAAGACATTACGTAGAAAAATGATGTAAACATGTTTAATATTTGTTCAGTAAAATATTTCTAAAACTCTTTTTTGGGTTTTCATTAGAATGATTCCTCCTACTTAACTAACATGAAAATTTTATGGCATAATATATCTATTTATTTAGATTATTTATATGGTATATGTAATTTATATTATATATATATATATATTAGAATATATTGCTATATATTATATAATATGTTGTTTTATAAAATAAAATATCAATTTTAAGAAAATTATTATCATTTTTAAATATTTATACATCGTTCATATATAATATTGTTCCATAAGCGAGGGTTCGAATATATATGCAATTTTATATTATTCTATGAAGATATTCGAATATAAAAAAGAGAAATATTAATAACACTAAAGCAGTTTTGCTTAACTAGTAACACTAAATTAAGCAAAACAACAGTTTGATAAAATAAACACACAAGTTGTTCATAGTAATATATATTTATGCAATATGTATCATTAATAAGAACCAAATTTATTCCTAATACATATGTGATCAATATATATATATTTATTTATCCATTTATATAATTATATATATATATATATATATAGATAGATAGATAGATAGATAGATAGATATTGATCAATATCTATATCTGTGTGTTTGTGTGTAGAGAGAGAGAGACAGAGAGGGGATTATCAAAACAATGGAGACACCCTAGTGTTATATGGAATTATTTACTAATATGGCGTAGGACCGCCTTTTTCATGTAATACAGCTTGGATTTGTCCGGAAAAACGAGTCATATAAGTGTTGAACAGTGATTAGAGAAATATTGAACCATTCTTTATTCAGCTATCGTGAAAGTTCCTTTAGAGATAACTGTGAAAGACATCGGTTGCGGATTGATCTCTCTCAAATATACGGTAACGGTAATAACTGTGCTGTAGTCATGATTATTGAAGATTTAGATATAAATCCTAGGTCCTAAGTTCTACAAACACCTCGCTCCTTGACTTAGGTGTCCTAAGTCAAGGAGCGATGAGTTTGTGAATCCATTTGATCCCATTATCATCCATCGGTTGAAATTTCTTCTTACAGTATTATCAAAACGTCTGACGTGGCATGTAACTCTCTGAGCTTACCACACAGTCTCTAACATTATGATTCATCCCTTCACAATATCAGCCTAAGAGTATATTTGATTATAATGCAACTTTGCAGCATATAAATCACATGTAAATTTTCACATGGTGATAATTTTGGGATTGGAATTGGGAGCACATAAACCTCCTCTAATCGCGTTGTGTAACACGGAATTACTCTACAATTTTAAACAATTGATTAATTAATTAATTTTGTTTGCTTGATGACTCGAATAAAATTCGAAACCAATATCAAATCTTTATGCTACGTCTCATAGAGACTCGATAAATCCGTCTTCATGTACTAAATTTGATGAAAGGAGTGTTGGTTTTCTATTTAGTGAAGGGTTTTCTTTTAAATCGGAACTTTCCTATAGACATATATAAACTATCGCAAACAAACAAATAGATGAATAGGTGAAATAGAGGAATTAGCATCTGATATTTATTTTAGTGTAAAGTGTTTGCTTTCATAGATTTCCATTTAACATCGTAAAAATAGTGTAAACAAAGATTATTTTTAAATTAACGAATCTTTATAAAATTATCATTTAATCTTTTTAAGATAATCTTTTAAATAACACAAATTATTTTTTAAAAATCTTAATATTTTAGAAGGACTATTAAGCCAAAATTTTATTCTGCTAAGTTGCTTAGTTCAAAATGGTATTTTAAAAATATATTAATAAATTCTGAAACACTATCAGAAAAATGTTGAAGCAGTAAAACAAAATGTATTGGTAAAAGGTCTAAATCATACAATTTAAAAATTATTAACTTAATAAATATTTCATTTTATGAAAAACTCTGTTGATAATAATAATACATGTAAATAAGTTAATTAGACATTCTGTCAAACACATGCACAAAATGTAAAATAAACATGACTAGATGAAGCAAAAGTTTTCCCCATTATAATCTTGTTTACCCAAAACAACAATCCCTCACCGATTCCACTCGGCATTACCTTATACAAAAGGGTAAAAGTGGACTAAAATATTTACGAAAATAAAATAAAAAACGAGCACCAATAACCGTGAGGTAATGACATTTAAAACAAGATACGAGAGAATCAAAGTCCCGTGCAGCTTTAAAATTTTTAATATTTCATGGTACGTGGCGCAAAGTGAAAGTTACGACAAACTTATTTATGCAGTTAATAAACTTGTTATTCATATTTTAAATTTAATAATTTCCAAAAGTCTCGTTTTCATCATAAATAATCATTACACCCAAAACCATGGCGCGAAATTCATTAGACTAAAGCTGAGCTGATACCATCGAATAAATGACAACTCAACCTTGAAAGTTGATCGTTTGATCAAGGCTGTTTAAAATATGAAGTGATCTTGAGTTTTAAATTGTAGGATGCAAGGCCATCTGTCATTAGGTAAATGAGTTCTTCTGGTAATTATGTTTGTATCAACATAAGATATGACCGATAAAAGGAAGCATGGTGAGAGAGATAATTTTATCCCTGTATGAAGAGATGCTGCTTAAAATTAAATTGTTTCACTTCAGTTCTTCTGTTCTTTGCCTGCTTGCATTCTAAGTATTTTTGGAAGAATTGAGGATTCAAGTAGAAAGTTTAATTTAATTAAACTTTAATTAATTGAAACTGTGCATTGTAATAATTTGTTAAATAAGGTAAATAATTTTGTAATAATCTTTTATAATAAAGAACTTTGAAACATTTATTAATTAGATCTTCTATTTTTAGAGAAATGCAATACCTTTAGCAAAAGGAACACTTAGAACAGAACAAATACCAGATTCTTTAATATCTTATTTAAGATACTTTTTAGAAACTAAATTTTAAATGCAATATAAGACTATATAACAATTTTGTGTATTTAAATATATACAAAATGTTTTACTAAACTGTTGATCAAAATCTTTTCAGTATATACAGTACCTTGTTAAGTATTTTCTGCATTATTATAATGAATTACCTAACGCGTCTGCAGCAGCCTCTTCAAGTAGAAATTACGTAGTGAAATTTCATAAACGCCATGGTTTTATGTATGAATATTCGATATATGTATCTGATGAATTATGATGGAGAGCCACCAGCTGAATATATTTGGTTTGGTTTGTCGCTCTACGTTTATTTTGTGCACGCTTTAGACTAATTAGATTGGGACCTACAGTTTAACTTGGATTCCGTACCACTAACAAAAATTCCATCCAGCGGGAAGGATTCGAACCTGAAACCTGTGGTATCGAGCGCCAGAGCACTAGCCACTTGGTCATCAGACCCCAGCACAGAATTTGCATGCTGTTAGGAGGAAAACGCACAAAACCTTCACTATACAGACTCACTATCTACAAGAGATGGTTTTAAACCCATTGTCACAATCGCCAACAAATCTTCTCGTTTTTGAAAGATGACACTCTAACAATGCCATCATCAGATTCGAATCTCGATCCTATTGCAGACACCATCGTAGAACCACGAACAAGGCTTCCTTTACACTTGGCAATGTAAACTTTAATTTCTAACTAATAAAGTCTTTCAAATAAATAAAAATGTGTTGAATTTAATTACAACTATAAAAATAATATCTAAACCTAGATATCCAATATTTATAAATTAAATGCAGAAATTTAATTTATCGCAAATAATAATGATTATCAATGTTTACTTTATAAATTTCCCAATTGTAATTTATTAATAATTTATTGAAAATACAAAGGAAATAAATTTTTTGTTATGCAATATACTTCATTTAATTTAACGTCTCTTCAAAAATAATGAAATTACCACAAATATGCTGAAAGTAATTATGCCCGAAATTTTAATTTTTCATATTCGTTTAGCATGGTGCAAATCATAACTTATTAAAAACTTTCTACACGTTGGGGAAACAGTCAGAACTTTTCTTTATCATTGTAACTTTTGAATTCAAACTCTCGAGTTTATTCTGAGCCAGGAATAAAATTCCAAGATTGCTGTGACAGCAAATTTAATTTAAAATCTGGGAGACGGCTACAGTTAAGTTGGGTTGGTTGCTAGATTTGTATCAAATATAAATTCCAACACACTTTGTATAGTGATCCTTTATCTTTGAAAAGTATTTTAATTCAAATGAAGTGTCAGTTTGACATGGCTACAAATTTTCGTCATTTTCTCTGTAATTTGGAATTTTAAACGAAAGTGAGAAAAGAGCATTCGTGTTTTCTGAATTCAACTGTTAATCTTTTACTTTAACGTAATATACGTTTGTGTAACTTAAAGTTCTTAAAATTCTATTTTGGAGAAAAAAATGCATCAAGATTTAAAATTATTGTATTTTTATTTCAGAAATTATTTGCTAAGAACATTTTATTATTAAATTGTTAGAATACCTTACGTGATGTTCTTCATCATTATTAATTTTTTTGTGAATATTGTGATCATTTATTAAATTAGTTTTTTATTGCTTTTTTGCAATGAATATAAAATATAGTCAAGCAAATCTATATTTTTATAAGATAACAAGGGAAATATTAGTGGTTAACTAAATAGCTAATCATTTTAAATTAAAAAAGTTTAATTACTTTTAAAAATGAATCTAAATACAAAAGCCGTAATCATTTTATGTAAGATAGGTCTGTAACACAAATTTACATAATCACATTGCAAATACATAATGCATGATATATCCGAGTTATGTCACCCATTTTATATAATTCATGACTTTTAAATGAATCCCTAAAGTGTAAGTTAATACATCTTCGCATGTATTGTGTAAGTAAATAAAATTACTCCTATTCGTATTTTAAATTTCAATAGGCTGAATTTTTAAAATATTTTTAACTTTTTGTCTTTATTAATATTTTTATTTATTGTTTCCATTTTTCTATAATCCTACTCAAGACCCAGTAATACTATAAGCTGAATTGCGTGTAAGGAAACGAAAATTTGACTACATGTTGTGGTGCGTTTTTACAGATTTTAAACCGAGTAGATTCAGTGGAGATTGTGACAAAATGTCTTGTATCAACAATCGGAATTCCTTATTTATGTTTTCCAAATTTTCCTTATTATAACGTGTAATTGAAGAGTAACTTCTGAAAATTCATCAAATGATATTACTCCTCCAAAAGGGCAGTATCAGCATGCCTTCATAGGTACACCTACGATCAGGCTAGATCTGGTGCCTTATGAATAATGTATAATAAAAAAACAATGATCAACATTAAAAATAAACAATAATAATGTGAATTCATTAATAACAATGATCAAAAATGCTGTGAAATGATCTAGAACTTTTGAATTATTTACTAAGTGAACTCTTTACCACTCCACTTAACTGTAACCGTACTTCGGTGTACTTCCAGAATTTTTCTTCCTGGACTGTAGAACTTCGTTGTTGGTAGTCATCCGTGGTAGACGAAGTTTTTTTTGTGTCTGTGTTTTTATTATTTTTGTGTTCCCGTTCATTTGGATATTTCATTTTTATAGTTCGTTTTGCTAGAAAAGAAAGAGTAATTTTACATGAAATTTTCTAGTTTGGCGGATCCTTTTGGTGAGGTAAAAACAATAATAAAGTGCATTTCATTAATTATATATAATAAATTTAAAAATAATATAAATATGTTGCAATTAAATATTATTTTTGCTTTTAAACCATTGGTAATTTAGTACTTTTTTGTTTTTGTCATAAATAATTGATAAATAATTAATCATTCAATATATGAAAATTTATTTATAGTTAATATTATTATAGATCAATAAAATTCTTAAAAAGGGCTTGTAATTATTTTTAGGCTTATAATTAATTCAATTATTTATATGTGTAACTAATCCAATTTTGGAAAATATGCACCTTTTCTACGATATATTTTTCAATCAAGAAAATTTTATTCTCATTTTTTTTTATTTCTGATAACTGCTCTTAAAGTAAATTAAAATATTTATTTCTGGAAAATATTTTCTCTAGCCAATTTGATTGCTTTTCATTCAGTATTATGAATAAGGAAATTTTTATTTATAAAAATATTTATACATAAAATTTAAATATTTATATAAATATATATAAAGGTCCCGTATTGTATTAAAATTTATGTAGGATTCCAAATTCAATAATGGTGTACTAAGGCCAACATTGATTCAATTCTGACAGTATACAATTTAATGTTGTACTTCAATTGATTATTTTTGCTGTTTTAAAATATTCTCCAATTCTTTTACTTTTAATCTTTTCTCAAAATATCTAACGAATGCCAGGAACAAACGACACACACATATGGAAAAATGGTGCCTTTCGAGAGAAAATTTAGTTAGTTAAATGTTAAAAGTTAGTTGTAAATGTCTTGCATTTTTATGTAATATGGTAGAAAATTCGGAATATTCATACTAGTTTGTCGATGAAAGATATTTACATGTCTTTACCATTGATATAAGACCTTCATACACACTGCAAGTATGAATTCTGTTTCTGAAAGCAATGTCTGCAACACGTATGCTGTATCATTGCTATACAAGTCAACAAAAGACAGTAAATTAGAAAATCTGTTAGTAGAATAAATTAATATAAATTTTGAAAAAAATTATATTCTGATAAAATTTGGTGAGTAATCTAAGTTTATTTACTGCAATGTAATCCTTTTAGTAAGTAATTATCAAAATTACAATAATATTCAATATATGCCAAGATTTTCGAAGACCAAATCGACATGGCAATCACATGCTTCATTCAATGACTAGTATTCTCGTACTTCAAGCTGTACACGTCAATACTATGTCATAGTTGGGCAATATTAATATTTATACAAATTACATTATAATAAAGAATGAACATATTCCGATATATATATTAAGTATTATGATAAGAACATTTATATTCAGATATATATTAAATATTATAATACGTACATTTATATTCCAACAAATTTTACATTTTAATATATAATGGAATTTTTTTTTTGTTTATTTTCGTAATTCTTCTAATTGCAATAATCGTTAAAAGTTGATAAAATTTAAAGCTCAATTGATTTCTGAAGGTCAAGGCATAGGCATGTTTTCTCTGGAATGATTTAGGTAATTCTCTTGCACATTCCACGGGATTAAATGAGAAAGCCCTTTTCTATTTCTCCTGCCTGTTTAGACTAATGAAGCGACAAAACTTTCCATGCAATCACTCTATAAAATTAAAAGACGCTTCTAATGCATACCTCGAGGCCCTTTCCTCCTTCCACAAAATGAAACAAGCCATCCTTGCGGGCCCGCCATTTCCTACTGCACCCATGGAATTCCTCCAGGATTCCTCCTCCTACTTCGTAGGATTTGATAATATACGTGTCGTAGTACACAGTAGACGTGGAATATTGCTTATTAAAAAGGAGAACAATCTCCATGTTCCCGGTGAAATTTCCGCAAATACGAAATTCGTGCCAGTGTCAAAAGGAAATCTGCAAAACGTGGGAGGATTTGTCTTCATTTATTGTGACCTGATAAATTATTCCGCCGGATATAAAAGGAATTGTTTCGCCAGTTCCATGAATCAAAAAGTGCTATAATTGAGGCAGAAGGTGAAGCATTTTAATTGAATTAAATCCTAAAATCTTTCACACTTCCTATTGTATTGTACCGAGATCGATATTTTTGAATTATTGTCGTTGGGCACATTCAAATTTAATTTTATATAATTTTAGAAGGATGTGAATTAATAGAATTTGTGTTGAAGTACTTTAAAATATCCTAGTAACTAATTGTAAATAAATGAGAAAGCAAAAATAGTAAACAATGTTTAATCATTTTACATTTTATTTCTAATTTAAAATTAAGATTAATTCTTTCGAAACTACTCTATTTCTAAAACAATCCTAAGCTTTAACGAACAATTTACAAAATAAATGCAAAATAAACTAGTTTTATGTGTCTACTTTTTTATATTATTTTATATTTTTACGGTTTCATAAAGATTTAAGATCTTTATTATATATTTCTAAAGATTTTTTTACTAAAAATACTACTTAATTGCCTAATCGTTTTATGGAAAAAAATATTTTTAAGTAGATATATTAGTTAAAAGTCAATACAATATGAGTATATAATCAAATTTAAACAAATAAACTATCTTTATAAAATTCTTTTGGATTTAAAGCAATTATCCAGTGAAGATTTTCTAGTAAAAATACAAGAATATTCTAATGTATATAATAATATTTAATTTATGAAATGATTTATTTGGGTATGTTTTTTATAAATTGTGTGTCAGATTTGCTATCGTAAGTGCCAAACTCTTTCAAATTGTATAAATTATAGTATTATAATAATAATATTTATTTTCCGATGTATTATATTTTTTAACAAGTTAGATGAAAGAATTTTTTTTTTAATTTTCTTGATTCTTCAAGTAGCAATAATATTTAAAAGTTAGCTCAATTGATTTCTGAAGGTCAATGTATTGGCACGTTTTTCTGGAATGACTTAGGTAATCTCCTTACAAATTCCACGGGATTAAATGAGAAAACCATTTTTTAAATCTGCTGCCTGTTTAGACTAATGAAGCGACAAAACTTTCCATACGTTCACTCTATAAAATTAAAAGACCCTTCTAATGCATACCTCAAGGCCCTTTCCTCCTCCCACGAAATGAAACAAGCCACCCTTGCGGCCCGTCATTTCCTACTGCTGCCATGGAATTCCTCCTAGAACACGTAGATTTTGACAGAAGGACGCGGAATAATGCTTATTAAGAAGAAGAACAATCTCCATGTTCCCGGTGAAATTTCCGCAAATGCGAAATTCGTGCCAGTGTCAAAAGGAAATCTGCAAATCGTGAAAGGATTTGTCTTCATTTATTGTGACCTAATGAATTATTCCGTCGGATACGAAAGGAATTGTTTCGCCAGTTCTGTGAATCAAAAAGTGCTATAATTAGAGCAGAAATTGAAACATTTTAATTAAATTAAACCCAGAAATTCTTTCACACTTCCTTTTTCATTGTATCGATATAGATATTTTTGAATTATTGTCGTTGTGTACATTCATATTTAATTTTATATAATTTTAGAAGGATGAAAATTAATTGAATTTGCTTTGAAATACTTTAAAATATTAGTAACTAACTGTAAATAAATGAGAAAAACAGAAATAATATTTGCGATTTTGTTTGTAATTGAAAATTAAGAATAATTCTTTCGAAACTTTTCTTGCTTTAAAAAAATTCCATTCTGAAATTTTAAACAGTTTTATTTGTGTCTGTATAAATGTATCAAACAATTTTTAAATGTAACTGTAAAGTAAATTAGTTTTCTGTGCTTAAATTTTAATTTTCTTTTAAATATATAACCGTTATATAAAGATTTAAAGCCTTTATTATATATTTGTCAAACTTTTAAGAAAGCTTTTTGTTTATTCTTTAGACAAATAACTTTATTATTAATTTTTTTTTATATTCCGTAAAGCATTTTACTTATATAATGCTTAATTTCCTAGTGGTTTTATTAAAAAAAATATTTTTATAGTGATTTAATTAATATAAATTAATATAAATTTGACACCATGTATTGCGTTATAAAATCATATTGTACAAATATTATTTTTATAATCTACAGCTAATATTATTTATATAAATATACAACTTTTAAATTATATGGTAATATTTCAATAATAATTACATAAATATTCCGCCATTTTTACTTATTTCGTAATGGTTTAGTGCAGCAAACTGCTTTTCACTAAATTATTAGTAACTTGCCGTACAAATAGGGTAGTGAATTTTTTAAAAGTATTTTGAAATTTAATCTACAGTATGACTTAAAACGGATTACTTATAAAACATTCCAGTACCTTCTGTTTATCATTAAGGAAATCAAATGACACTAACCCAAATTCAAAGTTTAACTAAGCACGCTAAAACTGAAATTAACTTGTTTTTAATTTTCAGAATTGATTTCATTTCTCTTCAGTAAACATTTCAACATTAATCACGAAACGATTTCGTTGTGTTGAATTAAAATCTGCATCCATCTTCGAAATTAACGCTTTTGCCGTTCAGCAACTATACTTCCCCACCAAATGAGATCTCAAAGCCATTGCAAAAATCATCTAAAGACGTTATTGCTACCCTACCTGAATAGGATGAACTAGAGCAAATTATCTCAACAAACAAGGGTTCTCCCTTGAGGAGTGGCTTACTGGCACCAAACGTCAATCACCAGGAGGTCTCAGCACCTCATTGGCTGCTCTGATCACATTAGTGTTGGTGGCACTAAACCTGCAGAATTTATATAGTCCATTTCCACATTCAAGCCATCTCATGCAAATGAGCTTGTATTTGAATCCCACAGTGATCGAGAGAGGGCGCCAGTGTCGTAATGAAAGTAACATATATACCATATTATGATAGTGTGCAATAATATCCGAATTCAATCCCATCTGTGTATTGAAATCAGTCACTCTCGATTTATTTCGATTACATAGATGACACCCTTTATGATATGAAGGGGAAGAGATTTATGGATCCCTCGTAAAGGCAAACAGGGAATGTTACTTGGATTGTGTGGTGTAAACTGGTTTCAATAGGTTAAACATTGTTTGGTTTTGTAGAATTTATTGTAAACTGCGATAGTTACAGAACTTGTTTGAGCATGAAATACATTATATAAAAAAATAATGCATACATATTTTATATTTGTTCAGTAAAATATTTCTAAAACTTTCTTTGTGGTTTTTGTTTGAATGATTCCTCCTACTAAAACAACATGAAAATTTTGTTGGTTAATATATCTATTTACACAGGTTATTTATATGTTATTTGTATTTTATAGCATATAAATAACCTGTATAATTTTTTTAAATTTATTTTTGCTTATATAAAACAAAATATTAAATAACATATAGCATATAAGTTAAAATAATCGCTTTTTAAATGATCACTAGAATAATATACGAAAACAAAATCAAATCTTTATGCTAAGTTTTATAGAGATCACATAATTCTTCTTGATGTACTAAATTTAATGCAATGAGTGTATATTTTCCATTTAGAGAAGGGTTTTCTTTTAATCCAAACTTTCCTACATACAGATATAAAATATTCAAAAAATTTATGTAAATATGCAAATAAGCATATACAAATATTGCAAATATTTCATGCATATAGGTATATATTAATAGAATTCTAAAATTTGCATAACAAAATAGGAGTTGAATTAGCATCTGATATTAATTTTAGTGTGAAGTACTTGTATTGATAGATTTCACTTTAACATCGTAAAAACAGTGTAACTAACGTTTATTTATAAATTAATTAATTATTATAAAATTAATATTTTATCTTTTTAGGAAATTATATTAAATAACAAAAATTATTTCAATAATATTTCAATATTTGAGCAAACTCGATTAAACCAAAACTTTACCCTGCTAAGTTGTTGAGTACAGAATTATGTTTTAAAAATATATTTATAAATTCTGAAACACCATCAAAAAAATGTTGAAGCAGTGGAAAAATTTATTTGTAAAATGTCTAAATCATACAATTTAAAAACACATTAGTTTAATAAACATTCAATTTTATGAAAAACTCTGTTGATATTAATAATGCATGTAATTAAATTTAATTAGTCATTCTTTCAAACACATGCACAAAATGTAAAATAAACATGACTAGATGAAGCTAAACTTTTCCCCATTATAATCTTGTTTACCCAAAACAACAATCCCTCACCATTTTCACTCAGCATTACCTTATACAAAAGGGCAAAAGCGGAATAAAATATTTACGAAAATAAAATCAAAAACGTACCACCAATCCCCGTAACGTAATGTCGTTTAAAAGAAGATACGTGAGAATCAATGTCCTTTGCAGCTTTAAAATTTTTAATATTTCATGGTGCATGGGGGAAGTGAAAGTTATGAGAAACATATTTATGCAGTTAATAAACTTGTTGTTGACATGGTAAATTTAATAATTTCCAAAAGTTTCGTTTTCACCATAAATAATCATTACACCTAAAACCATGGCACGAAATTCATTAGACTAAAGCTGAGCTGATGTCATCGAATAAATGACAACTCAACCTTTAAAGTTGATGGTTTGATCAAGGCTGTTTAAAATGGGAAGTGTTCTTTAATTTTAAATTGCAAGATGCAAAGCCATCTGTCATGGGGGAAATCGAGTTCTTCTGGTAATTATGTCTGTATCAACATAAGATATGACCGATAAAGAGAAGCATGGTTGAGAGAGATAATTTTATTTCTGCATGAACAGATACTGCTTAAAATTAAATTGTTTCACTTCAGTTCTTCTGTGTTTTGCCTGCTTGCATTCTAAGTATATTTGGAAGATTGGAGGATTCTAACAGAAAGTTTGACATAATTAAACTTTTAATTAATTCAAACGTTCAAGGTAATAATTTTGTAAATAAGATAAATAATTTTGTAAAAAATCTTTTATAATAAGGAATTTTCAAACATTTTTTAATTATTTTGATCATTACTTTTGTATCCTCCAAATGAGTACTCGTCCTGTTGTGGGCAAAACTGTGTGAAAGATGATTCTTTTGATAATATAACTGTCTTCCACGTACCATTCGACCACATATTGTGATTGTGGCACCAATTTAGACGACGTTGGGCATTAACAGATGTAACAAATGGCTTGAGAATTGCTGGACTGCCATAAACGTCCTGTTTATGAAAATGCATCTTAACTGCAATTACTGACATTGACGCGAATCCAAATGCTGAATGAGTTTTGTGATTATTTTGGCAGCAGTTGTTTTCTTTTTAGACATCACGATCCGCTTCAATACCCGGCGGTCTCTTTCACTCACTATTCCTTAAATGCATTATTTTTCTTTGCTGGACTTGTCTTAACACTGTTTGTGTATTTTAGGCACTATATACGCATAAAAGATTGTATGTTTCAGTCATAGCTGCTTAAGCTAGTCGTTTTCTTACAATTTGGTCTCGTTGAAAATTTGTATGTGACATTTTATGCTTTTGAGAAAAATTCATGACCTATACAACTTCACTAAAGATACCTCATACTGCCATGATATATATTTTATATATTAGAAAAAAACTGGTTGCTAAGACTACATTTAAAAACTTTAGAAAAGCATTCTTAAATATCGCTTTTATTAACAGGTGTTTTCATTATTTGATAGCCACCTGCATATATATTAATCCGTCAGCTTTCCTAACTTCTCATTAGAGTAGACATTTCTAAACTAGCGATCTATCACAAATCACGATGAAACTGTGTATATCCATCGTATTTCCTTTATCTTAATAATAGTTTATCATATTAATATATTAATTTATTTATATTAATCTATTAATAAATTAAGAAAATTAATTAAAAACAAATTATTTCTAAAATATGATAACATTTTAGCAAACCCGATTAAGCCAAATCTTTATTCTTCTAAATTATTTAGTGCAGAGTTATGTGCTAAAAATATATTAATTAATTCTGAAACTCTATCAGAAAAATATTTAAGTAGCAAAAAAAAAAAAAGAAATGTATTGATAAAAGATTTAAATCACACAATTTAAAAGCATATTAACTTAATAAATATTTAATTTTATCAAAAACTCTGTTGATAATAATAATGCATGTAAATAAATTAATTACACATTCTGTCAGAAACATCCACGAAATGTAAAATAAACATCACTGGATGAAGCAAAACTTTTCCCCATTATAATCATGTTTAACCGAAATAACAATCCCCCACCAATTCCACTCAGCATAACCTTATACAAAAGGGTAAAAGTGGATTAAATTATTTACGAAAATAAAATCAAAAACGAACACCAATCCCCGTGAGGTAATGACATTTAAAACAAGATACGAGACAATCAATGTCCTTTGCAGCTTTAAAATTTTTAATATTTCATGGTACGTGGGGAAAGTGAAAGTTACGAGAAACTTATTTATGCAGTTAATAAACGTGTTGTTCGTATGGTAAATTTAATAATTTCCAAAAAGTCTCGTTTTCGCCATAAATAATCATTACACCCAAAATCGTGGCGCGAAATTCATTAGACTAAAGCTGAGCTGATACCATCGAATAAATGACAACTCAACCTTTAAAGTTGATCGTTTGATCAAGGCTGTTTAAAATGGGAAGTGATCTAGAGTTTGAAATTGGAAGGCTGCGAGGCCATCTGTCATTGGGTAAATCGAGTTCTTCTGGTAATTATGTTTGTATCAACATAATATATGACCGATAAAGAAAAGCATGGTGAGAGAGATAATTTTATTCGTGTATGAAAAGATGTTGCTAAAAATTAAATTATTTCACTTCAGTTCGTCTGTTCTTTGCCTGCTTACATGTTAAATATTTTTGGAAGGATTGTGGATTTAAATAGAGAGTTTGAGTTAATTAAATCTTTAATTGATTGAAACTTAGCGCTGTAATAATTTTGTAAATAAGGTAATTAATTTTGCAACAAGTCTTTTATAATAAGGAACTTTGAAATATTGTTTAATTATATCTTTTTTTTCATCAAAATTCAATATCGTTAGCAATAAGAACAATTAAAACAGAACTAGACTAGATTCTAGTCTTAGGACAAGATACTAGTACTAGTTCTAGATATCATACTTTAATAGTACTAGTAATACTGTAACTAGATTCTAATACTAGATTCTTTAATTTAAAATTTAAGATACGTATTAGAATCTAACTTTTAAATGCGATATAAGACTAAATAAAAAAAAAAAAATTATGCATATAAATATATATAATGTACAAAATGTTTAACTAAACTGTTTGATCAACATCTTTAAAATATATACTGTACCTTAGTTAAGTATTTTATGCATTATTGTAATGAATTACTTAATGCGCCTGTAGTTTCTTCAAGTAGAATTTACGTAGTGAAATTTCAAAAATATGTGTATGGATATGAATATCTTTAATCTGATTAATTATTTTGGAGAGCCATCATCTGAAAATGTTTCGTTTGGTTTGCCGCTCTACGGTCATTTTGTGCACGCTTTAGACTAATTAGATCGGGACTTACAGCTTAAATTGGATTCCGTACTACTGAAAAACATCCATTCCGCCGGTAGGATTCGAGCCTGACGTCTGTAGTATCGAGCACCAGAGCGGTGGCCACTCGGCAATCAGACCCCACACAGCATTTACATGTTGTTTGGAGGAAAACACTTAAAACCTTCACTAGACAGCCTGACTATCGAAGCCAAATAGTTTATAGACAATCGCAATCACCAACAAGACTTCTTGTTTCTAAAAGTTGTCACACTAACTATGGCACCATCAGATTTGAATCTCGATCGTTCTGCAAACATTATCGCAGAACAGCGAGTTAGGCTTCCTTTACGCTTGGCAATGTAAACTTTAATTTCTAACTAATAAAGCCTTTCAAATAAATTCAAACGTAATGAATTCAATCACAGCTTTAAAAATAATATCTAAACCTAGAAAAAGAATATTTATAAATTAAATGCAGAAATTTAATTTACCGCAAATAATAAAGGTTATCAATGTTTACTAAATAAATTTTATAATTGTAATTTATTTACAACTTATCGAAAATGAAAAGGAAATAATTAGCTTTCTTTGTATTGCTGTATACTTCAATTTAATTTAATGTCTCTTCAAAAATAATGAAATTAACGCAAATATGCTGAAATTAATTATTTCCGAAATTTTAGTATTTCATATTCGTTTAGTATGGTGCAAATCATAACTTATTAAAAACTTTCTACACAGTGGGAAAATAGTCAGAACTTTTCTTTATCATTGTAATTCTTGAATTCAAACTCCCGAGTTTATTCTGAGCCAGAAATAAAATTCCAGCATTTCTGTGACAGCAACTTTAATTTAAAATCTGGAAGACGGCTACACTTAAGTTGAGTTGGTTGTTAGATTTATATCAAATATAAATTCCAACACACTTTGTATAGTGATCCTTTATCTTTGAAAAGTATTTAAATTCACATGAAGTGACAGTTTGACATGACTACAAATTTTCGTCATTTTCTCTGTAATTTGGAATTTTAAACGAAAGTGAGAAAGTATTCGTATTTGCTGAGTTCAACTGTTAATCTTTTATTTTAACATAATATATAGTGTTTATGTAACTTAAGGTTTTAAAAATTTTATTTTGGTAAGAAAATGCGTCAATAGTTAAAATTGTTGTATTTTTGTTTTAGAAATTGTTTGATATGAACATTTTATTATTAAATTGTTGGAATAATTACGTCTTTGTTGTTTCTTTAAAATGTATATAAAATTTATTCAACAAAGTCTATATTTTTGTAAAGCAAAGAGTGAAATATATAATAAATTGATAATTTTTTTAAATAAATAATAGTGACTAAATAAATGGCTAAATAATTTAATAATGAAAAATATATTTAATATATTTTTAGTTTAGTTACATTTAAAAAATGTTTCTAAATACAAAATAAAATAATTACAATTATAATACATAAATTTTATTATTGTTTTATTCTAACCATTTCATGTAAGATAGACTTGTAACACAAGTGTATAGGATCAAATTGCAATAACATAATATATGATATATACGAGATGTATAACCTCCTTTTATATAATCCACAAATTTTAAATTAATTCATTCAAAGAGTAAATTAATACTTCATAAATATTTATTTAGGTGTAATTAAATAAAATTACACTTATTCTTATTTTAAATTTCAATAGGTTAAAATTAAAAAAAAATATTTTTAATATTTATTTTTTAGTTAATATTTTTATTTATTGGTTAATTTTTTTATAATCCTGCTGACTACATAGTAATACTATAAGTTGACTAGTATGTAAGAAAACACAAATTTTACTATGTAGTGTAACGCTATGACAGATTTAAAACCAAATAGATTCTAAGAGAGATTGGGACAAAATGTCTTGTATTATAATCGGAATTCCTTATTTCATTCTTCCAAATTTTCCATAATATGACATGTAAATGAAGAGTAACTTTTGAAAGTATAAAAATATATATATATATTTTTATAAAGTATAAAATATATATATATATTTTTATAAAGTATAAAATATATATATAAAGTAAAAATATATATATATATATTTACAAATATTTCCTCTAACTAATTTGATTGTATTTCATTCTATACTAGGAATATGGAAACTTTTATTTCTAAAAAATATAAAATTTATATATATGTATTCACACATAGATAGATATCAAATGTTCCAGTAATGTATTAAAATTTATGTGATATTCCATATTCAATAGATTGTGTCAAGTCACACATTGATTCAATCTGGCACTTTACAAGTTAATGTTCTACTTCAATGGATTAATTTTGCTTTTTGAATTATTCTCCAATTCTTTTATTATTATTCTTTTCCCCATAATTTCTAACGTATGCGGCGAACAAACGACAGAAACCTATGGAAAAATGCTGCGTTTCTTTAGAAAATTTTAACTTCTAGGAGTAAATATCTTGCTTTTTCATGTAATATTTTAGAAAATCCTGAAAACTCAGATTGGACTGTGAATATGAAACATCTATATCTCCTGACCGTTGATATAAGAAATTTATGTACATTGAAAATTCTATTATGTTCAGTTTCTGAAAGCAATATCTGCAATACATCTGCTGTACGCTAGATATTCGTCAACAATAGACTTATATGTTAGAAAATCTATTAGTTGAATAAATTAAGATATTATTATAAAATATGAATAAATTTATATTTTGATAAAATTTAGTAAGTAATGTAAGTGGATTTATAGCAATGTAATCTTTTAGTAAGTAACTATTTAAATTAGGATAATATTCAAAAATATTCCGAGATTTACGAAAACCAAAGCGTCATGGAAGTGACATGCTTCACACGGATTCTAACCCCTATTCTCTTGTTAATAGCTATACACATCGACACTATGTCGTTGGACAATAATATTATTTAGACAAATTACATTATAATAAAGTGTGTATATATTCCGATATATGTATAAAGTTTTATAATAAGTATATTTACATTCCACAGAATTTTATAATTTAATAACTTATGTGAGAGAAATGTTTTTGTAATTTTCGGAATTCTTCAAGTGGTAATAATCTTTAAAAGTTAGCTCAATTGACTTCTGAAGGTCTAGGCAACGACATGTTTTCTCTGGAATGATTTAGGTAATTCCCTTACAAATTCCATGGGATGAAATGAGACAACTATTTTCTAATTCTGTTGCCTGCTTAGACTAATGAAGCGACAAAACTTTCCATGCGATCACTATAAAATTAAAAGACGCTTCCAATGCATACCTCAAGGCCCTTTCTCCTTCCACGAAATGAAACAAGCCACCCTTGCGGCCCGTCATTTCCTAGTGCAGTCATGGAATTCCTCCAGGTCCACGTAGATTTTGACAGACGGACGTGGAATAAAACTTATTAAAAAGGAGAACAATCTCCATGTTCCCGGTGAAATTTCCGCAAACGCGAAATTCGTGCCAGTGTCAAAAGGAAATCTGCAAAATGTGAAAGGATTTGTCTTTACTGTGACCTAATGAATTTACCGTCGGATATGAAAGGAATTGTTCCGCCAGATCCGTGACTCAAAGAGTACTGTAATTAAGGCAGAAGATGAAACATTTTAATTGAATTAAACCCTGAAATCTTTCAAACTTCCTTTTGTGTTGTATCCACATCGATATTTTTGAATTATTGTCGCAGTCCACATTCAAATTTATTTTATCTAATTTTAGAAGGATGTGAATTAATTGATTTTGTGTTGAATTACTTTAAAATATACTAGTAAATGACTATAAATAAATGACGAAAACAAAAATAATAAACAATGAAAAAATTATTTTCGATTTTATTTCTTGTTTAAAATGAAGGACAATTCTTTCTAAAATTTTCTAGTTCTAAAAAAAAACTATATTAAAAATGTAAATAGTTTTATTTGTGTCTGTAAAAATTTATCGAACGATTTACAAATTTGAATGTAAAAGAAATTAGATTTTTTTGCTTGAATGTTTAAAAAGATTTAAGGAATATTATATGTTTGAAAATCTCTTTATTTATTAAAAAAAATACTTAATGACCTACAAGATATTTTGAAAAATTATTTTTACTGCGATATACTTAACAAAATATGTATGTATAATCAAACTTAAGCAAATTATTGACCTTTTAAGTTTAATCATTTATGCATTAAAGATTTTCTGGTAAAATTACAGGAAAATTTTAGTGTATAATTTATGAAATGAGTTTTTTGTAATTTTTTTTAGAAACAATTTTTTTAATTTGCTATTTTAGATGTTAAATTTTTTCAAACTCCATAAATGAATATTTCAAATATACAAATATAAAAGCAGACACCATAAGTTGTGTTGCAAAATCATGTTGCTTAAAACTTGAATAAATATTATTTATATATACACAAAATTTTAAACATCTTTTTCAATTATATGGTGTTATTTCAATAATAATCAAATAAATATCCATACGCATTTTACATATTTCATAATGGCTTCGTTCTGCAAACATATTTTCCATGAATTTATTTCTATTTCCCTTACCATCTTTTTAACCTTATTCCCCCCTCCCAATTTTTTTACTACTATGACATGTGCGCATTTAATATATAGCATGACTTAAACCGAATAAGTTGTAAACCACTACGGGTAACTTCTCTTCATCATTAAAGAAATCTAATTACACTATCTGAAAATCAAAGGTTAACTTATCACGCTAAAGCTGAAATTATTATATTAGCTTGCTTTCAATTTTCAGAATTGATTTTATTCCTCTTCAATGAGCATTTCAATATTAATCACGAAGCGATTTTGTTGTCTTGAATTAAAATTTGCATGCATCTTCAAAATTAAAGCTTTTGCCGTTCAGCAACTATACTTCCTCACCAAATGAGATCTCAAAGCCATTGCGAAAAGCGTCTAAAGGCGTTATTGCTACCCTACCTGAATAGGATGAACTAGAGCAAATTATCTCAACAAACAAGCTTTCTCCCTGGAGGTGGGACTTACTGGCACCAAACGTCAATCACCAGCAGGTCTCAGCCCCTCATTGGCTGCTCTGATCACATTAGTGTTGGTGGCACTAAACCTGCAGAATTTATATAGTCTGTTTCCACATTCAAGCCATCTCATGCAAATGAGATTGTATTTGAATCCCACAGTGATCGAGAGAGGGCGCCAGTGTAGTAATGAAAGTAACATATATACCATATCATGATAGCGTGCAATAATATCCGAATTCAATCCCATCTTTGTATTGAAATCAGTCACTCTCGATTTATTTCGATTGCATAGATGACACCCTTTATGATATGAAGGGGAGGAGATTTATGGATCCCTCGTAAAGGCAAACATGGAATGTTACTTGGATTGTGTGGTGTAAACTGGTTTCAATAGGCCAAGCATTGTTTGGGTTTGTAGAATTTAGGGTAAACTGGGATCTTTGCAGAACTTGTTTTGAGCATGAAAGACATTATGCTAGAAAATGATACATACGTGTTTTATATTTGTTCAGAAAAATATTTCTAAAACCATTTTTTTTTTTTTTTTTTTTTTTTTGTTTTTCATTTGAATGATCCCTCCTACTAAACCAACCTTTTGTTGCTTAATATGTCTATTTACACGGATTATTTATATGGTATATTATTTTATAATATATAATTTTATAATTTTTTAAAAAAATATTAAATAACAAATACTTAAATAATTAAATAATAAACTTAATAACAAAAAATTAAATAATAAACTTAATAACAAAATAAAACCTTTATGATAAGTTTCATATAGATCATATCGTCGTGATGTACTAAATGTAATGCAATAAGTGCAGATTTTCTATTTAGTGAAGGGTTTTCTTTTAATAGAAACTTTCATGCATACAGATATAAACTACATTTTCACTAACACTATCACATTTCATATGTATAGATATATATTAATACAAATCTATAATTTGTAAAAAAAAAAAAAAAAAAAATATGAATTAACATCTGATATTTATATAGTGTTAAGTGCTTGTTTTGATATATTTCCATTTAACATCGTGAAAACAGTGTAAATAAGGTTTATTTGTAATTAATGAAGCTTTATATCATTAGCATTCTATCTTTCTAAGAAAGTCTAATAAATCATACAATTTACTTTAAAAATTTCTTAATATTTAGCAACCCCAATTAAGCCAAAACTTTATTCTGCTAAGCTGTTTAATGGAGAGTTGTTGTCCGCTAAGTTGTTAAAAATATATTAATAAATTCTGAAACACTATCAGAAAATTTTGAAAGAGTGAAAAAAAATGCATTGGTAAAAGGTCTAAATCACAGAATTTAAAAACATATTAACTTAGTAAATATTTAATTTTATTAAAAACTCTGTTGATAACAATAATGATTTAAATAAATTAATTAGACATTCTGTCAAACACATGCACGAAATGTAAAATAAACATGACTAGATGAAGCAAAACTTTTTCCCTTTTTAATCTTGTTTACCCAAAGCAACAATCCCTCACCAATTCCACTCAGCATTGCCTTACAAAAGGGTAAAATCGGACTAAAATATTTACCAAAATAAAATCAAAAACATAACACCAATCTCCGTGAGATAATGACATTTAAAACAAGACACGCGAGAATCAATGCCCTTTGCAGCTTTAAAATTTTTAATATTTCATGGTACGTGGGGGAAAGAGAAAGTTACGAGAAACTTATTTATGCAGCTAATAAACTTGTTGTTCATATGGTAAATTTAATAATTTCCTAAAGTCTCGTTTTCCCTATAAATAATCATTACACCCGAAACCGTGGCGCTAAATTCATTAGACTAAAGCTGAGCTGATACCATCGAATAAATGACAACTCAAACTTTAAAGTTGAGCGGTTGATCAAGGCTGTTTAAAATGGCAAGTGATCTTTAGTTTTAAATTGCAGGAGGCAAGGCATCTGTCATTGGGTAAATCGAGTTCTTCTGGTAATTATGTTTGTATCAACATAAGATATGACCGATAAAGGGAAGCATGGTAAGAAAGATAATTTTATCCTTGTATCAAAAGATGCTGCTTAAAATTAAATTCTTTCATTTCAGTTCTTCTGTTCTTTGCCTGCTTGCATTCTAAATATTTTTGGAAGAATTTGGAATTCTAATAGAAAGTTTGAGTTAATTAAACTTTTAATTAATTGAAACTATGCGTTGTTATAATTTTGTAAGTAAGGTAAATAATTTTGTAATAAGTCTTTTATAATAAGGAACTTTGAAATATTTTTAATAAGATCTTTTATTTTTAACGAAGTGCAATTTCTTTAGCAAAATAAACATTTAGAGCAGAGCTAATACTAGATTGTTAAATATACTATTTAAAATATTTTTTAGAGTTTAACTTTGAAATGCAATGTACGACTAAGTAAAAATTTTATGCATATAAATATATAATGCATACAAAATGTTTAACTAAACTGTTTCATCAAATTCTTTGCAATATATACAGTACCTTAGTTAAGTATTTTCTGCATTATTATAATGATTTACTTAACGCGTTTGCAGTTTCTCCACGTAGAAATTACGTTGTGAAATTTCAAAAACGCCATGTTGTGTGTATGGATATTCGAAATTTTTTATCTGACGAATTATGATGGAAAGCTATCATCTGAATATATTTGGTTTGGCTTGTCTCTATACGGTTATTTTGTGCACGCTTTAGACTAAATGGACTTGGACCTACGGTTTCACTTGGATTAGGTACCACTAAAAAACATCCATCCCGCCGGCAGGATTCGAGTCTGCCGTCTGTAGTATCGAGCGCCAGAGCGCTGGCCACTCGGCAATCAGACCTCACACAGCATTTGCGTGTTGTTTAGTGGAAAACACATAAAACATTCACTATCGAAGTGACTACCGAGTACCAGCCTGACAAACGCAGTGAGGTGGCTTATACACATTGTCACAATAAAGCGTTTCGTTTCTGAAATCTGCCACTCTAAGAAAACTGCCATCGTATTCGAATCTCGATCCTTCTGCGCACGTTATCGCAGAACCTCGAGTTTGGCTTCCTTTACATTTGGCTATGTAAACTTTAAATTCCAACTAATAAAGCCTTTTAAATAAATATAAATGTAATTAATTTAATTACGTTTCTAAAAATAATATCTAAACCTAGAAAACGAATAATTATAAATTAAACGTCAAAATTTAATTTATCTCAAATAATAAAGATTACCAATGTTTACTTTATAAATTTAATAATTGTAATTTATTAACAACTTATCGAAAATTGAAAGGCAATAGCTTTCTTTTTTTTGCAATATACTTCATTTTAACTAATTTTAATTTAACGTCTCTTCAAAAATAATGAAATTAACGCAAATATGCTGAAAGCAATTATTTCCGAAATTTTAATATTTCATATCCGTTTAGCATGGTGCAAATCATAACTTATTAAAAACTTTCAACACTTTGGGAAATCAGTCAGAACTTTTCTTTATCATTGTAATTCTTGAATTCAAACTCTCGAGTTTATTCTGAGCCAGAAATAAAATTCCAATATTTCTGTGACAGCAAATTTAATTTAAAATCTGGAAGATGGTTACTCTTTAAGTTGGGTTGGTTGTTAGATTTGTATCAAATATAAATTCCAACACACTTTGTATAGTGATCCTTTATCTTTGAAAAGTATTTAAATTCAAGTGAAGTGGCAGTGTGACATGGCTACAAATTTTCGTCATTTCCTCTGTGATTTGGAATTTTAAACGAAAGTGAGAAAGGAGCATTCGTATTTTCTGAGTTCAACTGTTAATCTTTTACTTTAACGTAATATACACAGTTTGTGTAACCTAAAGTTTTTAAAATTTTATTTTGGGAAAAAAATGCATCAACAATTAAAATTATTATATTCTTATTTCAGAAATGGAGTCTAGAAATTGTTTGAACCAAACATTTTATTATTAAATTGTTGGGATAACTTTCGTGATGTCCTTCATGATTATTTATTCATTTATTGTTTCGTGAATATTGCAATAATTTATTCAATTAATTTTTATTGCTTTTTTATGATAAATATAAAAGAGTCTTTCATGAATATGACTATAATTTTGACAATGTAAAATGGAAATTTGAAATAAATTGATAAAATTTTGAAAGAAACATTAGTGATTAAATAAAGACATAGATATTTTAAATGAAAAAAAAATTAATATTTTTTTAGTTTAGTACATTTAAAAATGAATATTTGTCTAATCTATTTTTTGTAATCCTTATATTTTAGATCAATTCATTGAAAGTGTAAATTATATATTTCTTCAGCATTTATTTAGGTGTAATGAAATAAAATTCTTATTCATATTTTAAATTTCAATAGGCTGAAATTTTAAAAATAATTTTAATATTTTATATTTAATTAATATTTTTATTTATTTGATTGGCTATTCTTATATTCCTACTCAAGACCCAGTAATACTGTAAGCTGACTAGAATGTAAGAAGACGAAAATTTGACTACATCTAGTGGTGTGTTATTACAACCGAGTAGATTCAACGGAAATTGTGACAAATGTCTTGTATTACCAATCGGAATTCCTTATTTCAGCTTTTCCATTTTCTCTAATATGACGTGTAATTGAAGAGTCAGTTTTGAGAATTCATCAAATAATATTGCTCATCCAAAGGGCAGCATTATAATGTCTTCATAGGTACACGTCCGATAAAGCTAGTTCAGCTGCCTTATGAATGGTGTATAATAAGAGACAGTGATCAATATTAAAAATAAACTATTAGAGTAAGTATCATTATTTATATATAATTAATTCCAACAATAATAAATAAATGTTGCAGTGAAATATTATTTATGCGTTTTAAATCATACTTATATATATAATTTATATATTAGTTATATTATTTGTATTTATATATATATTATTTATTTTTTTTCTATCTTTATATATATCTTTTTTACTTTAGAATCTTTTTGTTTTCGTTATAAATATTAAGTCTCTTGGTGAATTATTAACCCTCTAATTATTTCCAATATATGAAAAATTACTAATAGTTAATATTCTTATTGAATAATAAAATTCTTAAAAGAAGCAATCATTTTTAAGCTTATAATTAATTCAATTATTTTTGTGTGTAACTAATCCAATTTTGGAAAATATGCACTTTTTCTACGATATATTTTTCAATCAGAAAAACTTTATTCCCATTTTTTTTTTCTGATAACTGCTCTTAAAGAAAATTAAAATTTTTATTTCTGTCAAATATTTTCTTTAACTAACTTGATTATTTTTCATACTGCATTATATATAAGACATTTTTTTTTAAATATTTATACATAAAATTTAAATGTATATATATATATATATATATATATACCAGATGATCCAGTAATCTATTAAAATTTATATAGGATTCAGTATTCAATAAATTGTGTACCAAGTCACACATTGATTAAATCCGGCACTTTACAGTTTAATGCTGTACTTCAATTGATTATTTTTTCTTATTAAATTATTCTCCAATTCTTTTATGCTATGAACAAACGACAGACACCTATGGAAAAATGGTGCTTTTCTAGAGAAAATTCAAGCAATTAGGATTAAATTTCTTGTATTTTCTTGTACCATTTAAAAAAACCTGAAAACTCACATTAGATTGTCAATAAAAGACAATATATTTCTTTACCATTTATAAAAGACCTTTATATACACTGTTTAAGTTCTGTTTCTGAAAGCAGTGTCTGCAAACACACCTCCCATACGTTAACTATATAATTCAACAAAAGACTATAAGTTAGGAAAATATGTTAGTTGAATAAATTAATTTATAAATTTTGAATAAATTTATATTCTGATAAAGTTTAGTATATAATGTAAGTGCATTTAGTCCAAAATAATCATTTTAGTAAGTAACTATTTAAATTACTATATTATTCAAGGCGTCGTATTCATTTCCGAAGCGTCATGGAAATGACATGCTTCATTATACACACCGATTCTAACTAGTATTCTATTGCTACTATTAACTAGTGTTCTATATACGTCAATACTATGTTATATATGGACAATAATATTATTGAGACAAATTAATTTATAATAAATTATGCCTATATTTAAATATATATTATATATAATAACACCATCAACACCATCAGCATCAGTGGAGCAACAGTCCTATGGTGGGCAAGGCCATCTGCCTGCTGGCAGATTTCGAGACAGTAAACGTTTTCTTTTTACAGGGTAGGGTTGGCAGACCTAAGACCAAGTTGCCAGCGACTGATGATTGAATTGAAAGGGGGCACCTTCTGCTGTGTTGGAGCCTCCTTAGGTAGAAGTCTGGCTTGGCTCCGTGACGTTCTACGATCATTTCAGACCATGATCTAGACCAGGATCCAGATGAGTGCTAGTCACTCGGCCATCATTCAACAAGTATTATAATAATTATATTTATATTCCGATATATTTTATATCTTAATAAGTTATAAATGAGAATTTGTTCTGTAATTTTCGTAATACTTCAGCTTGCAATAATCTTTAAAAGTAAGCTCAATTGACTTCTGAAAGTCAACGCATTGACATGTTTTCTCTGGAATGATATAGGTAATCTCCTTACAAATTCCATGGGATGAAATGAGATAATCATTTCTAATTCCGCTGCCTGTTTGTACTAATGAAGCGACAAAAATTTTCATGCGATCACTCTATAAAATTAAAAGACTCTTCCAATGCATACCTCAAGGCCTTTTCCTCCTTCCACGAAATGAAACAAGCCACCCTTGCGGCCCGTCATTTCCCACTGCAGCCATGGAATTCCTCCAGGGCCACGTAGATTTTGATAGAAGGACGTGGAATAACGCTTATTAAAAAGGAGAACAATATCCGTGTTCCCGGTGAAATTTCCGCAATTGCGAAATTCGTGCCAGTGTCAAAAGGAAAGCTGCAAAACGTGAAAGGATTTGTCTTCCTTTATTGTGACCTGATGAATTATTCCTTCTGATATAAAAGGAATTGTTTCGCCAGTTGCGTGAATCAAAAAGTTCTATAATTAAGGCAGAAGATGAAACATTTTAATTGAATTAAACCCTGAAATCTTTCACACTTCCTATTGTATTGTATCGAGATCGATATTTTTGAATTATTGTCGTTTTGCACATTATAATTTTTCGAAGGATGGGAGTTAATGGAATTTGGGTTGAATTACATTAAAATATCCTAGTAAATTAACTGTAAATATATGATGAACAAAAGCGATAAACAATGTTAAATTATTTTCGATTTTATTTCTAATTTAAAATTATTAATAATTGTTTCGAAGCTTTTCTATTTCTAAAAAAATTCCATACTGAAAAATTAAACTGTTTTATTTGTTTCTGTAAAAATGCAAAATAAATTAGTTTTATGTGCTTACACTTTAATATACTTTTAAATAAATAAATGTTTTATAAAGATTTAGGATATTCATTTTATATTTGTAAAGCTTTTTATTTATTAAAAATAATACTTAATTCTTTTATTGAAAAAATATTTTACAGCGATATGCATAGTTAAAAAATTAACAAAATGAGTATCTATAAACAAATTTAAGTAGATTATTGTTCTTTATGAAATTCTTTTAAGTTTAAAATAATATGCATTAAAGATTTTCTAATAAAAAAAGAAGAAAATTATAATGTTTTTTTTTTTCTAATGCAGCTGGCAATACAGAAACAGCCATCTTTATGGCATAAAGCAAGGGCTGCAAAGATGTTGCTCATTTAGCACTACCCAGGCGGCGCGTGTAGGTTGAAGTTATGCTACGGGCGCAAAAATTTTAATACATATAGTATTATTTAATATATTAATGGAATTATTTGGGTATTTTTTATAAAATATGTTTCCAGTTTGTTGTTTTAAGTGTCAAACACTTTCAAGTGTTTTCTCAAAGTGTGAAAATGAATATTACAAATACAAAAATATAAAATCCGACAACATGTATTGTGTTCTAAAATCATGTTATTTAAAACTTGAATTAATATTATTTATATAATCGCAAAATTTTAAACATCGTTTTAAATTATATGGATTTATTTCATTAATAATTAAATTCCAAAGTTTTTTTCGTATTTCATAATGGTTTGGTGCATCAAACACATTTTTACTAACTTATTTGTATGCCCCTTACCCCTTTTAAACCTTATATCCCCCTCTTCCCTTTTTTTTTACTGCTACGACATTTAGGTATTTAATCTATAGTTCTTCTAATCGACCATGCCAGTTCTTGGACTTGGTCTAGATGTTGCTATCTATCAAATAGGATAAGGAAAAAAAGGATTTTCTTGTAAAAATATAAGAATATTCTAATGTATATTATATAATTTAATTTATGAAATGAATTATTTGGATATTTTTTATAAACTGTGTGCCAAATTTGCTATTTTAAGTGTTAATATCTTTCAAACTATATAATCGATTATTATAAATATACAACTATTAAATCACACAATGTATTGTATTGTAAAATCTTGTTGAAAAAATATTATTTATATAATCACAAAATTTTTTAAATTTTTTAAAAAAATATTCTTATATATTGTTTTATTTCAATAATAATTTTTTTAAATACTTCGTAATGGTATCGTGCAGTAAACACATTTTTCACTAATTTATTTCTATGCACCTTGCCAACATTTTAACCACCTTTTCCTACTACGAAATTTGGCATCTTATTTACATTATGACTTAAATCGAATAACTTATAAAACACTGTAGTACCCTCTCTTTATCATAAAGAAAATCAAATTACACTGCCTCAAAATCAAAGGTTAACTAAGCACGCTAAAACTGAAATTATTGCATTAACTTGTTTTCAATTTTCTGAACTTCTCAATTTTCTTAACTTGTTTTCAATTTCAGCTTCAATTCCGCTTCACTGAGCATTTCAATATTAATCACGAAACGATTTTGTTGTCTTCAATTAAAACTTGCATGCATCTTTGAAATTAACGCTTTTGCCGTTCAGTAACTATACTTCCCCACCAAATGAGATCTCAAGGCCATTGCGAAAATCGTCTAAAGGCGTTATTGTTAATAACCTGAATAGGATGAACTACAGCAAATTATCTCAACAAACAAGGCTTCTCCCTAGAGGTGGGACTTACTGGCAACAAACGTCAATCACCAGGAGGTCTCAGCATCTCATTGGCTGCTCTGATCACATTAGTGTTGCTGGCACTAAACCTGCATAATTTATATAGTCTGTTTCCACATTCAAGCCATCTCATGTAAATGAGATTGTATTTGAATCTCACAGTGATCGAGCGAGGCGCCAGTGTAGTAATGAAAGTAACGTATATACCATTCATGATAGCGTGCAATAATATCCGAATTCAATCCCATCTGTGTATTGAAATCAGTCACTCTCGATTTATTTCGATTGCATAGACGAAACCCTTTATGATATGAAGGGGAGGAGATTTATGGATCCCTCGTAAAGGCAAATATGGAATGCTGCTTGGATTGTGTGGTGTAAACTGATTTAAATGGGCCAAACATTGTTTGGTGTTGTAGAATTTAAGGTAAACTGGGATAGTTGCAGAACTTGATTTGAGCATGAAGGAATTACTTAGAAAAATGATGTAAACATGTTTAATATTTGCTCAGTAAAATATTTCTAAAACCCTTTTTTGGGTTTCCGTTAGAATGATTCCTCCTACTTAACTAACATGAAAATTTTATTGTATAATATATCTATTTATTTAGATTATTTATACGGTATATCTATTTTATATATTATATATTTTAGTATATATTGCTATATATTATATAATATGTTGTTTTATAAAATCAAATATAAATTTTAAGAAAATTACTATCATTTTTAAATATTTATATATCGTACATATATAATATTGTTCCATAAGCAAGGGTTCGAACATATATGCAATTTTATATTATTTTATGAAGATATTCGAATATAAAAAAGAGAAATATTTATTTAAAGACCACTAAATTATGCAAAACAGCAATTTGATAAAATAAACAGGACGATTTTGTTGTCTTCAATTAAAACTTGCATGCATCTTTGAAATTAACGCTTTTGCCATTCAGTAACAATACTTCCCCACCAAATGAGATATCAAGGCCATTGCGAAAAGCGTCTAAAGGCGTTATTGCTACCCTACCTGAATAGGATGAACTAGAGCAAATTATCTCAACAAACAAGGCTTTTCCCTGGAGGTGGGACTTACTGGCAACAAACGTCAATCACCAGGAGGTCTCAGCACCTCATAGGCTTCTCTGATCACATTAGTGTTGGTGGCACTAAACCTGCAGAATTTATATAGTCCATTTCCACATTCAAGCCATCTCATGCAAATGAGATTGTATTTGAATCCCACAGTGATCGAGTGAGGGCGCCAGTATAGTAATGAAATGTAACATATATACCATATCATGATAGCGTGCAATAATATCCGAATTCAGTCCCATCTCTGTATTGAAATCAGTCACTCTCGATTTATTTCGATGGCATGGATGACACCCTTTACGATATGAAGGGGAGGAGATTTATGGATCCCTCGTAAAGGCAAACATGGAATGTTACTGGGATTGTGTGGTGTAAACTGATTTCAACAGGCCAAACATTGCTTGGTTTTGTAGAATATAAGGTAAACTGGGATCGTTACCGAAATTGTTTTGACCATGAAGGACATTAAGTAGAAAAATGATGCGTACGTGTTTTATATTTGTTCAGTAAAATATTTCTAAAACTATTTTTTGGGCTTTCATTAGAATGATTCCCCCTAATAAACAAACATGAAAATTTTGTTGTTTAATGTATCTATTTACACATGTTATTTATGATATATGTCCTTATATGTTAATTAATATGTTGTAGTATATAGGCAACAATATTTTTTTAAAAATTAATATAAAACATCTATTAAATAACAGAAATTATTTCAAAAATATCTTAATATGTTATCAAAGCTCGATTTGCCAAAACTTTATTCTGCTTATAGTTGATTAGTACAGAGTTACACATGCAGTAATAAACACATGTCATACAATTTGAATCATTAATAAGAATATAATTTATCTCTGATACATATTTAATCAATATACATATATATAAATATATAAATGGAGATCAAGGAGGCACCTTTGAGTTATAAGGAATCCCTTATTAATAGGGCGTAAGCGTTAGTGTCTTTGACATATAATAAATTTATATACATATACAGCTTGGAATCGAATAGTATGGATGATGTGTGTTGGATAGTATCTTAGTGTTGGATAGTGTTTGGTTAGTGTTTAGAGAATTATCGAACCATTCTACATGAGACATGGGGAAAGTTCCAGGAGAGATGCCTGTGGAGGATGTCGATTCTGGATTGATCTCTCTAATATAGACCAAACGGTTAGATGATATTGACTGGTCAGGCCAAGGTAGAAGTTTCACTTCATCTTCGAGTTCATAAAACAAATATTGGACAGGTCCCGCTGCATGAATTTGAGCATTCTCATCCTAGAAAATCCCATCTCCTGCAGAAAACAAAGTTTGTATAAGATAGAGCTTGTCAACTATAACTTCTCTGTACTCCTCCCAAGTGTTCCTTCCTTTCAGGATTACGATAGAGATAACAGAAAATCACGGCACGGTTGCTATGAATCCTGCCAAGTGAGAAATTCCATGTGGTTGAACACGTATATGGTTGTCATCAAAACAAAATTGAATAACTCTTCGTCACAAGAGAACTTACCTCCGTTCTATAACAGCACAATTTCGCCAAATAAAACTTCACTTCCACCCTTGATGATGGTGTCAGGGTAGCACATGTAATAGGATTCAAGCTCGTTAATGATTTTCAACCAGAAGCCTCACAATGGTAAGAACAGACACAGGAATGTGTATTGGGCTACTTCTGTATTGACGTCAATTGTGTAGTCGTTTGTATGCAGGCTTTTTGGACTATGCTTATTAGTCCTGATTATTGATGATCTAGGGGTGTAATTAAACAGAAGCGATGTGTTTATGAATCCAATTGATCCCATTATCATCCATCGGTTAAAACTTCTCCTTACAGTATTTTCAGAATTGCCGAGGTGGCATGCAACTCGCCGTTCTTACAATGTAGTCTCTATCATCCCAATGATTCACCCCTTCATAATATTAACCTAAGAGTGTGATTATAATGTATCTCTGCAGCAGATAAATTTTATGTAAATTTCCCCAAGTGATAATTTTGGGGATGGTATTGGACGTACATAAACAATATCTAATCGCGTTGCGTAATGCGCAATTATTCTACGATTTTAGCCATTCACATTTTTATTGATAGTCAGAATAAAATACGAAAACAAAACCAAATCTTTATGTTAAGTCTCATACAGACCACATAATTCGTCATGATATACTAAATTTAATGCAATGAGAGTCGTCTTTCTATTTAATGAAGGGTATTTTTTTAATCAAAACTTTCATATATACAGATAAAAAATATCCAAACAATATATGAAGATAATTCGCATATACATACATTTCTTACATATAGATATATATTAATATAAATCTATAATTTTCAAAACAAAACAATGGATGAATTAGCATCTGATATTAATTTTAGTGTGAAGTGCTTATTTTGATGTATTTCTATTTAACATCTCAAAAACAGAGTAAATAAAGTTTATTTTTTAAATTGATTAATCTTTATAAAATTACCATTTTATCCTTTTAAGAAAATCTATTAAATAAATTATTTCAAAAATATTTTAATAATTTAGCAAAGCCCAAACTTTGTTCTGGTAAGTTGTTTAGTACAGAATTATGTGTTAAAATTATATTAATAAATTCTGAAACACTATCAAAAATGTTGAAGCAGTGAAGAGAATGTATTCGTAAAAGGTCTAAATCATACAATTTAAAGACATATTAATGTAATAAATATTCAATATTATTAAAAACTCTGTTGATATTAATAATGCATGTAAATAAATTAATTATACATTCTGTCAAACACATGCAGGAAATGTAAAATAAACATGACTAGATGAAGCAAATCTTTTCCCCATTATAATCTTGTTTACCCAAAACAACAATCCCTCACTAATTCCACTCAGAATTACCTTATACAAAAGGGTAAAAGCAGACTAAAATATTTATGAAAATAAAATAAAAAACTTAGCACCAATCCCCGTGAGGTAATGACATTTAAAACAAGATACGAGAGAATCAATGTCCTTTGCAGCTTTAAAATTTTTAATATTTCATGCAACATGGGGAAAGTGAAAGTTACGAGAAACTTATTTATGCAGATAATAAATTTGTTGTTCGCATGGTAAATTTAATAATTTCCAAAAGTCTCGTTTTCACCATAAATAATCATTACACCCAAAACCATGGCGCGAAATTCATTAGACTAAAGCTGAGCTGATACCATCGAATAAATGACAACTCAACCTTTAAAGTTGATCGTTTGATCAAGGCTGTTTAAAATGGGAAGTGATCTTTAGTTTTAAATTGCAGGTTGCAAGGGCATCTGTCATTGGGTAATTCGAGTTCTTCTGGTAATTATGTTTGTATCAACGTAAGATATGACCGATAAAGAGAAGCATGGTGAGAGAGATAATTTTATTTCTGTACGAAAAGATGCTGCTTAAAATTAAATAGTTTAATTATACACACACTCACTTCTTCTGTTCTTTGTCTGCTTACATTCTAAATATTTTTGGAAGAATTTAGGAGTCAAGCAGAGAGTTTGGACTTATCATTTTAATTAATTGAACCTTGGCGTTGTAATAATTTGGTAAATAAGGTAAATTATTTTGTAATTTGTCTTTATAATAATGAACTTTGAAACATTTATTAGTTTTTTAATGCAGCTGGCAAACACTTAGACAGCTGTCTTCGATGCCTTAAGGTAAGCGCTATACAGATGTTACTCACTATGCATTGCCTAGGTGGCGCGTGTAACTTGAAGACAGGCCACGGACGTGGAGTAACAATGTCCCGCAACGCTCTACGATCATATCAGACCGGGACCTAGAGCTTAAAGTTTATTCCAAACCATTAAAAGCATACACGGCGCCGCCTGGACTCGAACCCGAAACCTGTGGTACAGAGAGCTAGCCACTCGGCCATTCAGGCACACATCTTTTAATTAGATTTTTTATTTTCAGAGAAATGCAATATCTTTAGCAAAAGAAACACTTTGAACAGAAGTAATACTAGATTCTTTAATATCCCATTTAAAATGCTTATTAGAATCTAACTTTTAAATGCAATAAGTATAAAAATGAATAAAAATTTTATGCATATTAATATACATTATGTATAAAATGTTTAATGAAACTGTTCGATCAAAAATTTTACATTGCATTCAATACCTTAGTCAAGTATTTTCTGCATTATTATAATGATTTACTTAACGCGTTTGTAGTTTCTCCTACTAGAAATTATGTAGTAAAATTTCCAAAACGCTGTGTTTTGTGTATGGATATTCGAGATATTTTATCTGATGAAATATGATAGAGAACCACCATCTGGATATATTTGGTTTGATTTGTCGCTCTATGGTCACTTTGTGCACACTTTAGGTTAGGTAGGCCGGGACCTACAGTTGAACATGGATTCCTTAACACTAACAAACATGCATCCCATCTGTAATATTTTAACCCGAAGCCTGTTGTAATGAAAGCCAGACCGCTAGCCACTCGGCCATCAGGCCCCCGATAGCATTTGATCTATTTGGATTAAAACACGTAAAACCTTACCTAGACAGCCTGACTATTGAAGCGAGAGGGTTTATAAGATAGTCACAATCGCCAACAAGCCTTCTCGTTATTGAAAGCGGTCACTCTAACTGTGCCATCATCAGATTCGAATATCGACCCTTCTGCACACGTTATCGTAGAACCACGAATTAGGCTTCCTTTACACTTGGCAATGTAAACTTTAATTCTAACTAATGAAGCCTTTCAAATAAATGTAAATGTGATGAATTTAATTACAGCTATAAAAGTAAAATCTAAAACTAGAAAATGAATAATTTTAAATTAAATGTGGAAATTTAATTTACAGTAATTAATAAAGATTGCCATTAATTATGTTTATTTTATAAATTTTATAAATGTTATTTATTAACAGCTTATCAAAAATGAAAATGAAATAGCTTTTTTTGTTGTACAGTATAGTTGATTTTAATTTAACTTCTTTTCAAAAATAATGAAATTAACACAAATATGTTGAAAAGTAATTATTTCAGAAATTTTAATATTTCATATTCGTTTAGCATGCTGCAAATCATAACTTATTAAAAACTTTCTACAAGTTAGGAACACAGTCAGAAATTGTCTTTATCATTCTAATTCAAACTCTCCAGTTTATTCTGAAAGACGGCTACTTTTAAGTTGTGTTGGTTGTTAGATTTGTATAAAATGTATAATTTAATAATATATAGACTGGCTATAAATATAATAATATAGAGACTATAGAGATGCTATAAAATCTATACTATTATAAAGACTAAGGACACGCTTAATAATTACTTTTTTTGAAAGAAATAAGCCCTTCAAGCTTTTTGTATTGAGCATCAGAGGTCATCATACACCAATTATGTAACATACCAAGTAGTGATTAGAAACAGAAAAGTGCTTTTAGCAGCAGTTACAAATGATTTGCGTGCCGTTTGGAGAAAAACGCGGAAAACCTCCAGCAGGCAGCCTGACTAACCAAGCGAGATGGTTTTATACACATTGTCACAATCGCCAACAAATCTTCTCGTTTTTGAAAATTGTCATTCTGAAAATGCAACATTCAGAATCTCGATTCAGAATTCAGAATTTGAATCTCGATCTTTCTGCACACGTTATCACAGAACCATGAGTTACGTGGTGGTTTGGTTTGTCGCTCTATTGTCATCTTGTGCACACGAGCGTTAAACAGACCTACAATATAAATTGAATTCCAAATCACTCGCAACCATCCATGCCACCATCAGGATTCACATCTAAAGACTGTGATACTAAATGCCAGAATTCTAGCCACTTGGCCACCAGGCCGCCCCACGAGTTAGGTTTACTTTACGCTCGCCATGTAAGGTTGAATTTCTAATTAATAAAGCCTTTCAAATAAATGTAAATGTAATGAATTTAAGTACATCTATAGAAATAATATCTAAACTTAGAAAACTAATATTAATAAATTAAATAAGGAAATTTTATTTATCACAATTAATAAGGATTACCAATGATTACTTTATAAATTTTATAATTGTAATTCATTAACAACCTATCAAAAATGCAAAGGAAATAAATAGTTTTCTTTGTTATGCAGTATACTTCATTTTAATTTAACGTCTCTTCAAAAATAATGCAATTAACGCAAATATGCTGAAAGTAATTATTTCCAAAATTTTAATATTTCATATTTGTTAAGCATGGTGCAAATCATAACTTATTAAAAACTTTCTACACGTTGAGAAATTAGTCAGAAATTTTCTATATCATTGTAATTCTTGAATTCAAATTCTCGAGTTTATTCTGAGCCAGAAATAAAATTCCAATATTTCTGTGACAGCAAATTTAATATAAAATGTGGAAGACGGCTACACTTAAGTTGGGTTGGTTGTTAGATTTGTATCAAATATAAATTCCAACACACTTTGTATAGTGATCCTTTATCTTTGAAAAGTATTTAAATTCAAGTGAAGTGACAGTTTGACATGACTACAAATGTTCGTCATTTTCTCTGTAATTTGGAATTTTAAACGAAAGTGAGAAAGGAGCATTCTTATTTTCTGAGTTCAACTGTTTATCTTTTACTTTATCGTAGTATACACTGTTTGTATAACTTAAAGTTTTTAAAATTTTATTTTGGGGAAAAAAATACATCAACAGTTAAAATTATTGTATTTTTATTTCAGAAATAGTTTGTTCTAAACGTTTTATTACTAAATTGTTGGAATAACTCACGTGATGTTCTTCATGTTTATTTATTTATTTAGTTTAATACTTTGATAATTTATTGAAAAAAATTTGTTGTTGCTTTTTTGAAATAAATATAAAATATATTCACGAAAGGCTATACTATTTAAAATTAACAAGTGAAATTTGAAGTAAATTGATAAAATTTTTAAAAAAATATTAACGTTTAAATAAATAAATAAATATTTTAAATTAAAAAAAAATTATTTTTTTAGTTTAATTACACTTAAAAAGGAATCTAATTACAAATCTATAATCATTTCATGTAAGATAGACTTGTAATGCATGTTTATATGATCCCATTGAAACAACATAATGATAAATATACACTATGTATAAAAGTTATGTAACCTTTTTTTTATAATCCATAAATTATAGATGAATCCATTTAAAGTGTAAATTAATCTAATTATTTATATAGCACTTATTTAAATATAATAAAAAAATTCTTATTCACTTTTTAAATTTCAATGGGCAAAAATTTTAAAAATATTTTTAACGTTTTACTTTTAGAGTTTATATGTTTTTCTTCAACTAGATTTTTCTATGATCCTTCTCACGACCCTATAATACTTTAAGCTGACTATCGTTTAAAGGAAATAAAAATTTGACATCGGGTTATGGTGTGTTATTACAGTTTTAAAACTGAGTAGATTCAATGGAGATTGTGACAAAATGTCTTGTATAAGCAATCGGAATTCTTTATTTAAGTTCTCCAAATTTTCTCTCATATAACGTGTAATTGAAGAGTAACTTTTGAAAGTTCAATAATAATATTACTCTTCCAAAAGGGTAGCATTAGTATACCTTCATAGGTACACCTCCAATAAATCTAGGGCTTGTACCTTATGAATGATATATAATAAATGACAGTGCTGAATATTAAAAATAAACTATTAAAGTTAATTTCATTATTTATATATATTATTAATTTCAACAATCGTATATAAGTGTTTCAATTAAATATTACTTATGCGATTCAATACCGGTACTTTTAGTATTTTTGTTTTTATTATAAATATTAATTCCCTTGGTAAATAAATAATCCTTCAATATGTGGTAATTTACTTATAGTTAATATATTTATTAATGAATAAATTTCTTTAAAGACACTTGCAATTTTTTTTAATTAACTCAATTATTTGTGTGTGTAACTAATCCAATTTTAGAAAAAACACCCCTTTTCTAGGATATATTTTTCAACCAAGAAAATTTTATTCTGAAATTTTTTGTTCTCCTAATAACTGCTCTTAAAGTAAATTAACATTTTTATTTGTGGCGAAATATTTTCTTTAACTTGTTTGATTATCTTTCATACAGCATTATGAACAAGGAAATTTTTATTTTTTCAGAATATTTATACATAAGATATATATATATATATATATATATATATATAATACAAAAAATGACAAATATATATATATTTGTCAGCTAATTCAGTAACATATTAAAATTTATATAGTACTCCATATTCAATAAATTGCTTATCAAAGCACACATTGATCAATATTGCATTTTATAACTTAATGTTGTATTTCAAGTGATTATCTTTTTTTGAATTTTAAATTATTCTCCAATTCTTTTATTATCATTCTTTTCTCGTAAAATCTATCGTATGCCACGAACAAACGACAGAAACCTATGGAAAAATGCTGCATTTCTAGAGAACACTTAAACTTTTAGGAGTAAATGTCTTGTATTTTCATGTAATATTGCAGACATTCCAAAAATCTCATATTGGATTGTTAATAAAAGACATTTATATCTCTTTACCGTTGATATAACACTTCCATATACACTGTTTAAGTTCTGTTTCTGAAAGCAATGTCTGCAACATATCTCACATACGCTAGCTATACAAGTCAACAAAAGACTATAAGTTAGGAAAATCTGTTAGTTGAATAAATTAATTTATAAATTTTGAATAAATTTATATTCTGATATAATTTATTAAGTAATGTTAGTGTATTTATTCCAATGTAATATTTTTAGCAAGTAACTATGTAAATTACAATGACATATAAAAGTGTCTCGAGATTTATGAAGACCAAAGCGTGATGGAAATGACATGTTTCGTAACACACAGAGATTCAAACTAATATTATCTTGCTACTAGATATACACATCAATACTGCGTCAGAGTTGGGCAATAATATTATTTAGATAAATTAATTTATTATAAAATATGTATATATTCCGATAAATACTAAGTATTATAATAAATTACGTTTATATTCAGATACATATTGAATGTTATAATAAGTATATTTTATATTTTAATAAATTTTTTGAGGGAATTTTTTTCTAATTTTCGTATTTCTTCAGGTTGCAATAATCTTTAACTTCAGGTTGTATAACATTTTAATTGAATTAAACCCTGAAATCTTTGACACTTTTTTTTTTTTAAAGTGATTTTATTGTTTTTTTTATTGTGACATTGATATTTTTGAATTATTGTCGATACAATTTAAAATCGCAATAATTGCAATCAAGTCGCAATACTCTTTAAAAGGTAGCTCAATTGATTTCTGAAGGTGAATGCATTGGCATGTTTTCTCTGGAATGAACATGAATGAACATGAATTTCTCTGGAATTTCCTTACAAATTCCATGGGATGAAATGAGAAAGGCCATTTTCTAATTTTGGTGCCTGTTTAGACTAATGAAGCGACAAAACTTTCCATGCGATCACTCTATAAAATTAAAAGACTCTTCTAATGCATACCTCGAGGTCCTTTCCTCCTTCCAAGAAATAAAACAAGCCACCCTTGCGGCCCGTCATTTCCTAGTGCAGCCATGGAATTCCTCCAGGACCACCTAGATTTTAATAGAAGGACGTGGAATAATGCTTATTAAAAAGGAGAACAATCTCCCGGTGAAATTTCCGCAAATGCGAAATTCGTGCCAGTGTCAAAAGGAAATCTGCAAAACGTGAATGGATTTGTCTTCATTTATTGTGACCTGAGGAATTATTCTGTCGGATATAAAAGGAATTCTTTCGCCAGTTCCGAGAATCAAAAAGTGCTTTAATTAAGGCAAATGATGAAACATTTTAATTGAATTAAACCCTTAAATCTTTCACATTTCCATTTGTATGGTATCGATATCGATTATTTGGAGCTATTGTTATTGTGCACATTCAAATTTATTTCATATAATTTTAGGAGGATGTGAATTAATACAATTTGTGTTAAATTACTTTAAATTATCCTATTAACTAATTTTAAATAAATGACGAAAAGGAAAATTGTAAAAAATTTTACAATATTTTCTATTTATTTCAGTTTGAAAAAAAAAAAAAAAATTCTTTAAAAACTTTCCTAGTACTAAAATAATTCCATATTGAAAATTTAAATAGTTTCATTTGTTTCTGTAAACATTTATCGCACAATTTACAACTATGAATTTAAAATAAATTAGTTTTTTGTGTTTAAATTTTAATACTCTTCTCTATATAACAGTTTTATAATGACTCAAGATCTTATTTATATGTTTGTAAAGCCTTTTACTTCTTATAATTAATACTCAATTACTTTGTTGTTTTATTGAAAAAAAAACATTTTTACTGCGGTATACTTTGTTAAAACTCAATAAAATATGTATGTTTAAGCAAATTTAAATGGATTATTTATGTTTATAAAATTCTCTTGAGTTTAAAACAGTTATGCATTGAAGATTATCTGGACTGGATTATCATGGCTGAATGGTAAGGCTGAATCTTCAAAAATAGATAATCTTCAACCGCTGGTGAGCATTACGGTGGAGGTTTACATGGTTTTTCGGCTTTGTTGTGCATATCCTAGTTGTTTGTTGTTTCCTGGACACTTATGGAAAAATGGTTCCTATCGACAGAAATTTTACACTTTTGGGTGTAAATGTTTTGCATTGTCATATAATAAAGCAGAATATCCAGAAAATTCATATTATACTGAAGATAAAAGTTGTTTATATCTATTGTACATGGAATATTAATAGAAGACCTTTATATACACTGCTGTCTTACGTGCTATTAAGTTGTGTTTCTGAAAGAAGTCTCTGCTGTTTCATCTCATGTACGCTAGCTATACAAGTCGACAATAGACTACTTGAAGATATGAAAGTTGAATAAATTAATATTTTATTATAAATTTTGAATACATGTATATTCTGATAATGTTTCTTAAGTAATGTAAGTATATCTACTGCAATACAATCCTTTTAGTACGTAACTATTTAAATCACAATAATATTCAAAATTATCTCAAGATTTCCTATAACCAAAGTTTCGTGGAAATGGCATGCTTCGTTCCACACACCTATTCTATCTAGTCTTCTCTTCCTACAATAATAATACGTCAGAGTTGGGCAAAAATATTATTTAGACATAATATTTTATAATAAAGTATGTATATATTAAGATATATATATATATATATATATATATATTAAGTATTATAATAAGTACATTTATATTCAGATATATATTAAATATTATAATAAGTATATTTATATTAAAATATATTTTATATTTTAATAAATTTTGTGAGGGACTTTTTTTGTAATTTTTGTAATTCTTCAAGTTGCAATAATCTTCAAAAGTTAGTTCAATTGATTACTGAAGATCAATGCATTGACATGTTTTCTCTGCAATGATTTCGATAATTTCCTTACAAATTCCAAAGGATGAAATGAGAAAACCATTTTCTAATTCTGTTGCCTGTTTGGCTAAAGAAACTATAAAATAATAAAGTATGTACATATTCCGATATATATAAAATATTATAATAAGTATATTTATATTCAGATAACTGTTAAATATTATAATAAGTATATTTATATTCCGATAATTTTTTTATTTTAATATGTTATGTGAGGGAAATTTTTTTGTAATTTTTGCAATTCTTTATGTTGCAATAATCTTTAAAGTTAGCTCAATTGATTTCTGAAGGTCAAGGCATTGACATATTTTCTCTGGAATGATATAGGTAATTCCCTTACAAATTCCAAGGGGATGAAATTAGAACACCATTTTCTAATTCTGCTGCCTGTTTAGACTAATGAAGCGACAAAACTTTCCATGCGATCACTCTATAAATTTAAAAGACGTTGCTAACGCATACCTCGAGGCCCTCTCCGCCTTCCACGAAATGAAACAAGCCATCCTTTGCGGCCCGTCATTTCCCACTGCAGCCATGGAATTCCTCCAGCACCACATAGATATTGATATAAGGACTTGGAATAATGCTTATTAAAAGGGAGAACAATGTCCATGTTCCCTTTGAAAAAAAAAATGTTAAAATGCGAAATTCGTGCCAGTGTTAAAAGGAAATCTGCAAAACATGAAAGGATTTGTCTTCATTTATTGTGACCTGATGAATTATTCCGTCGAATATAAAAGGAATTGTTTCGCCAGTTCCGTGAATCCAAGAGGGCCATAATTAAGGCAGAAAATGAAACATTTTAATTGAATTAAACTCTGAAATCTTTCACACGTCCTATTTTATTGTATCGATATCAATATCTTTGGATTATTGTCGTTTTGCACATTCAAATTTACTATATATAATTATAGAAGGATGTGAATTATAGAATTTGGGTTGAATTACATTAAAATATTTTACTAATTAACTGTAAATAAACGACGGAAATAAAAATAGTAAACAATAGTAAAACATTTTTCATTTCATTTCTATTCGAAAATAAAGGACAATTCTTTTCTAGTTGTAATATTTACAATATACAAAAATTATAATTTTTGTAATTTTGTAAATTTGCAAAATTTTACAAAATTTTAAAACAATTAATGGTTATGAATATAAAATAAAGTTTTCTGTGCTTAAATTTTATTATTCGTTTATATATAACTGTTTTACAATTTTTAGAAAACAGTAAAATATATTTATTTATATATAACTTTTTTATATATTTGTAAAGCTTTTTACTTCTTAAAATAATACTGAATTTCCTAGTTGGTTTATTGTAAAAATATTTTTACAGCGATATGCATAGTTAAAAACCAACAAAATATGTATCTATTAGCAAATTTAAGTAGGTTATTGATCTTCATGTAATTCTTTTAAGTTTAAAAAAATTATGCATTGAAGATTTTCTAGTAAAAATACAAGGAAATTCTAATGTATTCTTCTCATGCAGCTGGCAATACTGAGACAATCATCTTTATGTCATTAAGCAAGGGCTGCGCTGCTGTTACTCATTTAGCACTATCCAGGGGGCCCGTGTAGCTTGAAGATATGCTACGGACGCGAAATTTTCTAATGTACATAGTATTATTTGATACTTGGAATGAATTATTATTTTTTTTTTTAGAAAATATGCTTTTAAGATTGCTATTTTAAGTGCCAAAGTCTTTCAAGTGTTCTCTCAAGGTAAAATTACAAATATACTGATATAAAGTCTGACATCATATATAGTGTTGTAAAATCATATTACTTAAAACTTGTATTATTATTATATATATAATCACAAAATTGTAAATATCTTTTAAATTATATCGTTTTATTTCAATAATAATTAAATAAATATCCATACATTTTTTGCCTATTTCATAATGGTTTCGCGCAGCAAACATATTTTTTACTAACTTATTTGTATGCCAATTACCAATTTTTACTTATCCTTCTTCCTCCCCATCTGTTTACAGAATAAAAATAGTAGTTAAAAACGTAGTAATATAGTATAAAGTAGTAAAGCTTAGTAAAACACTGCAATACCTTCTATTTAAAATCAAGAAAATCAAATTACACGGCCTCAAAATCAAAGGTTAACTAAGCACGCTAAAGCTGAAATTATTACATTAAATTGTTTTCAATTTTCTGAACTGATTTCATTCCTCTTCAGTGCACATTTCAATATACACCCATGTCCATAAATTAAGAATAATTCAGAATCACACAGAAATTGAACTCTAAAATAAAAATTTCACCTGTAGAATTATCACACACATCTTGAAGAAGAATATACAAATTACAGGAAACCACCAGATGGCGCGGATAGTACATCACACTGACGAGAGTGTAAGAGAGGGGTATATAAGGAATGGTGGCAAAGAAGTAAAATTGTTCACAAGCGCTTTAAAAGCCTTTCAGTGCAATAACCGCATAGTTATGGCACAAAGGAAGCATTTGGATTATTTTTTAAGTGGTAGAATTATCGGACGACTGGAAGGTGGACGTACCCAGCTGGAAGTATCCGAGGAACTTGGAATCGCCCAGAGTGTCATCTCCAGGCTTTGGCAACGATGTAATGTGAGTAGATGTTACAGCACAGGTCGCCCCGGAGTTACAACGCCGAATGAGGACAGGTATTTAGCAGTTACTGCCAAAAGAAACAGACGGAGCACATCATCAGACCTGCCTCGTCAGCTCTCTTCAGCTACCGGTACGACAGTTTCAAGGCAGACCGTGTACAGACGCTTAGGGCACATTGGTCTATATGCTCGTAGGCCTGTCAGATGTGTTCCACTTACCGCAACTCACTGTCGCCTGCGATTAACCTGGAGTAGAGAGCAAGCATTGTGGACACCGCAACAGTGGCCTGGTGTGATGTTTTCCGACGAGTCCAGGTTTAGTTTGCAGTCTGATTCTCGCCGGACTTTCACATGGAGAGCGCCAGGTACCCGTTACCACCAAGAGAACACCATTAAAAGACACCGTTACGGTGGTGCAGGATGGCTCGTTTGGGGAGGAATTATTCTTGGTTCCAGAACTGTCCTGCATGTTCAGAGTGTAACGATGACAGGCCACATCTATCGGGATGTCATTCTGGAAAAACATGTACGTTTGTTTCGGGGCGCCATGGGTGCTGAATTTCTGTTTATGGATGACAACGCCCGTCCTCTCCGTGCAAACATTGTAGACGAATGCCTTCAATTGGAGGATATTACCCGTATGGATTAGACAGCATACTCACAGGACTTGAATCCAATAGAACATGTGTGGGATATGCTTGGCCGACGAATTGCAGCCCGTCAACCCCCTCCCACCTGTCAACCGGAACTTCGGAGGGCATTGCTTGATGAGTGGTGTAATATTCCACAAGATCAGATTGATAATTTTATACTCAGCATGCCTAGGCGTTTTAAGGTCTATATTGCACCGGCCGGGAGACATACTCCATATTAACCATCATACTAGCGATGTTATACTGTTTTTTGTAAATAGGTTCTTTTTTGAAATTTGCTTCAGGGAGTAAAAATTGCAATTTTTGTTAATTATGTCAAACATATAGCACCTTTTTTGCTCTTTACTTTTTGTTTAATATATAGACTTTACAAAGTCAAATTTGTTTTGCTTCTGTATCTTTGCCTAAATTTCATTATCCTTAATTTAGGGACATGAGTGTAAATGACGAAAAAATTTTGTTGTGCTGAATAAAAATTTGCATGCATCTTCGAAATTAACGCTTTTGCCGTTCAGCAACCATACTTCCCCACCAAATGAGATCTCAAAGCTATAGCGAAAATCGTCTAAAGGCCCTATTGTTACCCTACCTGAATAGGATGAACTAGAGCAAATTATCTCAACAAACAAGCCTTCTCCCAGGAGGTGGAACTTACTGGCAACAAACGTCAATCACGAGAAGGTCTCAGCACCTCATTGGCTGCTCTGATCACATTAGTGTTGGTGGCACTAAACCTGCAGAATTTATATAGTCTGTTTCTACATTCAAGCCATCTCATGCAAATGAGATTGTATTTGAATTCCATAGTGATCGGGAGAAGGCGCCAGTGTAGTAATGAAAGTAACATATATACCATATCGTGATAGCATGCAATAATATCCGAATTCAATCCCATCTGTGTATTGAAATCAGTCACTCTCGATTTATTTCGATTACATAGATGGCACCCTTTATGATATGAAGGGAAGGGGATTTATGGATCCCTAGTAAAGGGAAACATGGAATGTTACTTGGATTGTGTGGTGTAAACTGGTTTCAATAGGCCAAACATTGTTTGGTTTTGTATAATTTAATGTAAACTGGGATCGTTACAGAACTTGTTTTGAGCAGTAAAGACATTATGTAGTAAAATGATGCATACATGGTTTATATTTGTTGAGTAAAATATTTCTAAAACCATTTTTTGTTCATTTGAATGATTCCCCCTTCAAACCAACATGAAAATTTTGTTGTTTAATATATCTATTTATACAGTTTATTTATATGCTAAATGTGTTATATATATTGCTATATAATATGTGGTTTTATAAAAGAAAAACTATTTTTTTTATTATAATCGTTTTTAAATATTAATATATTGTAAATATTTAATATTATTCCATAAGCAAACGTTAGAAAGCATGTGTAAATGTATATTATTTTATGAACATATTTGAATATAGAAAGGAGACATATTTATTTAAAGGCAGCAGCATAAATTATACAAATCTTTATCAAATAGTTTTTAAATGCTTTAAATATTTAAAAATAATAATTTCATTTCTATTTCAAAGCATTTTAAATATTTACAGCGATACGCACAAGTTTCAACTTACATTATGTCACACACATATATACATAGTAATATACATTTAGGCAATTTGAATCATTAATAAGAACTTAATTTATTCCTAATACATATTTGATCAATATATATATATGAGTATTAAAATTATAAAGACACCCTATATTTATAAGGAATTCTTTACTAATAAGGCGAAGAGTAGCCTTTGTTATGTACTACAACTTAGATTAGCTTGGGAAATGAATCATACGTGGAATAGTGTTTAGAGAAATATTGAACCATTCTTCATTTAGATATCGTGAAAGTTCGGGCAGAGACGTTATAATTTTGGGGTTGGGATTGGGCGCACATGAACGTCCTCTAATCGCTTTGTGTAACATAATCATTCTGAAACGCGTAATTATTCTACAATTTTAATTAATTATTTTTTTTCCTTAATGACTGGAATAAAATACGAAAACAAATCTGTTGAAGTCTCACAGAGACTCATCAGATAACTCCGTCTTGGTGTACTTTATAATGCAAGGAGTGCAGGTTTTCTATTTAGTGAAGGGTTTTCTTTTAATCGAAACTTTCATATATACAAATATAAACTATTCAAATCATATATGAAGATATTTCACATATGCAGACATTTCATATGTATAGATATATATTAATACAAATCTATAATTTGCAAAATAATAGGAGATGAATTAGCATCTCATGTTTTTTTAGTGTAAAGTGCTTTCTTTGATATTTTTTACATTTAACATCGTGAAATCAGTGTAAAAAAGGTTAATTTGTAAATTGATGAATATTTATAAACTTACTATTTAACTTTTTAAGACAATCTATTAAATAACACAAATTATTTCAAAAATATCTTAATAATTTTAGCAAACCCGATTAAGCCAAAATTTTATTCTGCTTAATTGTTTAGTATAGATATATGTTTTAATATATATTAATGAAATCTAAAATGGTATCAGAAAAATGTTGAAGTAGTGAAAAAAAATTATTAGTAAAAGGTATAAATCACACAATTTAAAAACATATTAACTTAATAAATATTCAATTTTATCAAAAGCTCTCTTGATAATAATAATGCATGTAAATAAATTAATTAGACATTCTGTCAAACACATGCACAAAATGTAAAATAAACATGACTAGATGAAGCAAGACTTTTCCCCATTATAATCTTGTTTACCCAAAACAACAATCCCTCACCGATTCCACTCGGCATTACCTTATACAAAAGGGTAAAAGTGGACTAAAATATTTACGAAAATAAAATAAAAAACGAGCACCAATAACCGTGAGGTAATGACATTTAAAACAAGATACGAGAGAATCAAAGTCCCGTGCAGCTTTAAAATTTTTAATATTTCATGGTACGTGACGGAAAGTGAAAGTTACGACAAACTTATTTATGCAGTTAATAAACTTGTTATTCGTATTTTAAATTTAATAATTTCCAAAAGTCTCGTTTTCATCATAAATAATCATTACACCCAAAACCATGGCGCGAAATTCATTAGAATAAAGCTGAGCTGATACCATCGAATAAATGAGAAAGTTGATCGTTTGATCAAGGCTGTTTAAAATGGGAAGTGATCTTGAGTTTTAAATTTCAGGATGCAAGGCTATCTGTCATTGGGTGAATCGAGTTCATCTGGTAATTATGTTTGTATCAACATAAGACATCAGCGATAAAGGGAAGCATGGTGACAGAGATAATTTTATCCCTGTATGAAAAGATGCTTCTTAAAATTAAATTGTTTCACTTCAGTTCTTCTGTTCTTTGCCTGCTTGATTTCTAAATATTTTAGAAGAATTTGGGATTGTAATAGAATGTTTGAGTTAATTAGCTTTTAATTAATTGAAACTGTACGTTGTAATAAATTTGCAAATAAGGTAAATAATTTTGTAATAAGTCTGTTATAATAAGGAACTTTGAAACAGTTTCAATTAGACCTTTTATTTTCAGCAAAATGCAATATCTTTAGAAAAAGGAACTTTTAAAACAGAACTAGCACTAGACTCTCTGATAACCCATTTAAGATAATTTTTAGAATCTAAATATTAAATGCAATATAAGACTAAATAACAGTGTTGTGTAACAAAATATTTAACTAAATTGTTTGATCAAAATTTTTACAATAGATACAGTAACTTTGTTAAGTATTTTCTTCATTGTTCTAATTATTTGCTTAACGCGTCTATAGTTTCTTCAAGTAGAAATTACTTAGTGAAATTTAAAAATTGCCATTCTTTGTGTATGAATATTCGACATTTTTAGACTGATTAATTATTTTGGAGAGCCTCCAGATTAAAATATTTAGTTTGGTTTGTCGCTCTACGGTCATTTTTTGCACGCTTTTATTCAATTAGACAGGGACCTACAGTTTAACTGGGATTCCGTACCACTAACAAACATCCATCCCACCGGCAGGATTCGAAAATGACGCCTGCGGTATCGAGCGCGAGGGCACGAGCTACTTGACCATCAGTCGTCGGGCAGCATTTGCATACTATTTGGAGGAAAACACATAAAATCTTCGTTAGACAGCCTGACAATCGAATCGAGATGGTTTATATACATTGTCACAATCGCCGACAAGACTTCTCGTTTTTGAAAGCTGTCACTCTAACAATGCCACCATCAGAGTCGAATCTCGATCCTTCTGCACACTTTATCGCAGAAAAACAAATTAGGCTTCCTTTACGCTTGGCATTGTAAACTTTAATTTCTAATTAATAAAGCCGTAATGCAAACGTAATGAATTTAATTACAGGTAGAAAAATAATATCTAAACCTAGAAAACGAATATTGTTAAATTAAATGTAGAAATTTAATGTATCACATATAATGAAGCTTATCAATGTTTACTTTAGAAATTTTATAATTGTAGCTTATTAACCACTTATCGAAAAATGCAAAAGCAAATAAAAAGCTTTCTTTGTTGTGCAGTATACTTCATTTTAATTTAAGGACTCTTCGAAAATAATGAATTCGAATTTTAATATTTCATATTCGCTTAGCATTGTGCAAATCAGAACTTATTAAAAACTTTCTACACAGTGGGAAAATAGTCAGAACTTTTCTTTATCATTGTAATTCTTGAATTCAAACTCTCGAGTTTATTATGAGCCAGAAATAAAATTCCAACATTTCTGTGACAGCAAATTTAATTTAAAATCTGGGAGACGGCTACCCTTAAGTTGCGTTGGTTGTTAGATTTGTATCAAATATATATTCCAACACACTTTGTATAGTGATCCTTTATCTTTGAAAAGTATTTAAATTCAAATGAAGTGACAGTTTGACATGGCTACAAATTTTTGGCATTTTCTCTGTAATTTGGAATTTTAAACGAAAGTGAGAAAGGAGCATTCTTATTTTCTGAGTTCAATTGTTATTCTTTTACTTATACATAATATATACTGTTTGTGTAACTTAAAATGTTTAAAATCCTATTTTGGAAAAAAAATACATCAGCATTTAATATTTTTATTTCAGAAATTGTTTGCTCTGAACATTTTATTATTAAATTGTTGGAATAACTTACGTCATGTTCTCATGATTATTTATTTATTTTGTGAATACTGCGAGCATTTATTGAATTCATTTTTTGTTGTTTCTTTAAATGGAATATAAAATATATTCATGAAAGTCTATATTTTTGTAATGTAAGTGAAATATGTCATAAATTGATAATTTTTTATATAAATAGTAGTGATTATATAAATTGCTAAATATTTTAATATTAAAAAATATATTTTATATAATTTTAGTTTAGTTACATTTAAAAATTGATTCTAAATACAAAATAAAATAATTACAATGATAATAAATTAATTTTAATATTATTTTATTCTAACCATTTCATGTAAGATAGACTTGTAACACAAGTCTACAGGATCACCTTTCAACAACATAATATATGATATATACGAGATGTATAACCTCCTATTTTATAATCCACAAATTTTAAATTAATTCATTCAAAGTGTAAATTAATACTTCTTAAATAATTATTTAGGTGTAATTAAATAAAATTATACTTATTCATATTTTAAATTTCAATAGGATAGAATTAAAAAAAAATAACGTTAATGGTTTAGTTAATATTTTTATTTATTAATTATTTTTTTATAATCCTACTGACTGCCCTGTAATACTATAAATTGACTAGTATGTAAGGAAACAAAAATTTTACTATATGTAGTGTTACGCTATGACAGTTTCAAAACCAAATAGATTCTAAGAGAGATTGGGACAAAATGTCTTGTATTATAATCGGAATTCCTTATTTCATTCTTCCAAATTTTCCATAATATGACGTGTAATTGAAGAGTAACTTTTGAATGTATAAAACATATATCTATATATATTTTTATAAAGTAAAAAATATATATATATTTTTATATATAATTTTATAAAGTATAAAATATATAAATATTTTTATATATATTTTAAAGTATATATATATATATATATATATACATTTACAAATATTTCATCTAACTAATTTGATTATTTTTCATTCTATACTACGAATATAGAAATTTTTATTTATAAAAATATATAACTTATATATATGTATACATACACAGATAGATATCAAATGGTCGAGTAATGTATTAAAATTTATGTGATATTCCATGTTCAATAGATTGTGTCAAGTCACACATTGATTCAGTCTGGCACTTTAAAATTTCATGTTCTACTTCAAAAGATTATTTTTGCTTTTTGAATTATTCTCCAATTGTTTTATTATTATTCTTTTCCCCATAATTTCTAACGTATGCGGCGAACAAACGACAGAAACCTAAGAAAAAATGCTGCTTTTCTTTAGAAAATTTGAACTTCTAGGAGTAAATTTCTTGCTTTTTCATGTAATATCATAGAAAATCCTGAAAACTCATATTGGATTGTGAATATGAAACATTTATATCTCCTGACCATCGATATAAGACCTTTATGTATATTGGAAATTCTACTATGTTCAGTTTCTGAAAGCAATACATCTGCTGCAAGCTAGTTATACGTCAACAATAGACTATATGTTAGAAAATCTGTTAGTTGAATAAATTAAGATATTATTATAAAATACGAATATATTTATATTTTGATAAAATTTAGTAACTAATGTAAGTGGATTGATTGCAATGCAATCTTTTAGTAAGAAACTATTTAAATTAGGATAATATTCAAAAATATTCCGAGATTTACGAAAACCAAAGCGTTATGGAAGTGACATGCTTCACACGGATTCTAACTACTATTCTCTTGTTACTAGCTATACACTATGTCGCAGTTAGACAATAATATTATTTAGACAAATTACATTATAATAAAGTGTGTATATATTCCAATATATATAAAGAATTATAATAAGTATATTTATATTTAAAACATTTTTATAATTTAAAAAGTTATGCGAGGGAAATGTTTTTGTAATTTTCGCAATTCTTCAAGTTGCAACAATCTTTAAAAGTTATCTCAATTGACTTTTGAAAGTCAAGGAATCGACATGTTTTCTCTGGAATGATTTAGGAAATTTCCTCACAAATTTCACGGGATTAATTGACAAAACCATTTTCTAATTCTGCTACCTGTTTAGACTAATGGATCGACAAAACTTTCCATGCGATCACTCTATAAAATTAAAAGACGCTTCTAATGCATACCTCAAGGCCCTTTTCTCCTTCCACGAAATGAAACAAGCCACCCTTGCGCCCTGTCATTTCCTAGAGCAGTCATGGAATTCCTCCAGGACCTTGTAGATTTTGACAGAAGGACGTGGAATAAGACTTATTAAAAAGGAAAATAATCACCCTGTTTCCGGTGAAATTTCAGCAAATGCGAAATTCGTGCCAGTGTCAAAAGGAAATCTGCAAAACGTGAAATAATTTGTCTTCATTTATTTGGCCTGATGAATTAATCCGTCGGATATAAAAGGAATTGTTTCGCCAGTTCCGTGAATCAAAAAGTGCCATAATTAAAGCAGAAGATGAAACATTTTAATTGAATTAAATCCTGAAATCTTTCACACTTCCTATTTTATTGTATCGACATCGATATTTTTGAATTATTGTCGTTGTACACATTCAAATTTATTTCATATAAATTTAGGAAGATGTGAATTAACAGAATTTGCGTTAAATTACTTTAAAATATCCTTGTAACTAATTGTAAATAAATGATGAACACAAAAATAATAAACAATGTTAAATCATTTTCGAAATTATTTCTAATTCAAAATTAAGATCAATTCTTTCGAAATTTTACAATTTTAAAAAAAGTTTCATCCTGAAAATTTAAACAGCTTTATTAGCTTCTTTGAAAATGTATCAATCAATTTACAAATATGAATGAAAATATGATGAAGGAAATAATGAAATATGAAGTAAATGTGTTTCATATGATTAAATTTTAATATTCTTCTATATATAACTATTTTTTAACGATTTACAATCTTCATTATATATTTCTAAGGCTTACTTATTAAAAATAATACTTAATTACCTAGTTGTTTTATTGAAAAAATATTTTTACTCGATAGATGTAGTTAAAAATTAACAAAATATGTATGTATAAGCACACTTACGCAGAATATTTATTTTTGTAATATTTTTTTAAGTTTAATCATTTATGCATTGACGATTTTCTGGTAAAAATACAAGAAAATTTTAATGTATACATTATTATTTAATTTATGAAATGAATTATGTGTTTTTTTTATACACTATGTTTCAAGTTTGCTATTTTAAGTACCAACTCTTTCAAACTATATAAATGAATAATACAAACACATAAATATAAAATACGACATGGTGTATTGTTTTGTAAAATCATGTTGAATAATCATTATCTATATAACCGCACAATTTTAGACATCTTTTTAAATTATGTGGTTTATTTCAATAATTACTTAAATATTCATATATTTTTTTCATGCTTCATAATGATTTCGTGCAGTGTGCTTTTCTAAATATTATTTGTGTTTTAAAATTTTGACATTTAATCAAAGGTATGACTTATATCGAATATTGATTTATATTGAATAACTTGTTTTAAAACTGAATGATTATTACACTAAATCTAAAACATTACACTAAATCGCATTCAATTTTCTGAACTGATTTCATTTCTCTTCATTCAACATTTCAATATTAATCACGAAATGATTTTGTTGTGTTGAATTAAAATGTGCATGCATCTTCGAAATTAACGCTTTTGCCGTTCAGCAATTATACTTCCCCACCAAATGAGATCTCAAAGCCATTGCGAAAAGCGTCTAACGGCGTTATTGCTACCCTACCTGAATACGATGAACTAGAGCAAATTATCTCAACAAACAAGGCTTCTCCCTGGAGGTGGGGCTTACTGCCACCAAACATCAATCACCAGGAGGTCTCAGCACCTCATTGGCTGCTCTGATCACATTAGTGTTGGTGGCACTAAACCTGCAGAATTTATATAGTCTATTTCCCCATTCAAGCCATCTCATGCAAATGAGATTGTATTTGAATCCCATAGTGATCGGGAGAGGGCGCCAGTGTGGTAATGAAAGTAACATATATACCATATCATGATTGCGTGCAATAATATCCGAATTCAATCCCATCTGTGTATTGAAATCAGTCACTCTCGATTTATTTCGATTGCATAGATGACACCCTTTATGATATGAAGGGGAGGAGATTTATGGATCCCTCGTAAAGGCAAACAGGGAATGTTACTTGGATTGTGCGGTGTAAACTGATTTCAATAGGCCAAACATTGTTTGGTTTTGTTGAATTTGAGGTAAACTGGGATCGTTACAGAAGTTGTTTTGAGCATGAAATACATTATGTAGAAAAATGATAATACGCTTTTTATATTTGTTCTCTAAAATATTTCTGAAACCATTTTTTTTTCGTTTACATTTGAAAGGTTCCTCCTACTAAATCAACATGACAATTTTGTTGTTTAATACATCCATTTATATACTATATATATAATTTTATTATATTTTTTTTTCTAATGGCAAACACTTAGACACTTGGTTTTGGATGCCTTAAGGCAAGCTCTGCACAGACGTTACTCACTTTGCATTACCCAGGTGGCGCATGTAACTTGAAGATAAGCTACGGCGGCGGAATAACAATGCCCCCGCAACGCTCTACGATTAGACCGGGACTTACGGTTTAAAGGGGTTTCCGAACCACTATAAACATCCATGTCACCACTATGGCACCACTACATCCATGGCTAGCCTCTCGGCCATTCAGGCCTTAATTTATAATATATTTATTGTTATATATTATTTATTATATTGTTTTATAAAAGCAAAAATAAATTTTTAAAAGTTGTTATCATTTTTAATTATTCATTTTCAAATTTTCATATAATTATACGTTTAATATTATTCCATAAGCAAGTGTTCGAACAGATGTGCAATTTTACATAACTTTATGAACAAATTCTAACCTAAAAAAAGGGGAATTATTTATTTAAAGGCAAAGGTATAAATTATACAAAATTTTATCAAACTGTTTTTAAATATCTCAAATTTTATTTCTATTTAAAAAGGGCCTGATGGCCGAATGGCTAGTGCTCTGGCGTTCGGTACCACAGGTATCGGGTTCAAATCCCGACCCACCCCATGGGTGTTGTAGTTGTTCGGAATTCACTTTAAGCCGTAGGTCCCGGTCCTAATAGGATCGTAGAGCGCTGCGGGGGCATTGTTACTCCGCGTAAGTGGCTTACCGTCAAGTTACACGCGCCCCCTGGGTAATGCAAAGTGAGTAACATCGGCGCAGCCCTTATAGGCATCCAAAGACGTCCATGTCTGTTTGCCAGCTGCATTGGAAAAAAAATTCTATTTAAAAGCAATTTTAAATATTTACAAAGATACCACAATTTTCAAATTACATTATGACACACAGAAGTTATACATAGTGATATACACTTATGCAATTTGAATCATTAATAAGAATTTACCTTGTAACTGATATAAGTTGTTCCTAATATAATATAACAGAACTTGTTCCAATATATATATATGTATATAGAGAGAGACACTACAGTTATAAGGAATTCTTTACTAATATATCATAGGGTCATATTTGGCATGTAATACTACATGTGTTTGTCTGGAAAACGAAATATATAAGTGTTGAATAGTGTTTAGAGAAATATTTGACCATTCTTTATGGAGATATCGTGAAATTCGCGGTAGAGATGACTGTGGAAGATATCGGTTCCGGTGCGATCTCTCAAAAATACACTCTGGCTCGACGATATTTAGGTTGGGGGACTTCGTGAGGGCCATGGTTAGATGGTTCACATCATCATCGTGTTTATCAAACCATGGTTGGATGTGCCTCGCTGTATGAGTATGACGTTATCTTCCTAGAAAATTCAATTCCATACAAATTTGTTTCCTTCTGAAAACAAAGTTTGTATCATAGGATATGCCTGGTCAGCTGAAACGTTTCTATACATTCCTTCAGTGATCATTCCTTTCAGGTTTACGATAGAACCATTATTTTCATTTATCGTAGGAAATTTTAAAAATACTAACATCTATTACTTTATTTAACCATTTTTCTAGCTTGAAGGCAGATGTAAAATTGTTGGGTATGTAGACATTAAGGGATTTTGTATGATGTCCTGTGATAGCTCTTCAATAATTGCCTGTAAGCGTGTTTCTAGTTGTAACTAATTAATATATTGATCAAACTCATAGATTTAAATTATCTCGCGAATTTTCAATCGGTGACAAATCTGGGCGTAGGATGCGCCAAAGAAGAAGGACAACAGAGAATGCAGTAATATTGCGTATGGCTGAGAATTATATTTCGAAAAAGCCTCCTACGAATCCTGCCATGTGAGGAATCACATATGGTTCAATGCGTAATTAATTATCATCAGAACAAAATTAAATCGCTCTTTTTCACTGAAGACAACTTACTTCCATTTTAATACAGAACAATTTCTCTAAATGAAACACCACTTCCACCCTCGGTAATGGTATCAGGGTAGCACAAGTAATTGTTTCCAAGTTTGTTAATGATTTCCAGCCAGAAGCCTCACAATGGTACTGACACAGGAATCTGTATTGGGCTACTTCTGTGTTGATGCCAAATGTGCAGTCATTTCTGTGCGAGGCTTGTTGAACGATGATGTAGTCATGATTATCTATGGTGTCGTCAGTTAGGGATCGATGGGTTTGTGAACCCATTTGGTTCCTATTATTATCCAACGGTTAAAACTTCTTATTACAGTATTTTCAGAACAGCTGAGGTGGCATGCAACTCGCCGAGCTTACCATGCAGTCTCTATCATTCCAATGATTCACCCCTTCGTAATAATAGACTAAGAGTATAGTATTTGATAATAATGCATCTCTGCAGCAGATAAATTGCACGCAAATTTCAACAAGGTGGTAATTTTTGGCTTGAACTGGGTACACATCAGCGTTAGACCACGCAATTATTGTACAATTTTAAGCATTTTCATTTTTGCTTGATGACTGGAATAAAATAGAAAAACAAAATCATATCTTTATGCTAAGTTTAAGATACATCTATCTTTATGCTTAGTCTCTATGAGACTTAGCATAAAGATTTGATTTTGTTTATGTTCGACAACTCCATCTTGGGGTTCTAAATTTAATGGAAGGTATGTAGGGTTTCTATTTAGTGAAAGGTTTTCCTCTAATCGAACTTACATATATACAGATATAAGCTATTCAAATGATATAAGAAGATATTTCACATATGCAAACATTTCATATGTATAAATATATATTAATACAAATCTATAATTTGCAAACAAATGGGATATGAATTAGCATCTGATATATATTTATTGTAAGGCGCTTGCTTCGGTAGATTTCCATTTAATATCGTAGAAAAGAGTGTAAATAAAGTTTATTTGTAAATTGATGAATCTATATAAAATTACCATTTTATAGTTTTAAGAAAATTTATTAAATAATACAAATTATTTAAAAAAAATCTTAATATTTTGGAAACCCGATTAAGGTAAAACTTGTTCTGGTAAGTTGTATAGTACAGAATTATGTATTAAAAATATATTAATAAATTCTGACAAAATATCAGAAAAATGTTGAAGCAGTGAAAAAAATGTTTTTATAAAAGATCTAAATCACACAATTTAAAAGCATATTAACTTAATAAATATTAAATTTTTATCAAAAACTCTGTTGATATTAATAAGGCATGTAAATAAATTAATTATACATTCTGTCAAACACAGGCACGAAATGTAATATAAACATGACTAGATGAAGCAAAACTTTAAACATTATAATCTTGTTTACCCAAAACAACAATCCCTCACCAATTCCACTCAGCATTACCTTATACAAAAGGGCAAAAGCGGAATACAATATTTATGAAAATAAAATCGAAAACGTAGCAAATCCCCATGAGGTAATTACATTTAAAACAAGACACGGGAGAATCAATGTCCTTTGCAGCCTTAAAATTTTTAATATTTCAAGGTACGTGGAGAAAGCGAAAGTCGCGAGAAACTTATTTATGCAGTTAATAAACTTGTTGTTCGTATGGTAAATTTAATAATTTCCAAAAGTCTCATTTTCACCATAAATAATCATTACAACCAAAACGTGGCGCGAAATTCATTAGACTAAAGCTGAGCTGATACCATCGAATAAATGACAACTCAACCTTTAAAGTTGATCGTTTGATCAAGGCTGCTTAAAATGGGAGGTGATCTTGAGTTTTAAATTGCAGGATGCAAGGCTATCTGTCATTGGGTAAATCGAGTTCTTCTGGTAATTATGTTTGTATCAACATAACATATAACCGATAAAGGGAAGCATGGTGAGAGAGATAATTTTAACAGTGTATGGAAAGATGCTGATTAAAATTAAATTGCTTCACTTCAGTTCTTCTGTTCTTTGCCTGTTTGCATTCTAAATATTTTTGAAAGAATTTGGAATTCAAATAGAAAGTTTGAGATAATTAATCTTTTAATTGGTTGAAATTGTGCATTGTAATAACTTTGCAATAAGTCTTTTGTAATAAGGAAATTTGAAACCTTTTTAATTATATCTTTTATTTTCAGAGAAATACAATTTCTTTAGCAGAAAAGCTACAACAACAAAGCTAATACCATACCATATCTTTAATATCTCATTTAAGATACTTTTTATAAACTAAATTTCAAATGCAATACAGGGCTTACTATATATATACAGTACCTTAGTACCTTAGTTAAGTATTTTCTGCATTATTATAATTAATTACTTAAAGCGTCTGTAATTTCTGCAAGTAGAAATTACGTAGTAAATTTTCAAGAACGCAAAGTTTTATGCATGAATATTCGACATCTTTTATCTGACAAATTATGATGGAGAGCCACCAGCTGAATAGAAGCAGGCAGAGTCCTTTCTATATCAACTCATGTTTGTGAAAATTGCAACACTATGAAGGAATTGTCATAATTGAATGAAATTTAATACACAATTAAGTGGTAGTGGTACAAATAAATGATTAAATGTTCAAAGCAAACAAACAATAACAAGAGATCGGAATCAGTATTTTGTGTAGCCACCACGCGCCGCAATAAGTGCTGCTACACGACATGGCATGGAGTCAAACAAATTTTGAATGTCTGCCTGAGCAAGAGCATTCCATATTGTTTGTATGCGCACCCAAAGTTCGTCTGCAGAAGCAACAGGAAGAGGATCACGAGCGAGACGCTGATCAACGAAATCCCACACATGTTCAATCGACGACATATTCGGGGAATACGCAGGCCAAGGAAGAAGCTGTACCTGCCGCGTTGCAAAGAAGGATTGAACAATCCTAGAGATATGAGGGCGGGCATTGTACTGTTGAAATACAGCACCTGGCAAGCTTTGAAGGAAGGGAACAGCTTGGGGCAGTATAACTTCATTGATATACCTATTGCTATTCAGTTTGCCCACAATTCTCAGCAATTGAGATCGTCCATGATATGCTATGGCACCCCAGACCATAACTCCGGGTGTTCGTCCACTGTGGCGTTCGATAATGCACTCCGGAAGGTGGCGTTCACCGGCATAGCGTCTGACACGAATGAGGCCATCATGGTACCACAAATTAAAGCGGGATTCGTCAGAAAACACGACAAGTTGCCAATCAGCACGCCAGTCTCTATGCTGAGTGGCCCATTGTAGCCGCAGGAGGCGATGGTTTAGCGTGAGAGGGATCCTGTATAAAGGAGTCCTTGCGCGCAGTCCACGCTGCAGTTGACGTCTACGAATTGATGAAGCACACAATGAAATACCTGTAGCTATTGACCACTGTGCTGAAAATTGTCTATAGGAAGCTGTACGATCCGTCAGCGCCATGCGGACCAGGTGTCTATCATCGCGAGCTGACGTCACATTTCGGGGTCCACTCCTTTGTTTCCGAGTTGTCCGACACTCGTTCGTCCACTGCTTCCAAGGACGCATCACTGTGCTGCTGTTACGCTGCACACGAGCGGCTACTGCACGATAAGACAATCCAGCTTCACGAAGGCCGATGATTCTCCCTCGTTCAAACTCTGTAAGTTGTTCAAATCTCGCTCTCTTTCGTCGAAGAGGCATAAGTAACGATTTAGCTAACGTTTAACACTAGCAGATAATCACCGATAACCATCCACGCCTCGCTACAGCCGTCTATTTATTCGGATCCATCCGCTGTTCAGAGGGCGCTGCTCAGCATACGCATGCGCTATAGATTTGAAATTCTAATCATTTGCATATCATGCGCTACTTTGCATTTCCTGAAAATTTCAGCTCACTCGCGTTAAGTCCTTCATGGTGTTGCAATTTTCACAAACATGAGTTTAGTTTGATGGTTAAATATGAGCTCTTCAGTAGTTTATAGAGTATGGAATATATTTTTAAGAAACAAATCAGCTCCTAGAAATTATTACTGTGAATGATACCGCAGATGACTTCTATTTGCAAGAAGGTGCAGATCCTCATTTTAACTTACTTTGATCTTCTCTCGCGTCAACAACCAGAAGAACGGTAGCAAAATAAACTATGCACAGAAGGCTTCGCGAAGGAGAATTATATGCAGTACATCCATCATTGTGTATACCCTACCATGCCACGAAAAGGAGAATTTAATACATCACACATGCTTGTGATTTTGAGAACAAGTCAATGGTCATCTATACATTTTACTAATGTATCCAGATTTTGTTAGCAAAATGATTTAAGAAAATATTTGATTTGTATTCATGACATATAAAGATTTGTTATATCCAGTATATATGTCCTTCAGAGGGAAGCGCTAACTTGAATATCATCTTAAGATGCATGATTAATCCCAAAATATATAAAGTCGACTTTTCATCAAATTTTTCTTCTTAATTGAGGTGCAGTCATTGACCCCACCATCCAACAAGATGATATCGCTATACTTTATAGATCTGGATTGGTGGCAGAGGATGAAAGGATTATTCGTTCAAGATATTACATTCATAATTAGACTATTTTTATTGTACGTTGGTTGTGATGGTTTCTGGATTTGAACCTGTTATTTTTGGAATTCTCCATGAAGATGTAAGGGTGTACATAACCTGCTCCTTTAAGCATTGAGGGCCTTCCAGCTACCTTGACTCAGCAATGGGATTTGTTGTTAACTAAATTTAGAACCGCCATCATGTTGGATGTGGTACATCTTTGTCGGCCTCTATAACTAGCTTCAGGTGATCATAGTTAATAATTGATTTTTTTTTTTTTTTCTTTTTAATTTTTTTTTCTTTTTTGTGTATTTCATTTTTGTTTATTCTCAAGACAGATTATAAGCCTATTGTATTGCCTAATTTGTGAAGCACTGTTTGAAAAATTAGAATTGTTGATTAAATATTTTGCAAATTTTATTATATTTCAATTAACAGAAATTTCACAAACGCAGTATTTCTTATTTTCCTATTATTTTTAGAAATATATGTATAATTCAGGGCTATACCATAGAACTTTAGATCAAATTTTTATTTTTTTCAATTTAAATTATAGGACATATTCTATGCATATCTTAAGTGGTAACATTACATACATACGGAAGAAAATATAATTATGCGAAAGAAAGTAAAAAAAACAATATTCCGTAATTATAATAATTAAAAATCATATATACTGCAATTGCATTAATAAAACTTATAGCATTTAACAAATACATCATTCAAACCTTTGAAATTCAGTTTATAATTTATTAAATTTGTTCTCAGCAATAATGCGATCAAATGTATGCGATATTTCAGATTTCTGAAAGAATGGGTATATTTCATCTCCAAAAACTAGACAGCAAACAGACAGAAGGAATTAAATAACAAACATTTTTTTTAATATGGATATTTTGGTTTTGGCACCATTTTCCAAAATTCTAAATTCTGTTATGAAGATATATGATGCATTTGCAATGCCTAATCTTTTCTCTCCAATAACTCTAAGCCACAGTCACTTTCTTTGCAAGTTCAATATGTCATATTATCAAAATTCCATCATGGATAATATGACAAGTAAAGGAGTTTACAAAATATGCAAATGCAATTAAAAGCTTTCCAAATCCTTAAACGTTGATTTCTTTTTAAATAGAATATTTGTTAATATGAACGTGCAACAAAAATAAATACTCAAATAATAATACTCGCACTCAAATAATTATTGAAAAAAATATTTTGACGTTAATAACACAATAAAAAACATGCAATAAATTTATTAGATAGTTCAAAAAACATTTTAATAAAAATTTCTGAAATTACACAGTAATGGATTCTAATTTTCATTGGTAGCTATATTTAACTTAACATCTGGGGACCCCAACTACATGTCAGTAGCATAAAAAAATAAAAGTGAAATATCAAAAGAAGTTTTAAATACAATAATTTCAGTATATGGCGATTAATTATTGTCAAAATATGTATACCCCTCAGTTATACCCCTTATATACGCTCTCTTTAGAGTTAACATACTTCCTATTTGGACGAGTAAATTTTGCTCGTCGTACCACCTATGTTTGAGAATATAACTAGTTTACAAATCTAAAAAACCTTTTTACGATCTTTTGCGTATGAAGGGATTTCGAATTTTGCAGAGAAATAAAACTCGAATAAAATTCAAGTAAACTTTAATAGCTTTGTCTGGAATGATGTCTATGTCACATTTCTGAAATAACCTTATGATGAAGCAGAAATTTTGGAACAGATATTTGGTTAGCGCCAAATCATCTGATTTTCAATTTTACGTAAAAAAAAAAATAATAATAAATTCAGTAAATTTCATTTACGCACATATTAACTATTTTATATACTTTTAAATAATATAAAAATAGTTAATACTTATTATTAATTTTATATATAACTATATTTTTATTATATACTTTTTTATTAAGCAGTTTTTATATTATTTTATAAATTCCCGTCAATTTAAAATATTCAAATAAAAATGGAAATTTTTTAATGGAAATTGATTTGTCAGTTTCCCTTCGTTTGGTATATGTCTAAGGATCTGAAATGTATTAAAAACTTATACCGAGATATTTCAGTACATAACATATTTATAGTAAGAAATATATATCATATAAATGATTATTTTATATGAAATTGAGTATAATTAGAATATAAAATGTTTTTTATCTTCATTTCCAGAACTGTTCAGAAATATCCCTATTTTTAATTTCAAGGAAAACTATTGACCATGCATATTGACGTTTATTATTATAGATTTTTGGTTGAAATCAGATAGAACAAGCTGCAAATTACCATGTCCCATCATATCAAACGTTTCAATCATCCTTTACTACACACAAGCGAGGAGAATCATCATTTGGAACAATTTACGAATCCCTTACATCTGGTCCTCATATCCTAAGGATCTGTTTCGATAATGTGGAGTAACGCTACCTGGCTAAATAACATCCCGACATTATCAGTTGCATCTCGATCTTGAACAAACGATGGATTATTGTATCATTGTTCTCTGCTAACGAGTAGTCAACAATTAACGGGTTGCAAACTGGATGGTAACTCATCAGTGAGTATAACGTATCCAAATGATTGTCTTCTCAAGAGATTTACGGATGAAACCATTAACTAAGGTTCTCAATAGATGCATAAATGGCACATGGATAAACCATATGTAGTATCTTGTCATCGAAATATTCGTGTGCATTTTTTAATTAGACTAAATCATAGTATTCTGAAGTAGTAATTATTACGCCATGATATTAACTTAAAATCTCATCAACACAATATGAATAATGCAGCAAATCAAAATTAAAACGGCTAGTTTTTTTTTAAATTTCTGTCCATTTTTTATATCTAAAAAATGTGCGCATTTTTATGACATTATTATATGATCAGCTTTTATATCTGAAAAAAATTCTCTCTTTTTGTTAATATAAAAATTTATTTTTTCTTATATTTTCAATAATTATATTCTTTAAACATTATTTAAAAAAAAAAAAAAAACATACCATTTCATAACAAATATTTCAAAATGTTTGAATTTAAGGCATTGTTGGAAATTGACTTATAATGATTTCTTTTTCTATACCAAATGAATTAGTGTGAGCATTTGATTATTATATTGATTATAAATGAAATTCAAATTTAAATGCATACACCTGTCAAACGTAAACAAATATGTCCATACATAGAATTAATATGATTGATTCCTCAATAACATGCATTTGGGACGAAAACAATTTACAGATTTCAATACACTTGATCATATAACACATATTAGTATCAACATAATTGTGTTTTTATGATAATATTAAATGCATTTCTTTCAATTTAAATTGCATTCATAAGTCACATCATCGAGCATGTATAACAGTTTTAATGCCATGTATCTCTTATAATTATGGTGTATTATGGTATATATTAGCATAATTTAAAGTTTTTATTTGATTCACCATCTTTTCAACACCTAGGTCTTTCCTTTTTTTTTTTACTCATTGTGTTCCAGATTGTATAAGAAATATATTAATTAATTTTATTTAATTATACAAAGTAGCACGAGACAATAGGCAAAAGAAGAAATAAGATATGTGTAAAAGAGAAAGATACATTTGTGTTGTAAAAAATAAAATTTATCCTACCTCCATCTCTTATACTAGATTTTCCAAATGGAAGGTACATTATATCTAACCTATCTACCTACCTATATATATATGAGTGTGTGTTTGTGTCTGAATCACACGTGTTTCGCTCTTAGTGTTTCTCTGCCAACAATTAATAGATTCAGTTATTGCACTATTTCTAATTAACCATGTATTCCAGCATTTTCATACAGCAATTTTCTTGACTTCCTGTAAGTAATTGTTGCCTTAGCATTTTTGTTTATATAGTATTTTCGTTTCTATCTGTCTCACACTCTAATATACGAAACAAAAGACTGATTTTCTTTTTTTTAACATTCGTCTGTGACTGCCAGACACCTTTAATTTTTCACAGATATTGTATGTATTGCTACTTCTTTCCCAACTATTATTACTAAAGTGCTTAAGCCCCAACTCTTAAAATATTAAATTTCGTGTTAATAAAATAAATTAAATAGGCTTGTGATAAAGCTTGTGAAATAGCTATCACAAACCTAGAAAATAATTCTAATTAAATATTTTTTTCATTTATTTGTTAAATCCACTTGGCTTAAGATTACACTCTTCAATAACTTTGGGCGTGCTATACAATGTCTGCAAGATTGTAAAAGTGTGAAAGTTTTTTTTTTTTTTTTTTTTTTTTTTTTTTTAATGTGATGAAATTCAAAGGTTTTGAATTGGAAGACTGGTCCAGTTTTGAAGACGGTTTTTAGCTTTTAGTCGCTGTGACTTCGATTCGGGGAGACTATTCTATGCATTCCTGTTTTACAGAAGACTTCACTTTTTCGTTTTTCTTTGCGTCCGTTATGTATTTCTGTTCAATTTTTCTCTATCATGGATGCCTTTATTGATCTTGTTATAGGTCTCTTCGTTTTGGTTTCTTTTTTTCCCCAAAATTAGTGTTTCACTTAAATGTCTATAATGCTTGTCTATAATTTCCCAAGTTCTAATACATTTACCAAAAAAATTTTTTTCTTGATTTTCTGTTTATTTCATTCCATGCCATTGCCAGACACTACTTTTTTTTCGAAATCATAGAGATATAGTGCTTTTTTTTCTTTCCAGCCACCTATCAGAGATTTGCCTAACTCTGAAAATTCTTAAGCTTCATGATAATGAAATGAAATAAAAAAATCAGAAGATTTTAAGAGACTTCATTTATATGCTAAATTGACTTGGTTTTCGACTGGAAGCCGTATGCACACACAACCACACACACACACACGCATATATATATATATATATATATATATATATATATATATATATATATATATATATATATATATATATATATGTGTGTGTGTATATATATATATATATATATATATATATATATGTGGGTGTATGTACATAACCTTTAAAAGGACATAAAGGCTTAGGATTTGGCCTTAAATAAAATGGGAGAAGAAATTGCAAAATTAACATGTTCTAGAGCAGATGATTTTACGAAATTATATATTTACTTTTCCATTATGTGACATTTTAAATAAATTTTGAAGACTTACTAAAAGAAATACTGCATATTCCTGAAAACTAAGGAAACATTTGTTTTGAAATACAATTTATGAGTTTTCAAATTAAAATGTTTTCATCACCACATTTTATGTGGTTCACATATTATATATTTTTTAAAAAAAATCTACAAGTGAGAAAGTAATGAGAATAGTAACATATTTAACTGCATAAAAAGTAACATATTAAACAGAATGAAAAAACTAACACATTTAAAGTATTTCTATAGTTTTTGTATAATGTATTTATTTAATCACTTTCACAATAACTCTTGGCTAAAGCCCTATTCCATAAAGTCAGCAATTTAGGATCCAGTCGCCAAATTTTACAGTTTCTACAAATCTTTTCTTTAATATCCGCGGCGCAACTTTTTGCTGTGACCTGAAATATTGTGCCGCCTAATCTAGTTCTGTCAAACTATTTTACCCCGAGTAAAAAAAGGGGGAACTGGTTTCTTAAATTAGATAAAATAAGAACGAAAGAAAAAAGGAAATTGTTTAAAAAAAGTAAGTTCTCCCGTGGTTATAACTGTCTTTCCCATCTGTGCATACATGAAAAAGCACACGTTTTTCTTTTTGTCAAGGCTAAAATACATTATGAGGACACTAAACCTTCGCTTGAACGATATTGCTGAAGCTCTGAACATATTGTTTCCATATTTCTTATAGGCAGTTTTAAAATAAATTTTATTTGTGTGAACAATCTCTCTTTTTTTTAAGTTTAAAACTGCATTTAAAATGGAATCTTTATATGCCTTTTAATGATGTAACTTTATATGTATCTAATTAAAAATCAAGTAGGTTTAAATTATTAAAAATTTATGTTAAAATGTATTTTTTTAATTATACATTCATAATTAAATGAAATTTTTAGTTATAAATACATTCTTAGTTTCGGAATTTTTAATATTATACAATCGCTATTACGATTCCAAATATATTAATAATTTATGAGCATAAATATTTATGCATCAAACAATAAGTTACAAGATATTTTAAATAACTGTAATTTTTTGTGAAGCAGTGAGATACGCAAGTATTATTGAGAAGTTAATTTTATTTGAAATAAGATAAAAAAAAAGTTTCTATCAGGTTTATTTATAATTTAAGTAAAAAAATAGCATGAATCATAACATTACAATTTCCATTATTAAAATACACGTATTTACATGCATTTTATTATGGAAAACGTTTTATATTATGCAAACGTCACTCAGAGATAAAATAATCTGTTATGTATAGTTAAATGAGACTTGTTTTTCCACTGGTGAACATTGCAGTTAATGTCTACACTTTTGAGAAGACTTTAATGGTAATAAGTGTTAGGACTTACATGGACACCTGGATAGTTGGACTAAATGTGTTTTAAATTTTTCAAAAATGAAAAGCAAATGTACTGCAATTTTTATTCCAAAACTGTATATAATTTGGTATTTTTCATTTTTTTTCACTGTACACTGTGTGTAATATAAAGTGTCTCTGATAAATCACTACAAATCCATGCATTGTTTCCAGAGTACTCGTAAGTTTTTTAATACTATCATTAACTGCTGGAATAGCAGATAAGCAATTGATTTCCCTTTAACAGATTCTAAAACATGATGGTGACTCTGTTGTGATGCGTCCACATTTCGTCATTTTCAAATTTCAACGAAACTGAACATAAAGAAATCTTACAAATTTGAACGAGTTTGTTATTCTCCTATCGCATTTTTCGTCATTCTAAACGGAAAGCCTTTCATACCGAGGTATTTATCTAGATCAAACACAAGCGAATTCTATCTGATTTAACTTTTGGATTTCGAAGTAGTCTGACTTGCTTCTGAAACACATATTGATTTACAACAAGATGCATGGGATAACAAATTTCTATCTAAATTTAAAGAATTATGAATATATAAGCATGCAATATAGTAATTTTTTAATTGTAAAAATGTAAGAGGTCACTAGATTATAAAAGATGTAACCTTTGATTAAATATTTGATATCTATTCCATCTTCACTTTAATTAATCCACACTGTATTCAGTGTTCTGAATCCCCTTAAGAGTTAAAAAGGAGAGGATAGAAAATATAAAAAAAAATACTTAAAAGCATACTTTCAAGTATAGTATCCCAACAGTACCATGAATCTTAAAACATAATATATATATTATTAATGATGATATTTAGCTAACATTGAACGAAACAAAAAGTGTTCAATACAATAAAGCAATCATTATAAATAGGAAATTAAAACAGGGTATACAAAATATTATGACAGTTTTCAGTGTATGGAACACACAATAATAAAATTTTATTGTTTAAAGGGAAAAGACTTGGCATATCCATGTCATTTAATATTTCAGGTGTAATAATTTCATTAATTTTATGATTCCATTAAGTGTTCGTTTCTTACATATATTTTATTAAATTGAAGATTTTCAATTTGATCCATATGAATATTATATTTTGTTGTTATAGAATGTAAAAATAATAAAAGAGCATTTTAAGATGTTATGATTCTGTACAGCAAATAATTTCATAATAGAAATGGTTCTCCAATTTCTCCACAGGAGCAGAAATCATCTTTTAAAAGATTAAATAACTTTAGACATGCTGGAAATAGACCACGGTCAGCGGCAAATATATTTTGACAAAAGTAGAACGCTACTCATTAAAATCTTCATCAAGAGATTCATGCAGTTTGAAATTCCTTCTCAGTTTCCCTTCAGAACTTAATACACAAAAAATGCACTACCCTAATACACCCGAGAAAAAGCGAACATCACTAAACCACAGAGCACAGCTTTCCTACATTCTCATTGCTATTACGTGTTCTGATGTTTACTCTACAATCCGCTTTGCCCGGGCAAATTATCAAATTGTAGATTTTCCATTTTGTCCATTAGATGCATATTGTATTTCTGTGTTACTGAATATAAAAATGTTAAAAGAGCATTTTAAGATGTTATAATTCTGTAGAACAAATAGTTTCATAATAGATTGGTTCTCTAACTTCTCCATAAAAGCCAAAATCATATTTTAAAAGTTAAATAATTTTAGGAATGCTGGGAATGGACCACGAACGGTGGTGAATATATTTTGTTAAAAGTCGTACGTTTACTCAACATCCTCCGTACGCTAAAATCCTCATCAAGAGATTCATACACTTTGACATTTCTTCTTAGCTTTCCTTCACAACAGAATACATGAAAAATTCACAACCCTAACATACCTGAGAAAATTAGAACATCACTAAACCACAAAGCACAGCTTTCCTGCATTCTCATTGCTATTACGTGTTCTGATGTGTACCCTACAATCCGATTTGCCAGGCCAAATTATCAAATTGTAGATCTTCCATTTGATCCATTAAATGTATATTACTTGGCTGTGCTACTGAATGTAAAAATGTTAAAAGAGCATTTTAATATGTTATGATTCAGTTGAACAAATAGTTTCATAATAGATTGGTTCTCTAACTTCTCCATAGCAGCAGAAATCATCTTTTAAAAGGTTGAATAATTTTAGCTGGTTAAATAATGGTTAAATAAAAGGTTAAAATAAAATAAAGGTTTAAAAGGTTAAATAATTTTTTCCATGCTGAGAATGGACAACTAGCAGTGGTAAATATAGTTAGTCAAAAGTCGTACATTATTCAACATCCTCAGTACGTTAAAATCCTCATCACACGATTCATGCAGTTTGACATTTCTTCTCAGTTTTCCTTCAGAACTCAATATACGAAAAATGCACAGCCTTAATAAAGCCGTGGAAAAGCGAACATCACTAAACCACACAGCACAGCTTTCCAGCATTCTCATTGCTATTACGTGTTCTGATGTGTTCCCTACAATCCGCTTTGCCCGGGCAAATTAAGCCGACTACGGCACTTGAGTTCACGCAATTACAATCCCGACTCACACCACTCCGTCTATGTCCAAATTACTGAACTAAGGCAACATTCCCATTTTAAGCCCTCTCCTCCTACTACTGGAGTGCCCCAGGAATTATTAATGGATCTACTTCTGTTGGAGGTATACGTTAAGATACCGAGGATCTCATTAAGGATTAAGTTTGCGTTTAGTTAGCCGGCCGTCCAGATAACCTGCAAATAGATAGGCATTTGGGAACCTCCATTCACTGTTGCGGCGGTGCTTTATTTGGTTAATTTGTAGACCGAAAGGCTAGTGTTGAATTCAGACATGAATGGCAAGTGATTACTCATTCATAAGTTTTCAAAATTCAAATAAGTTTATCATGTTTTGATCTATGGCAAAATCGGTCAATTAAAGTTGATTAAAGGTGAGATTGGTTTGTGAATAAATCATTCTTTGTAATAAATTCGAGATATTCTCAAAGGCTTCCACAAACTTGTGTTAGGAGACGATCAATGTTTTTAAGAGATGGCCATGTTAATTAAACGAGATACGTTCCCGATTAAGGGAAATTTCATAATTGAAGTTTCCCGAATTTTCTGTAATCTTAAAATGAATCTTTTACAATTTGTTACATTTCAAATAAAATAGGCTTTTGGTTTTGGAGTTGTTTTCCAATATTTGGAAATTTAGGACATTCCAATGATATTTTTAAACTATTATTTTTTTAAACTTTCAATGTAGTTAAGTTTTAATACATTATTGTCGCTGTTATAAATCTGGTAAAATTAAATTTGTATAATTTTTTATTTATTATATAAAGCAATGATAATTAGAGAGTTTTGAAATTTAAATGTTTTCAATTTTAGCAAAATTACAAATACAGTTCTATATTGTTTATATATTATAAATAAATAATTTGTTTATTCTTATTTTTCTTTTTACATTACTTTTGCTCTGCTTTTATATTATTTGTTTACTTTATTAAAACTGATTGAATTGTGTTGTTCTTGGTTATAGTTTTAAACATAAAAAAAGAGAATTTCTTATATTCAGAGACAGTTTCCGATTTCAAATCTATGGATATTTTTATTAAGTTCGTTTAAATATATATATATATATTTGTATATTTTATAATTTTATCCTCGTTAAATTTCTCTCATGAAACAAAATGTGGACTAACTGCTGAAAGAAACATTAATAGAAGGAATTTATAAGTATCAAATTTATCACACCATTTTACATCCAAATGGGACTCCTTTTTGATTTTTTTAAAAATAGAGTAAATTATAGGGATGTGATATGAAGAAAATAAACCTAACTGGAAAAGAAATAGTTTATAAATATTTAAGTCTTTTAACTATTGCCATATTTCTAATTTTTCATATAAATTCTAGTTTTAATACTTTAATACGACGCAATTTTCTTTAAAATAAACCACTATCAATTATTGAAAATTCTGGAATATAAACCCATCTGACAATATATTCGAAAAATTTGAACAAAAAATTGTATAATTTGCATAAAATAATATGAATCTAGTCCAAAAGAAATATAGAGCAATAAAGGTGATGTTACAGATAATTTCAAATAAAATAAAAAAAATTAAGCATAATTAAATAGCAGAAAATACAAAATATTTAAGAAAAATGAGGTAAATCATTGGTACTACAGTAAGTTTTATATTTATTATTATTTATGCAGTAGCTGAAAATATTTATTTCCTTCAAGATTGTATAAATAAGACCAATATCACATCAATAAATCATATAAAGATAATTTCAAGTGTACTATGTTCTTATGTTGTTGTATATGTTATTTGTTATGTTTTTTTCCAATATTTTATTTTTAAATGCATATTTTTATTCTAGGTACAATATATCTTATTTCAATTATTTTTTTAAAGCATTGGGGAAATATTTAATTATAAATCTTGTCATTGTATTATTCAATATTAAATCAGTAAGAATCTTTTTGATAACGGTCTGATACAATTGTGGAATCTAATGTAATTACAAGAATATTGGTTGTTATTTTATAATTCACTGAATTCATAAAATTCAGTCTTATCAGTTTAAAATATGTTATCCACCTGTTTATAAAATTACATATTAATCTTTTACCTCTAAAATGCCGTCTAAAAACACTTTCAAAGATAAATGGGAAATTCTTGATGATAAATTATGTCAAATAGATAAAAAATTATTTGCAGCTATTTAAATTTAGAATGGAAAAGACCCAGGACAAAAAAATATTTTAATAAATTAGTTTTGATAGTAGAATGAGAAAAAAGACAAATAATAATTTGTCACCGTTAAAAACTCAGTGATAAATAGTCTTGAGATTACCTGCAAAAAAAAAAAAAGGGACAACTAAACTTAGGTTCCTTAATGGTTGATTATAAATCATAACTTTTTTGTTATCAAGGATACAATGTTGACACTGTACATATTTATTATTTTTTTGACTAATTTATTATTTATTTTAAACACAAATTAGACATGCAGTGTTGAATAATAAAAAATAATTTAATATATTTGTTAATTCCTCAGAATTATGTTTATTATATTTTCTTTTTTCGTATAGAAAATTTTTTTATATCCGGTAATTGCACTGTTTAGCTGCATTAAAATTAGAACTCTTTGTAATAAAAAATACTTTTGTTTGAAATACGTCTTATACATCTTCTAAAACTATATAATGTACGATTCTAGAAAAGTCCATTGAGAATTGGATATGTTTAGATTAACTAGTTAAACTCCTACTATTAATATAAACTGATACTATTACTACAGTTACTTTTAATATGACATAAAAAGCGGATTGAATAAAATATTTGTTAAAATTTTTTCACGGAGTAAACACTTATAGGAAAAACTAGTAATAATAAAGGATGAAAAAATAATAGATAAAATATTTCTTTAAAATGACAAAAAAATTTAATTTACCTTTTTTTCATATGTGTAATTTGTATAATGAAATATTCCTTTAATTATAAAGAAATTACATATATACTTATATATATATATATACTTTTTTAAGCAATATTATACTAAGAAATTTGATATTTCATAAAGTTGTTTCTTCATTTAGCTAATACGTTTGGATAATTTTAGTGTCAATATAATGCAGACCATATAACGTATGATATTGGTGAAATTCTTACACTGATCGTTATAAATTTAGGAACAGAAAATCTAAAAAAAATTTATAGAAGATTTGATTAAATTGATAGAAGATTTTTGTCAAAAATGTTTCATAAATAAGTCATCAATTTAAAATGCATGGTAACCTTATATAAATTTCTCAATTTTATGACAAACCAACATATAATAAAATGAAATATCAAAAGTTATTGTGCCTAAAAATAGAGTTAATCAAGTAGGATTGCAAAATATTTTAAAACATTAAATTATATATTTAAGTATGCAATTTTTCATAAAGAATATTTTCAATTTATATTGTTTTCAAAAGTATGCTCCCTTATTGTCATTTTGCTCAATTTATCCATAAAACTTTTTTACAGATTATTGCATGAGTCTTCAACATAATGACTTGTACCAAGTGAAAATGAATTTTCAGCAGTACAATAATCTTAAATCTGAGAGTCAGAATATTTGCAAACAAGGAACATAATCCCATCTCTGCTGTATGCCACTGTCACTTTTATCAAGATCTCTTCAGAAGCATCTAGTAAACCTTGTTTATCTCGAACAAGCATATAATTAGTCAATATATAATAAAATGAAATATTGAAAATTATTGTATCTAAAGATTGAGTTAATTAAGTAGGATCACGATATATTTTTAAATTAAAAATTAAATTATATAAATTGTGCAATTTTTTATAATGAATACTTTTAATTTATATTGTTTATGCTCTCTTATTGTTATTTTATTCACTTTATCGGTATTTTTTTACAGATTACAGATTATTGCATAAATCTTCATCATGTTTTATACCAAGTAAAAATTAATCTTTCACTACAATATTCATAAATCTGAATGTTAGAATACTGCAAACAAGGAACAGAATCCCACCACTGCTGTATGCCACTGTCACTTTTATCAAGGTGTCTTCAGAAGTATCTAGTAAACCGTGTTTAACTCGAATAAGCTTTATAAAAAATAAAAAAACATATAATAAAAGGATATATTAAAAATTATTGTGTCTAAAGATTAAATCAATTAATTAGAATTACGATATAATTTTAAACATTAAAACATATAAATTGTGCAATTTTTTATAATGAATACTTTCAACTTATATTGTTTATGTTCCCTTATTGTCATTTTACTCACTTTATCATTTTTTTTACAGATTACTGCATAAATATTTATCATCATGACTTGCAAATCATGATTTTAAAGATTATTAAGAAAGATTGTTAAAGATGTAATTTAAAAAAAAGAATGTAATTTGTAATTTATAATTGTTAAAGAAAGATTGTTAAAGATGTCCTTTTTTACAGATTACTGCAAATCTTTAACATCAGTACTTAATCTTTCAGTAGAATAATCTTAAATCTGAAAGTCAGAATACTTGCAAACAAGAAACAGAATCCCATCACTGGAGTATGCCACTGTCACTTTTATCAAGGTATCTTCAGAAGCACCTAGTAAACCTTGTTTAACTCGCTGAAATTACGGTTGGATGATAAGAACATCGATTTAAATGTTCAAAAAACAGTAATTGGTAAAAGCTTTATTTTGACAAAAATATTTTATAAATATTTAAAATGTATGGTAAACTTATATAATTTTCTCAATTTTATAGCAAACCACCATATAATAAAAGGAAATTATTACGCCTAATGGCTGAGTTAATCAAGTAGGATTACGAAATATTTCTCAGCAATAAATTATGTATTTAATTATGCAATTTTTTATAAAGAATATTTTCAAGTTATATTGTATTCTAAAGTATTTTCCCTTATTGCCATGTTAATCACTTTTAGAGGTATTTCTACAGCATAAATTTTCATACATACATCTTAATACATGCATAAATCTTCAACATCATAACTTATACCAAATAAAAGTGTATCTTTCAGTAGAATAATCTTAAATCTGAAAGTCAGAATACTTGCAAACAAGGAATAGAATCCCATCACTGGAGTATGCCACTGTCACTTTTATCAAGATCTCTTCAGAAGCATCTAGTAAACCTTGTTTAACTCGAACAAGCTGAAATTCCGGTTGGGTGGTAAGGACGTCGAATTAAATGTTCAAGACTGGGATCATTCGATTCTTATTTTCTTCCTTCTTTATCCTTTTTGTTTTTTGTTTTTGTCTCCATGATAAAAGTCAATTTTCTTTCCGGCACCGTTCATTCCTCCATCCGATTTCTACGCTCAGGTAATTTTGAGGTTCACTTAACGTTCTCGGAAGCGAACTGGAACTTGCTACTTTTTTCTTTGTACTTCTACAGAAGGTTTCGAGGGTGATTCGAATAAATTTGTAGAATAAATGCATTCAGTGTTTTTTTTTCCTCTTATTCATTTTGTATTTAGTTTTTAATTTATTATGAGATCCATCCATTTAATGTCAGTTTTGAAACTATCAAAAAGAAATACCGTCAGAAATTGCAGAATAATGTGTTATTCTGTAAGATATTCTCTTTATTCCTAAAATTGAAGATTTTTACAAAACGAATCTGTTTCGATATAAAAGTTTGTAAATTTTCTTATTTTAGTCATTTTTGAAACCATTTTAAGTTCAATTTTATATAAATAAATGTGTAATGATTAAAAATACTATTAAATGTAATCTGGGTTTACAAAAATTACATTAAAATTAAGTTATATTTTTCATAAAGCAGTAGTAAATTACATAAATTCTTTTAAATGATCCCCATCATTTGTGTAGTAGTTAGGTAGAACTAATTACAATTGAACACGGGTCATTTGAAGAAGAAATTATATGTCTTCTCTTAATTACGGCCTCATAAAATATTAACCTTTATTATTTTCTTCATATATTTTATTGTTGAACTGGCTACTTTAAAGTTTTTTCTGTTTACGTCAAGTGTAACATTGCAGATAAATTCATCATAGGAAAGGGAAATCCAGGGAATTCTTTTTGAAGTTTCGTCACTTGTGATAATTAAATAGCATTTTTTGGCGTTCACTCTTGATGATACTAAATTTGTAGCAATTTTTTATATTATTTGAGAATGGTGTCAAGTTACCCAAATTACAAAAGTTTGGATGATGGAATGAGATATCAAATCATGAGGCAACTGGATAATCGTAACTGCTGATTTCTGGAGACTGTGTCTAGGATCATATTCAATTTATGGAAACTGTTTAAATATAACAAGTTCACTCATGACATTTATGTTATCAAAGGTACCCTGATTCCAAGAGTTAGTATTTCAAAAAGTCTAAAAGAGAGATCTGCTTGTAAAATGCATCCCGCTCACTTCTGTGCAGAGCAAAACTTGTTTAACATTTTACAAAGAATATCGATTCTAAACCAGATATCAGTAGGGCATAGCCTATTCTATGCATTGATGAGTCTCAGTTCATACTAAACATTTATTTCTGATGTATGTTCATCTGGAAAGAACCATTGACCTACTTCCTGTCCTTAAAAAAATTCGAAAAAGGGAATACTAAGGCAATGGAAATCTAATGGTCTGGGTACATATAATGTAACACACAGATCTCCATGACTTTGTATCTTTTTGACGTCTTTTGAATACTATGATGTATACAGATAAGATCTTGAAGCGATACAGCTGGTCATGATTTGTTTTTAATGGATGTCAAAATCAGTTCACATAGAGCTCACCACTCATCAATCCGACGAACGTCTGGAAAATTATTACATTTGACGGATGGACTGACCGTTAGATCTCGAGATATAAACTCTGTATAACATGTATGGGACGAACATAAAAGGACAATCTCAACTCGTTGTTGGAAGAGTAAAATTAACTTTCACAAGATCTCGTGAATTAGCTGATTTTCAATATAAGTTAATATTTTGAGAGTTATATAACTGTAAGGAGAAACTATATTACACTATTTATGAGTTGGATTTTCTAAGATCTGTTTTAGAACATTTAGTGCTAAGAAATCTCATGCGTGATCTTGCCTGCATACCATAATAGTTGTTGTAGTATTATATCCGTATTATATCCTTTGTATTATACGCTAAATACACTTCGTAAATAAACAAGAATTTTGCAAAAGTGGTACCTTTGGAACCCTTTTTCATCTTAATATGCTATGTTATGATTAAATGCAATTGTTTAGCAAAATTAATTAACATGCCTTATTAATTGCTAAAGGGAAATTCTTTCATTACGGAACTTAGGAATTTTAGTGCAACCAATTTATCTTCATGAAATAATTATATGATATTTTTGCACAGTGCTGATTAAAGGTTTAGGAGATATAGTTACTTAAAAACTGACTTTTTCCAATAGTAAATGAAACTTGCACATAATGAATGATATCTGGAGTTTTAATTAATGTTCTTTTTTTTCAGTTTTTATTACAGCGGAAGGAATTTTTTTTTCTAAATTTATAAGCATACATGTATTACTACAATTTATAAGCATACATGTATTGCTGCAATTTATAAGCATACATGTATTACTACAATTTATAAGCAAACATGTATTACTACAATATTTACAATTTATTAAAATTTTTGTGAATATTTTTAATTACCATCTGAGGAAAATGATGAACTGTATCTACTAAACGTTTGTGTAGTTAATTTTTTTCCGTTAACCTTCAAGGTCAGAATTTTATGAAATTTTCAGAAAAAGTTCCCTAAATATTCAAGACAACTAAGTCAACTAAGTCTATTCAAGTCAACTAAGTAATTGTTCCAACATTTTAAAAAAATAATTAAAATTAATTATATATATATATATATATATATTAATATATTATAATATATATATATATAAATCAGTTGTTGTTATATATGCCTGCATAAATGCAAGATGTTTATAAAAAAACTTTCTCTAGATATGAGTTCCTAGCTATTGAAACAATCACAGAAACTGAATAAAAATTTGGTATTTTGCGCTTTGTTTTATAATGCGCTCAAGAATCATATGAAAAACAGTAGTCAACTTCAAATGACAATACATATTTTTTATTGGTATGTGATCTCAGTGAAAAACTATAAGCAGCTTTGTGGCGGTATATGTAGTACGAAAATCATCGTACTGACAAATTTTCCATGTGACCTCCTTCACGCTCGATGACAATTTGCATGTGGCAGATAGCATTGAGGCATGTTCCATAGCAAGAGGAATCTGTTGAACTTGATGTCTCCTGGCATTTTGAAATCAGATGCAGTTTGCAAATTAAATGCATACACATTAGATTTCAGGTGTTCCTACAGCGAATTGATCCGTCTGACGTCGTGTGGATACAAGACGGCCATCCCCATTTGTGAGGTCTTGTGTCAAACGTTACTTAACACAACAGTTTTGGTGACAGCATTATCACAAGCAATTTCTGTGACCGCCAAGCTCTCACGATTCACTCAAATGGATTTCTAACTGTACAAATAATACTGTTCCGTACAAATAGGAATTATTATTTTTTTTTAATTTTTTGCGCTTGACTTCTAAAATTAATCTGTGTATGCATATTAAATTTTCAATTAGAAAAGGATATATTTATATAAAAAATAATGAAATAATCCATTTTTTTTTTGTAATAGGAATTAAATTGAAATTTTAAATTTGATCGATGAAAAATATTGAATAGGCAGCTTTAAAATATCATCTGGAGTTCGATGGATAAAATGTTTTGTAATCCTAAATCAGAAATATATAAATTTATTTGAAATTTTATTGCTTAAAATGCATATTGATAGGATAAATTATCTTCTCTCTCAATTGCAACTGAGTTTCATTTTAGCAATTATACTGCTCAAAACAATTAAGGGACATTGTTAGTTTGATATGAAATAACCATATAAACAACAACTATTTTAACAAAAATGGAATAGAAGAGATTCAGAAACGAAAAAGTATATCGTTTACTAAGTTTGGAATATGTAAATTTTGTCTAAAGCAGTTTTATATAAGGAATGAAAAGCGATTTTCAGCATTATTTTTTTGCAGAAAATTATAAACAATTTCTGTGTTAAAAGTTTTGTCACAGTGATTATGATGTCTCAGCAAGATGACTTGGAGGATCCATTTTAGAGGAAGCGTTAGAAGTTTCTCAAAGTGCTATTTATAGACTATGGAATCAGGGTTTTGAAAAATTGGAAATGACTACTACAACACTAAATGAGAATTGGCATTTAATACTAAAGGCCAGAAGAAACAACACTATACATCTATCTGCTGTAGCAGTGATACTACTCAGACTGTTTTAAACTGACTCCACCATGTGGGTTTGTATGCTGGAAGACCTATGATTTGTGTTTCGTTGACACGGGATCAAAATGAGGAGCATCTCAGATGGGAATTAGAGGAGTAGTGCAACATGATCTTCACGGACGAGGTTTACTTTAGTGTACAACCTGATAATAGGTGGACTCGAACTGAAGAGAATCTGGTACATGGAATACTCCTGTATTTGTGGGCGAAAGTATCTGATTTGGCGTAGGAGGAGTGATGATTTGCACCGGTATTTCTATCAATGGTCGCGCCGAGCTGCACATTATCAGGAATGGAACACTAGTGATTCAACTATATAACAAGTAGATCCTCAAATCTCTTATGGTCATTTACGCTGCAGCAATAGGGAATGAATTCATTTTCATGTATGATAACGCCAGACGATATCGTGCTTAGCCAGGGGACAATTTCCTTTTCGACGAAAGAGTCCTTCGAATGGATTTTTTGTCATATTCAGCGGACAATAATGTTAACTCAATAGATCAAGCTTGGAACATTCGAGACAGAAGGTTTGTTAATCGCTTATCACTCTGAAAAACAATTTAGAAGGTGGAAAGCTCTCTTCTACAGGAGTGAGAGAGAATACCACAGTTACTCATTGATAATCTCATTGATTCTATGTTTCGTAGGTGTACTACACTGCTTTCAATCAGGAGGAACCTTTAATTGAAACCATATGCCTTAATTGAAACTCATTTGCATCAGAGAAATCAATTATTTTATTTGTTTGTGTAATATGCACTAATTGTACATTTTTTGTTTGTCGACAAATATCTTCATTAAAATGTAATTATTCCTTGTTCGTAGCTGCTTTTTTCAATTCCTTCTATTAGCTCACGCTCTCCTTATATATATCCTGTTCAAATTTTCAATCGTTAATAAAACACTTTTTATTCATCCACTCAAGTTCTAATACATTTTTTTTTAACGTGCAGTAGATGACACTTGATGTTAATACAGTTTTTTCAAATATTAATTCATTCATTAAATTTAATTAATTAATTTTAGTTTTGTTTAGATTTAAGTTGCATATATCTACCAATACATGGCGCCAGATAAACTTAAAAAAATGAATGAAAATTATTTATCAAGGAATTTTTGCAATATAGTGAAAAAAAGTGGGAATTGATTTTTAATTTTTTTTTTATATTACTTGTTTCTGATTTCTTACAACATCTATACATCATATATTTACTTATTTGCAATTTATAACCAAAAATCTTAATATCCCCTAATTGTTTTGAGCAGTGTACATAATGTTTCAGATTTAGATTTCAGAAGTAAAAGAATAATTGAAGCATTATGATTAAAATATATAAATAAATAATATAATCAGACTTATTCATTACTACAGTATAATTTTTTTTAAATGAAAGGTATTTTAAATAAATAATGTACTACACTATCAGCTGATGTTCTAAATAAATTATTGCGATAAAAATAATTCATTAAATTTCTAATGATTGTTAATATTTTAAAAAATTAAAAAATAAATTTTTAATACAACTTATCAGTAAAAGAAAATCAGTTATTTGCTGGAGGCTAAAAATAAATTATTCTTTATTTTTATATAAATATATCATTATTAAATTATCTATACATTATACCGTTGAGCTCCTGTGGTTATATAAAACACGATGACATTGAATTTAATTAAAATTTTTGTGTACATTTTGATATGTTAAAATGAGATTATTTTATTTTTTAGGAGCCTTATGTGTTAAAAAACGATATGTTTTATGTTTATTTACTTATATATTTAAAATATCACCTGCGGTTTGATTAAAGATAAATTAAAGATTAAAGATTTAAAGATTTTACACGAACACAGAACTAATATGTTAAAAAAAAAAACGCTTTAATTAATTCAACTATTATAAGTGAATATCGTCTTTAAGAAAAATAAATAATTTGTGTCAAAAGTTAAAACATTTCTTAATGTGTAGGAAAAAAATATTATTCATTTTATAAACAGATTTTCATCAGAAACCCTCCAGCAGATTTTTGAATTGACATTAGAACTTTTAGCGTTGACTCAGTAGCTATGAAACTAATTAATGACTTTACATTTAAACTATTAATTTTATAAACAAATTTTTTTCACCATTTTCAATTTTTACTGAGATTTGTAATTTTTTGTAAATTTCTTAGCGACAATTTTTAGAAATTTTAAATTTCTTTCACGTCTTAAAATTTTCTTTCAATTTATTTTCAATTATTATATAATTAAATAATTAAAGAGATGTAAATGTTGGTCTGGTGAAAGCAAACGTAATTTTGTTTCAAAGTGAAAATGAGATTTTTCAAGTAAAGAAAATCATTTGGAATTTGTGTTTGTCCTTCGTTTTTATTTGTTTAAGACTTTTGTTATGCGGTTTTTATCACATTAAATTCCAAATTTTATTGATAACCTGTATATTGACCTAACCGATTATATTGAATTTATTTATTTAAATTATTTGAATTAATTTACAGATGTTTTGCTATAAAATAATACGAAAGTTTCTTGCGTTTTTCTCAATAACCATAACATAAATACGTTAACAATATATTTTGTTAATAAACGAAACGATTTAATTTTTGGATACATGCCCTTTTTGGTATCTCAAAAAAACCAGTAATTTTGTGACAAAAATTGATGTGCATAGAATTTATCATATGTAATATCTATTACGCTAAACATACCAAATTTCGTAACATAAAATTTTTGGGTAAGCAATTAAATAATTGTGTTAATTATTTTAATCCACTACATTACATCACTTCACTTCGAGATATTTTCAACGATACCACTTCTGTGAAGATCGAATGATAATTACGAAAGTTATTCAAGGCTCCCTTTTTTTGAGGGGAGGTGATTCGTAGTGAATCAAAAACACTCCAATTTCTGCCAAAAAATCAGCTTTTGATGCAACTCTTTAAAAATTGTTTCTTATAAACTTTAAGGGATGATAAATTAAAAATGGACCTGATGGCCAAGTGAGTAGCGCTCTGGCGCTCGATATCACAGGTTTCGGATTCGGCTGTGCCATGGATGCTTGTAGGGATTAGGAATCCACTTTAAACCGTACCTCCCAGTCTAATAGGATTATAGAGCGTTGGGCATAGAACTGAAAACCCTACTTCCGTAAAAAGGAAAACATCTCCTGTCTTAGCGTCTCTTTATCTGATAGTAGGCAGACGGCCTTGGCCCCCCATGGGGCTGCTGCACCGCTGATGATGATGCAGTTAAAAAACTGTTTAAAATTATTAAACTTATTAAACTATTTAAAATTATTAAACTTATTAAACTATTTAAAATTATTAAACTTATTAAACTATTTAAAAATATTAAACAATTTAAAATTATTAAACTATTTAAAATTATTAATCGCCATCAACCTGGCTGTACTTTGGCACTTAATTGTGACAGGCAGGGACAAACTGCAATCACCCGTTTGCTCAGTGGACATCTCAGAACTATGACTTTCTCAGATGGTTTGAAAGCTTATGACACTTGCACCAAGTGCTTCTCTGAGCAGGTTTCACCATCTCACATCTTGGCGTGCCTGGGGCTCAGATGTCAGGATCTCCTTGACAGTCCGTTGATGGTCTTGGACTTTCTTCGAGTGTTTGGATTCATGGACCTAGTCTAGCCCCGCTGGACTTTGGGGATAGGCGAAGAAGAAGACGAAAATTATTAAACTATTAAAATTATTAAAAATTTCGTAATAAATATATTATTCAAATCCTGACGTTTTCCTTTTTGCGGATGTAGTTTTTATTTATTATGAAATTTTAAATATCTTCTGACGCATTGCGTGCGACAGTCGCTCACTCGGCCTCATGAATTTGTCTGTTTTCGAAGGTATGTAATGCGGAAACCATTCCTCCCCATAACTGTAATCAAGTGCGAGGAATCCAGGAATGTATTAAATCTCAAGAAATAAACGAAAAATTCCGGCAACCAAATTTATTTTTAAATTTCTCCTATTAGCTCACACTCTCCCTATATATATGTTGTTAAAATTTTCAATCGTTAATAAAACACTTTTTATTCATCCACTCAAGTTCAAATACATTTTTTTTAACTTGTAGTGGATGACACTGGATGTGAATACAGTTTTTTTAATTATTAATTCAGTAATAAATTTAGTTTTTATTTAGATTTAAGTAGCATGTACCTACCAAAAGAGGGCGCCAGATAAACGTAAAAAAATGAATGAAAATTATTTATAAAGGACTTCCTGCAATATAGTGAGAAAAAAAAAGAAGGAATTGACTTAAAAATACTTTTATATTGCTTGCTTCGATATTCTATCCCATTCTCAGTTATTCTGCTCCACAGTGCTATTGCTCATACCTAATTTCGTTACAATCAATTCAATAGTTTGGAGATAATTGTAAAAGTGAAAATTCTCTCGACTTTAAACATTACTGTAAATACGACGTATATAACGGATTAACATTTTTTTGATAAGTAAAATTTGAAAGGTTGTGCTTAAAAAAATCTTAAGGAGATGGAATTCGTGACGTAAGTAAATAAGTGAGATGATGTTGATCATATTTTATAGAATCATCATCATGCCCTTTGTGTCATTAAAATGATCTAATGTTAAACTGCATATACTTAATAAGTGTTATTTGATTAAAATATTTATATTTCAATCAAAATGAATAAGTGTTTTTCTTTCAATATTTAAATAAGTGTTATTTTATTGAAATATTTGAAGATCTGTAGCGTCTACAGACAAGTTTGAATGCTTCTCAAATATATTTATTATTCAAATAAGGAAATATGTATTTTTAAAGTATTAACATACATATTTAAATATTTAACTTTACTTAATGCATTTTCTATGCTTTGTATGCCATGCAAAAATTGTTATTATATGAAATTTTACAGAATTTTTGTATTTTTGGAGAGATGAGAAATTTAACTCACAATTACTGAAATTTATATTTTGAAACTTTATAATTTTTTTTATTTTATTTTATTTTTTATAATTTTTTCTAATTTTATTCATGCTATATTTCATTAAATAACTTATATAAATACATTTTCAATTTATTTGGGGCATTAAATGAGGTTTTTAAATTTGAACTATCTATCATATTATTATATATTACAATTTTATTTCCTGTAATTTTTAATATGGTAGATTGTGACTTGAATTCATTATAGCAGATATGAAGAGTGTTCAGTATTTCCCAATTAAAATGTATCTTGCATTAACCCATATTGAATAAAATGTAGGGGTGAACAATCAATGCCGGAAATCAAAGAGATTTAACTGAGCCTTTGACATTTCATTATTAATTTTAATGCCAGATGTCATTAAACATTAATTGACATCTGACATTAAAAATGCACTAACCTCCCTTGATGTTAGTACAATAATGTATTATATATAGTATATTAATACATAGTTGAGCTCCTCAATAAAAGAATAACAAATAAATAAATAATGAGTTCAGTAAATAAATAATGAGTTTAATAAAAGATCAATAAATAAATAATGAGTTCAATAAAAGATCAATCAATAAATAATGAGTTCAATAAAAGATCAGTAAATAAATATTGAGTTCGGTAAAATATCAATAAACGAATAATGAGTTCAATAAAAGATCAATAAAAGTGCATTCAATAAAAAAACTTTTCAATCTATATATTTATTGTGCTCATTTTCGTCATATACATTTAAGCTTTTGGTTTTAGAATAGGGAGTCCCAGATTTATAACTAGATAATTCTGTAATTTTTTATCACTTATTAACATGACTTTCGTTTTAAAAACTATAATCTTTATTTTTAATGGAGTGTATCTTTCATATTTTCATATCTAAAGAACATTTTAATAAAAATTATTAAAAACCCAATGAAATGTATTTAACTCTTCAAAAAACAGCAATTTTGAAAACTATATCTATATATATATATATGTATATATATATATATATAGAGAGAGAGAGAGAGAGAGATAGATATGTATGTATATGTGTATGCATTTTAGAAATTAGGTCTGTAAAATTTAAAAAAAAGTATATTTTTTTGTGAAGTAGCATTGACTTACAATTTTTTGTTTCAATTTCTTATTTCATTTTCCTTTGAAAAATTTTCTAACAAAAGTCATTCCAAAGCTTTGACAATTTTATCTCCCATTTATTTAATATTTTCCTTAAAAAGTAAAACTTTTTCTTTTTCTTGATGATATGTGTATACAAATAAAAGAGAATGATTTTGTTCCAAGTGAAGGGATATTCTTTTAAATCAAATGTGACAAAAAATCTTCAGAAAAGCCACTTTGGGAATCATCGTCTTGAAGAGGACAGATAATCTGTGGTTTCCTCCAGTTTTATGGTCTTGACTTCAAATCTGTCCTCTTTTACGAGAAAATGCTGCATTTAGTTTTGCTTATTTTGTTTCAAGACTATTTTTCCTATTTTTGAAGAGAATTTCATGTTTTCGTAATGACTGTTTTAGAAACATTGTTTCAAAACAAAACTCTTCCAAAAGACTTTTTTTAAAAGGAGGCAAATTATTCTTTTGTATCTGAGAAAATGCAAATGCCTATCGAAATAATTTTTATTTTTTATGTGAAATTATTTTTAAATAAAATTTTTAATGGATTTTAAAATATCACATTAAAAAGGGATTAAAATTTGTAATAGTATTTATTTTTTTTTTTAATTTCTTATTAATTTAAAATATCGTAAAATGTTTCGTTTGTTAATTTTTTTCATTTTCTACAGATACTAAAAATGTCAAAAAAGTAATTATTTTTTTATGAGGGATTTAACTTTTTCTACGTCAAAAATTATAGTTTTGATAAAAATATACACAACATTAATTAATTTTCTCTTTAATTTCCCTTTTGGCGATTGTTAAATAAATAAAATTATAACTTCTTGAATATTAAAATGGGAATGTTTGTGATGATTCTTACTGATTTAAATAAATTGTATTTACTTTATTTAATTTTTATGAAACAACTTTCAATCAAAACAAAAATATTCAAAACGCTTTTATTATAAGATTTTGAAATCTTTCATGTATGGGCAATTTTGAAACTTTTTTAATTATAGAAATTCAAAAATATATTTAATAGTCCAAGATTTATCTAGATTATTTTATGTTAAACAATTAAATTGTGAGAAATTAACTTTTTCATTTTACTTTCTGATCAAGTAGTCAGATAAAAGACTTATGTAAGTAATTCTCAAAAAGGAAAATTTATTTTCGAAACAATTGCTTTATGAATAATAAATTAAAGTTATAATATATATATATATATATATCAGTTTGTAAAATCCCGCTCAAAAATAATATGAGGAATTTTTTTTAAATAAAAAAAATAGAAAAAACCATTAAATCTTTTAAAATACTACAGAATCATTTATATCATATCAGATTGTTATTGATATATGAGCTTTGCATGCTGTTCTGTTTTTTTTCCAGTTCAGAACAAATGATAAGAAACTATTCAAGATTTTTTTTGTAGTGTTTAAATGTTATTTTCAATAGTTTTTCAAGAAAGTTTTGACATAAAATTTTATTAATTGGATTTATTTGATCTTTTAAAGTCAATTATTAAAGGAATTTCGTTTAAAGATTTGCATATTCATCGAGGCAAGTTATTTTTAATCACTCTATTTTATACTACAGGAAAACATTTTTAATTGTGACGATTTTTTTCTGTATTTCTACACTTAAAATAAGAAAAAAAGTTTAAATTTATTTTGCTGCAGTGCGACAATCCAATAATTAGCGAAGTATCACCAGACTTTAGGATTGGACTATGAATAAAAGTGCATGGTAGCTATCATGCATGAATTTTTAAGTAAATTTCTACTCATGATCAATGACGATGTCTTAACGAAAACGTAGACAAATTTTAAGATGCAGCAGATGTCATTATTAAAGACGCAGCAGTATCGGCTACTGTGGAAATAGTTTATCTCATAGAGAAAATGTGCGTTCATTGATGTGGCAGCATGCGCAAACCTAAGTGCACAGATCAACAAGGTTCTGATTTACCATGGGCGACGAATGATTTGCCAATTTGAGTGCTTATCACCAATTCGAGTTCTGATTACCAACTCGGATTTTGATAGCCAACTCGGAAGCTAATTGCCAACTCGGGTGTTGATGGCCAACTCGGCTGTTAGTAGTCAACTCGTGTACTGATCGCCAACTCAGGTGCTGATCATCAGTTTGGGTGATCCTTGCCAAGTCGGGTGTTGATGGCTAACTCGGGATCACCACATGATTAGTACCTTTACCAATCACTTAACAAAATGCCCCTATATTTCAACAGTGTATACAGCAGTGAATACAACAGTGAGTGTCTCTGCAGTGTATACAACACATAACATAGAAACATTGCTATTTCGCTTTCATCATATCTTTCAAGATTCCTCTCACAAAATGAAGATGGACACGATGGACAGCTTTGGAATATACATGACAGACGCAATACATGCGACAAACGAAAAAATATGTATTATTACAATCTTCCACAATGCATGCAAGCTTATATTTGTGACCAAGAATGTCCGATATATTATTAATAATTATTGTTCTTTTTTTTAGTCAAATATGAAATTTAACTTTTTTTTTGAAATAGTGATCATTTACTCGTGTATTTATTTATTCATTTTATCTAGCTAAATTTTTACAAATAGGCCCATAATAATTTAATGTGTAGCAATTTTATTTCATAGACTTAAACAATTACTCTTACATTAAAAACATTTATTAGATATATTTTGATAATTTTTTATTAGATGTTGAAACTTTTTACCAACATTTTTTTTTTTTTTTTTTTTTTGAAAAATTGAATTTTTAATTTCAAGGATTTTATATATTTATCAATTTAATTTTTTAAAATCATACGTTAAATATAACATTTTAATAATAGTTTTTTTAATAAGATTGATTATACCTTTATCAATAAATACCAGAACAATAGTGAAAACTTTCCTTCCAACTTGATTTTTTTAATGTGATTTTAACAATTCATATATTATTTTGCCTTCAAATAAAAAAGACATTCGTACATTTTACTAAATCCTATGTCATTTTTCTTGATCATATTCCCTTACATTTTACTAAATCATATTTTTATGTAATTTTTACTAATTATAATGTCCTAAGAAAATTGTGATTATTACATCATATTACATCAAAATTATGTAACTCCTATTACAATCATTAAATTTTTCTCAATTTATGACACAAAGTGACCGGCATTGAATATGCTCTAGAAATTTAAGCAGGAACACGTTTCAACAACCAATGACAGATTATTTACTTGTTCGGACGCATTACCCAGCGTTATTCTGGGAAAGAATCTCCGAATTTCGTCGGAATGAATGTTATACCTAGATGCTATCCTTCCTAATTCTGCGCAAAGTAGAACAAAGAAAGATAGCAGGACATGGGGAAATGTCGTCTTTGTCTTCATTAGAAAATCCTCCCACGAGTGGTAAAGGTGAGATAAGGGTTAAATTTTCCTTGTAACTACTAAACGACACAGAGCCTAATTGTTATGTATCACCGGTCGTATGCATCCTTTATTAAGTTAACGCTCGTGTTTGTCCCTCAGTTGACTGAAATTCAGCGTTAATCACTCTGCTACTGCATTTGAAGTCAATTGTAAATATCCCTTACTAATGTCTAAAAGAAAATTCAGATAATTTCGGGCTATTATTAGAATTGACTCTCAAACATGGGGATGAAATGTTGGAATTGATACATTTGTTTATGAAAACAAACTCGTATCAAGATAAATTTAATATAAAATATGTTTGAAGTAACATTCAATCAAATTCTGCATTTATAAAAATTATTTATGTCATGTTGTACATCAAAAGCAAATAATATTTATAAATAAAGATGAGATATGTGCGGTTTGTTTTTTTGAAATTTAATACTTATAACTCTAATATTTATTTTTTTTCTTCAATTTATTATTTTTGTATCTGTGAGCAGCTAAAAAATTCACAACAAAATCCTTATTAATTATTTTCTTAAAGTACAAGAGCATTTTTGGGTGAATTTAACTTTTCCCTTATCATCAATTCAGTTGTTTTTCTCTGTAGAACTCATATATATTGGATGCATTGTGCCCACTGCCCATGTGTTTAAATAGCGGAAATATAGCTAGATATTCGTTATGATGATGTTCGACAAAGATTCGTTAAACAAAGATGATTGCAAAATGATGAGGAAAACGACTAATTATGAAAACTGGAATTCTAAATTAAAGCTTATAATATTATTTTACAAATAAATATCTCCATAACAAACATATTTATAATCACAAAAATTAAAGAAAATATACTTAATAAGGAAGAAGTTCATTATAATGATCACCAGCAAGTGCTCATCTATAGGTATCCTCAACACAGGTTCAAGCACGATCTTCTAAGCCTAATGAAAGTAAGTTCTCCAATCTACTTTGCATTAAATATATTCTATCATGTAGTCAAATCTAATTACTTTAAAATATAAAATTTAATATTAAATAATTATAAAATTCTCTCTTTTTAAGCTTAATTAATTTCACTTGATGTAGTAGAATCATGTCAATCATGATATTGCAATATCAGACTAATTAAAATATAACAGCTGAAAATTTCTTAATTTGATATTGTGTATTTATAATTAAATATAAATATTTAATCTACTTATTAGAATATTTTCCCCTTAATAATATTACAGTATTAAATTCAATTGGGTAATTCTAAACATTTGCGCATAGTAGTTTTAAGATGTATAAAAACAGTTTTTAAGTGTAAGAATTAATTTCTTTTTAATAAAGAAAATGAAAATTAGAAAAAGAGATAAAAAAATCAAAATAAGAAAAAAAAATTTCCTCAAAATATCCTCATAGGTCTATCTATAGTCATATGTCTTTGTCATAGTTATATATTCTCAATAGACTTTCAGGAATAAAAATATTAATTAATTTCACAATCATACATTAAATGGCATGATTAGTGTTTATATATATTCAATTCAATCAAATAAATTATACATTTAGTCAATTAAAAAGCCTACATGATGCAGTAAAGTAAAACATATAGTGTCAACACAATTAATCAGTAGTTTACCAATATATAAAGTTGCCTTGAATTATCCATTCAATGTTCAGGAAGTCGATTTCTGCGCTCTATTTTTCGTTAAAATTGATCAACAAAGAAAGAGTATTGTGTGTAAAATGCATGCATGTTTATTTATTTGTTTTGGATTTAAAGCCATGAATATTGAGATTGTTTCTGATTTATCATCCGAATTCTTTTAAGTTTATATTTATAGTCTAATATATATCATTTATATCCATAGTGTAATATATAGAGTTTGTTTATACAGAGAGTTTGTTTATATAGAGTTTGTTGATTTTATTGGATGTTTAGTTAAACATGTCAATGGGCAGTAGTATACTGCCTCATGATTATAAATGGCATTATGAACCTAATTGATTACAAACAGATGTAAACTGACGAGAGAGGAATTATGATTTTCTCGTTTGCGTGAGCATGAACTTGCTTTAGCGTGCAAGAAGTGTAAAATAGATAGAATGCGTTTGGGTTTCAAATAAACGAGTTCTGTTTACAGTCCACTGAGAGTGTTTACGTTTTTTGTTTGGAAACCATGATATTTAACAATGGTCGAGGTCAGATGCTTTGATAATTTCCATAGCTAAAATTTGTTTATTCGCTATAAAATTACTTTTTTCGCTTACTTTTCGAGGAAAAATAAATTATTTTAAAGATAATAATTATTTAGACATAATTCAAACAAATGGATATTCATTTATAAACTTTTTAAACTTAAAGAATATCATTTTTACTCAGATTGTAATTTAGAAAGTTTAATAAAGGCCTTCAATATTTTTAAGATTTGCAATATTCGATAATGTGTTATAATGCTGTTTTTAAGCGATAAAATTAATTCAGTTAACTAATTTATTATAATGTAGCGCAGAATAACATTTTTTTATATATTTTTATTACCAACAATTAAAATTTGTTCAGTTTTTACTAATAAATGTACAAATTATTGAGTTGCATAAGTTTCAATGATTCAAGAAGCTTTAAGATATTATGATTGATTTAAAATTTTTGATTACAATTTTAATAGTTACAAAATATAAATTATTATAATATGTAACTATTAAAATGATTATATTATAATTATTAGTCAAATGACATAATTATATTATAATCATCAATTAAATCGTATGATATAAAATTTCGAGATTTCCATCAATCGGTCTTCAATTTGTTACAAAAAAAGCAATAAATAACTCATCAGTAGTCTTTTATAAGAACATATGAATTCAGATTTTCCTCAAATACTTTGAAGAAGACTGAATAGAGCAATTTATGATATTTTTAAAGATCAAAAATATCTATCGTACTATATATCTGTTTCACAGACATCATTAAAGTTTTAAACTGCATTTTACTTGCCTGTGTTTTTTTCCAAAAGGGCAAGGAAAAGGAACAGTACGTTTACAGAATGTTAAACAGACGCATCTTCTTTAAATTATTATAGATATGTAAGTAAATTTATTCAAAGTATTTCTAAACAATAATTTTTTCAGATGTTAAAAAATAACAATATTTTAACTTCTGCATTTGTTACATTTTCTTTTTCGCTGTCTTCCATGCCTGCTCAAAATAAAATTTCATCTACAAAAAATTTGTTTTATAAGCTCAAATTATAGTTACAATTTTCAGAAATTTTGTTCATTTGTTAGTGGTCATCTTGTAACTTTTGGAAATAAGCTAACTAATTGTTTAGTTTAGGAAAATACCAAATTTCAGTTCTACGAAAAGTTTGAAAAATCTGAAATGTACATTATCGCTATTCTCTTGTCAAAATCAGACACTCAAGTATTTACACAATGGTTAAATGTACCTCGTATGCATGTTGCGATTTTTTATCGTCATTATTATCAAAACAATTTTTATTAATATAGTTTTTAACTTGTGGGATCTTGGGTAATGAGAAGACAGATTTTCTTGCCAAAAAAGGAACATCCATCACCCAAACCTTTTGTAAAGACATCGCTTTTCATTCGATGAAACTGATGATCCGAGACTTTTTTCGGAACACTATCTGATAATCTACTTGAAGGCAACTTATCTAAAACCTGGTTTAACTTTATTCTAAACATCCTTGCTTATCCCAGGTTTAAAGCTGTTACCCTTTTCAGACTCCTGACGGGCCATGATTGTATGGCCAATCATCTTTTTCGTATGAAAATATTTGCAAGCCCAAAATGCATGCTCTGCAGTCTTGGAGAGGACATGGATTCATCTCACCTTCCTGTCTGCCCTACACTTATTTCCTCTACTATGTATGGTCGTTACTGGGAGGCTAGGTCCCTTATGGGCTAAAAATGTCACTATGTGATTTCTTTCGATTCTCGTTGTTGTTTCCATGTTCTTTGTGTTCTTTTTCTTTTTTATTTTATTACTTATTGTAGCCTGGTAGCCTTTATTTTATTACTTATTGTAGCATTGGAAATAAAAAAAAAGTTTTAAACTTATTTTTGAAATACAGATTTCTTAATTATCTTTATTTAAATTACAACTATAAACTTCTTTTGTACTTTAGAGCCGCTGAGGATTATCGTTCTTTACAAAAAAAAACCCTTCCATACAATTTAACTTTAAAGTAATAGTCTATACATGATGAATCATTTCTAATCATATTGAAAGTAAACTTTCTTTGGTATTTCGTGGTAGTATAATTCTGGCAGTCAAGACCCTGGTAAAAACTTGCTCGATATTACATCTATAGAAGTCATTACCACTTATTTATATTACCATCCCATCCTTAATATGATTCTTTATTTACATAACTATTGTTTATATAGATTTTTAATTATTTTATATTTTTCTCCTTATATGCATTTGTATATGCCGGAGTTGTCGGCTTTTAACCTCATGTTGTTCAACTACATAACTTATTTTCTGTTATAAAACAAAAAATGTAACAGTTAAAATAAACTTCTATACTCGATAAATAAAGAATTATAATTTTAATTATTTTATAATTTACCATATGACAAATATTCTGAAAATTATAAAATAAACCCAAATAATATGAAAAAAATTAAAATAAATATGTATGATATGAGTTTAACACTATCATAATGTATATCTAAAATATATTGAAATGTTTATAATTTATTTGCATATCGTAAATTTAATTTCACCACTAAAGCTTTTTCATGGTAAATAAACTTCCTTTGTCTAAATTATGATTTAATTCATCAAAGTACAGAATTTCTGTGTATTTTTATGTAATCAAATAAAGTAATTTACCATGAATGCATATGCTAATGTTGTACTAAATATGTCTAGACGCAAATATTACAATTGTTTCTGTATTAAAAAGTTTCTATTACTCATGAAAATTTCGAGTTACCATACTATTTTCTAAATGTATGCTAAATCTTTACAATTAGAAGAAATAAATTTAGAAATTAATTATATTATTTTATTTATTAAATTAAATTATAACTGAAATAACAGGAATAAAATATTCTGAATTAAAGCGTATTTATTCACTTTAGTAACACTGCGAAGAATGCTTTTAAAAATAAATTTATTATTTTCATCGGTAATTTATTGTTGTCAATTATTATTAATACTTATTATTAATGTTCAATAAATTTATATATTAGCTGCGCTATAATATGCAGTAGTTTTAAAAATTAAGAATTTTTGTATAACTTTATAATGAAGTTATTAAGCTTTATTATTTAAATTATTCTAACATAAGTTTATTAAAAAATTTGGTAAAATTTTAAAGCTAAATTAATTATTTTATTTTTAATTAGAAACTGAGTTACGATAATAAGTTAATAATTAATTAAGTCATTTAATAATAATAATAATAATTAAGTTAATATAGTTATAAAATTGAATATTTTATATTGATATAAGGGATAAAATTAACATTTATATTACCATGAAAATGTTACCAAATTTACTTTAATTCAATTATGTTTAATTTACTATATATTTATTACAATTTAGAAAAACATAATAAATCAATGACTGTTAAAAAGTCGGTAACTTAAATTTTAAAATATGATATGAATATTAAAATTTTATTTAATGTTATAAATAATTAATGTAATTAATTACAATTAAAAATATTTAGTTAATTTTAAGCTTCTTTATGTACATACGTTATTAAGTTCTAATAATTGTTCAATAATAAACAAAGAATATTTTGAAAATCTACTAAATTTTTTGAAAAATTAATGGAAATTATTCATGAATGATTTAATATGTTAACAAATGTAGAAAATATTTGTATTAAAACATTATACTGTAAAAATTTTAAATTTATAAACAACAATAATCTACAAAACATATATATTTTATATTTTTTTTCTGCTTTATGCTATACAATTTCTTCTTAGTTGTTTATTTTGTTAAATTGTTCTTTCCATTTTAACCAAGAAGAAATCTTAAAAAAATTTTTAATTAAAACATACAAGAAAAACACCAACATAATTTGAAATGCAGATTTAAGAACAAATATTACCCTACTAATTATTTCCAGAATTGTAAATTACTAGTCCTTTTATGAAGTGAAAGTTACTAGAAAATTAATCTAAGTTCGTTCTTTAAAAAAAAAGGAAGAAAAAAAATATTTTAATTACACCGCAAAAAAGTCGAGATCACTTGATGTGAAAATTCTTAAGTATTAATTTCCCCTTCTTCAGCATTGATTTTTTTTTTCGAATCTGACTAAGCAAAATAAGCCCCGCTTCCTTTTAGTCATTTTTCGATCATAAAAAATCTCAGAAAGTTAAAAAATAAAACTCTATAAAATATTTAAATTGTTATCTTTTGTGTCGTAGAATTTTGAGGGAACTACTGAGTATCTGTTTTAATCATCAAATTATCAATGCCTTTCAGTTCATTGCCTTTATGAGTAGAATAAATTCTCGCTGACTCGCATATATATATAATTTAAAAATTTGAACATAGTTTATTAAAACAGTCAAAAGTAAATTTGTTGAAAATCACAAGTTATCTTGTGTAACTATTGTTATCTTTTCTATCAGCAAAATTGCATATCGGTGCCCTTGTATAATTCTATTTGCGGATAAGTTAGTTTACATAAAATAATATACCTTATAAATACAAATAGATATTAGTTTCCATACAATAATTTGAAAAATACATTGCTTAAATCATTATTAATTCAATAATTAAAATCAAGATTAAAAGCTAGTCCTGGCACAATCTCAATTTTATTCATTACAGACAATTAACTAAATTATCAGTTGTTCATTGATCCCATGGAATATAAAATCACTGAACAAACATAATGCATAAATTTCTCTACTATCTAAGATAACATTAGTCCTTGTAGCAATTTTCTAATTAACCGAATTCAAGCAACCATTTTAGATTTGTTTATTTTTTACATATTTAGTTAATGGGACTTTCGTAAATTTAATGAAATAATAAATTAAATTCCTGTTCCCACTTCGGCGATTAAATATTCCCATGTGGTGTTAATTTTATTGAATTTTTATAAATAATGCTATGTATATCATGATAAAAGTTTTTAGGGTTATAATAGTAAAATAATTCACAAAATTATTGCTTGTGCAAATCATATTTATTGAACTTTAGTATTACTATTTAAAACTAAAATTTTAATTTTTGTCACTTCGGCATCTTTGTGTATTTCTTCTTTAAGGAAAACAAAAACTTCATTCTGCAATTCAGATGTACATGGTAAAATATTACAACGATATAGGCAAGGTTCGTTGTTGTAATACAAATAAATGCCAGTGTTTGGCTCTCATATCCCAACACAGTATTTTGAAAAATTTTGTCTCCAATGTTCAAGTAAGCTTTTATAACATTTACGATATTCACTGAACATTCTAAGACCTAATTCAGTGCAATACTTTGATGCTTTGACGCAAGTGCTTCTCTGTGAATAATATAAGGGATCCATAGTGCATCTGGAACTTTGCTTCAGGTAAGTGCTTGTGACTCTCCATAGCAGACAGACATTGAATGATACGTCTCCGTCAGTAAAGAAAACAACATAGTTTGTCCAATCCAAATTATATAAATACAACAAGGATGTCGAACGAGACACATCTGCTGTTTCTTTGCTCTACAGACAGTACATTGAATATCAACTGAGAATTCTTATTATATCAGAGCCTCATCTAGTATCCTTCGACTAATTGTGTTAGTGGACAAACACATTTGTAAAAGCCCAGTAGATTCACAAGCCATTATGTTCACTAAATCTATAGTAGTCGTACATGGGGTTAATTTGGTATCAATTTGCATTCATTTCTGTGTAGTATAAGATAAATGCTGCTTGGACCTCATAGGGCAGATGAGTTCACCACCTATCTTGTATTTGTCAAAAAGCATTAAGTAAAATACAATTTATTGTAGCTGATATGGTGCTAAACTACTTCTGTCTACTCCTCATTGAGGATTTATTTTTCATTTCCCTTTACTTCAAAATTAAAAAAAAATTAATTTTTGTAATAAGGAAATTACGTATACAAACTGACAACTATTACTTAAAATGTTGAAAGCTATTTACAAATAAGATGAAAATATCAGTCTGAAGATGATTCGCAACATTCTTCATCTCTTTTTTGTTCATGTTCCTCAGATCTTTATTCATTATTTTAACAAGAAAGCAACATTTCTAAATCAGTGTTTGTAAAAGGGTTTGATTTTGTTGTTCTTTGTATAATAGGATTTCAGTAATGATCAGAAGTCAATAATAATCTCTTTATTGCTTTGTTTCTGAGAAAAGTTTGAGTAAATTTCTCTAAATTGGGGAAAATGTTTATTTTTAGTCTTAGACTCTTCTGTTAATAACTCTATAAGACAAAGCGTGCTCAGCAATCACAAGTCAATGGATTAAAATTATTTATGTACTCGGTTTAATATTATTTCTATGGGATTTTTTAGATATCTATTATAATGGTGAATGTTTTGGAATTGATGGAATACGTTTGACTGTAATGCCATCATTAGTGTTGCCATATTGGGATTTTGGTACATTAACAATGATTTCAAGATCTGTAATAAATTTTTGTTGTTTTATATTGTTTATTTTTTTCCTTTCATTTATTGTTCCTTCATTTTCTTCACATTGTATTTGTCACTTTTGAACAGGAATCTTATCAGAAAGATGAAGTAATGTTTCAAATAATCTTATTCTCTCTATAATAACGAAAAACCAAATGTTAAATTTTCAGTTTTTACTTCACTACATCTCGACAAATAATTGAACTCCTTTGATGTAACTTTACAAATGAAACGTCTCAGTGTTGAACCAGAATGTTTTTCTGCGTTAGACGCTTTGTTATCGAACAAAGTATAAAGCATCATGTGCTTTACTGCTATATTTTTTCTCCTTTTACAAAGACGTTATTTTGTTGTTGCAGTAGTTGATTTCTTCTTTAGTTGCTTTTGACGTCTCATGTATAAACCTTATCCTCAAAGGACGACAATGCCCAGGCGATGAATGAATAAGATTTAATAAATCACTATTTGCCTTTCCGCGTCAATTTAGAGAAGACTGAAAAATGTTGGCTTCAGAATCACTGCTGTTTTGATACTTTTGTTTATACTGAGCTGGTTGCTATCCATTACATCAGCACATGTATTTTAGTTCAAGGAAAGTCAATTTTTCAGTTTTTAAAAATTTCAACAACTATATTTAAGAAATATATTAGTTGAATAATGCTTGTAAATTAATATTAACGAATTATATTAATATTAACGAATTATCAGTTAATAATAAATAGCGATCAGAGGAGTGGTTGCTACCTTAACACTGATAGTTGTTTATTAACTGATGATATTGGGTCATTTTTTATAATAATAGAAAGAAAAGGTGTCATAAACCATGATTATGGGTATAATAATTATATATATATATATATTATATAATAATTAATTAAATATATATATATTATTATGCAATAAATTATCAAATATATAATAATTATATTATATTATTATAATTATTGTAAAAATCATAATTTATGGAAAAAAGGTTTACATTTGTGGTAATTTGAAACGAATAAAGGAATTTGAAAGGTCTTTGTCGTATTTCAGTAACCATAGTAACTGGATGATAGAAATCAGAAGCTTATAGCATGAAGGTATGTAATTTTTTTTTTTGTACTTATCACCACGTTAAAGTAGTCTTGATATCTTTTCACTATATGTGATCCATATAATATAATCCTTCAATCCCTTAATAAAATTTATCTTTTATATAATAACTCCTGAGCCTCATAACTCGTTCTTAGTTGTACTGTTTTCCAGAGTTTATTACATTCTGCCAGGGCTTCGAAAGGTTGATTTTTTTTTTCGCAGTCAACAGTAATATTAGTAACTTTTTAAGACGCATTTCTACAGTTCTTTGTAACTATTTGCAGTTATTAGAATTTGAGTTACAATTGGCTTTGTGACACGCTAAAACTGATTCTTGTTAACTTTGAAATGTCTGAATTAATTCAGCAAAGAACTTGCATTAAACATTGTTTGTGGAAACGTATATAATGTTGCAGAAAGCATTCGGTGAGAATTCCTATATCGGAAAGAAATATTCTGAAGTGGTATAAACAGTTCAAAGAAGGCAGAGAACGCATTGAAGACGAAGAGCCCTCTGGTCTACCACCAACCTCAACCGACGAAAATCACGTCCAAAAATTAATGCTGGCAAACCGTCGATTTACAGTTAGAGACCTTGCTGCTGATGTTGGAATTTCAAAAGGATCGATCAATTCAATTTTGGGAATCAAACGCGTCAAATCTCGATTGGTATCGATAACACTGAATGGGGCAACTCACACTGCATTGATTCTTCGTGACTGCTTAGCCAAAAATGAAACTCATATCGTTCCAAAACCACCGTATTCACACAGTGAGACTTCTGGCTATTCCCTAAACGCAAAAGACTTCTCCGGGGACACCGTTTTGAGTCGATTGAAGAGATTGAACGTGAATCGCCACGCGCTTTGAAGGCCATCCCTGCCGATGACTTTTTAGCGTGCATTAATTATTGGGAAAAAAAATTGTCATACGTGCATTGTGTCCACACAATGCACAGTAGTATGCGTAAGTGGAATTTCAAAACTTTCTTTATTGGTCTATACGATTTGTTCGAATTCTGTAATTATATTGACCATTTATGATACTTACGAATTGTCAATTTTTAACATGTCAGTTGTCATTTTTAACATGATGTTATCAATGGATGAAATCATTTTTAAATAATTATAAATATTTGTGGAATAATAAACACAATTTTTAGCTATGACTAAATATTGTTGTCGTAAAAGAAAATTCTATAATTATTATTCATATAGTTAATATCGTAAAGCTTAACTGCGTACAATAATTTACTTTTAAGACGATACATTAATTATTTTATCAAAATATATTTTTTGTGAGTATGAATTGCAATTTAAAATTAAATTTTGTAAATGCATTTATAAAAATGGATAAAAAACTAAATAAGTTTAACATTTTTATACTGAAGGAAAAATTTCTTGTTCATAAACTTGAGTAAGTATGGATTATTCGTAGTTTTATATAAATAAAATAGCTATTATTTATGTTTTACAAATGTTTCTCTCTTCCTATGAACAACATAACTCAAATGTTTGATCAATATGTTTTTGATATAAACCTGTTTAGATCACTTCAAAAAATTTATAACAATGAAAGAAAATCAAAATAAATCTAAAATTTCTTCAAAAGAGATTGTCTGTTGTGTAAAATATATTTTTATTATTCTGATGTAATAAATCTGAAAATATTTATTTCTAAAATACAGGAAAACAAGATAAATTTATGAATAACAAATCCTCTATAAATATTCATTTTACAATTATACGATTTTTAAATTTGCGATTTTTTTTATTCATGATTAAAGACATATCTGAGTTATTTTTTTTATCATCGTAGTTTTCGAAAACGTAAAAAAATGCCTTCATTAACTTCTCTGTATACAAATAAGTAAAAAAGGATAAAAAAAGAAGTTAGCAAAATCAAATAATGTGATGAATTTCTAAAATAATATCATAAAGTCACTCAAAAATAAAGATAACCTTTTTTATCTTTAATACTTTATTTTTTTTCTTTTTTGTATTCAAGAAGAAATATTTCAAAACGCAATAAATTTTTAAAAGAATTATTAAATTCTGTTTTCTTTATGTAATTTTGTTTTAGTCAGTGTATAGTACTACTATTTCTACATTATTAATACTTAATAGTATACAGGATTCATTATACATATACTAAGTTTTTATTAATGTTACCTAATGTGAATTAAGCCTGCTGGCCGAGTGATTAGCGCTAAGTGCTATAGGCTTTCGGTTCCATGTCTCGGAGTGCCATGGATGTTTGTAGTGGTTCGGAATCCACTTTAAACAGAAGGACCCTGTCTAAACTGTAGAGCTTTGGGCTTAGGGCTGATAACCCTACCCAGTAAAAATTTTAAATCTCCTGTCTCAAATTGAGGGAACATGGATGATTGTAGTAGTTCGGAATTCAGTAGTTCAGTTTAAATAGTAGTTCCTAGTCTAATACGACTGTGGAGAGTTGGGGTTAGCCCTGATAACCCTACCCAGTAAAAAATGTACATCTCCTGTCTCGAAATCTGCCAGTAGCAAGACGGTTTTGGCCCATTTCGAATTGTTACACCAATGAAAAAGAAGACAAGACATAATATTATTTAGACCTGATGGCGGAGTGGCTAGCGCTCTGGTGCTCTTTGCGACAGACATTCGGGTTCGAGTACTTTTGGAATCAACCTTAAACAGTAGGTTCCGTTCTGACATGATGTTAGTGTAGGTAAAACCCCGTAAAAAAAAAACTATGTCGCCAAATCTACCAGTAGGCTGGGGGGACGGCTGTTGTGCCAATGAAGAAGAATAGTTTTAAATAAAGCTGTAAAAACTTACATAATTATCTTATGAATTACTTTATTGTAAGTTTTGAATTCCTTTTATTGTATAATTACGTTTTCTCAGTACTCCATTAATTTAATTTTGATAATAATCTGTTTGACTGGAACTGTAGCGAATTACTAATTACTAATTTATAATATTTTCTTAAGTGCACTGTGAGATCCTGTTACATTTTATTCACCTCTGTTTGGAATAATTACATCCGGAATTGGTAACTGGGAAACTCTGAACATCATGTCTTTTTATCTAGCTTAATGAGGGACTTTCCTGTCTATATATTTATCGAATCTATTCCCATTGTGTAAGAATTCTTGGTTTGGTAAATTTAGCGGGTTTCTAATAAAGTTATTCCGGTTACGAAACCATACCATAAAAATGTCTCTTTAAAATTCTGAAACAAAAAATCAAAACGTTTCTTTAGAATAATAAATTTTTATTTGTCTGTATATAAAATTCATTTACAGTCAACAAAAAAAAAAACATATTTATCATATTTATAATTGTTTTTGAAGAATAATAAATATGATTTAAAATTATAAATATGATCTTTCTTTTTGGATTAATATTATTTGTTAGAAGTAACAAATAATAATAATTCCTTTTTGATTAATATCTTCTTTATCACTTTCAGAGAATTTAAAGCACATGAATGATTATAAATACAAGAATTGGTCTCTTGTAATGAACGAACTAACATTTCGTACTAAATTATATAAATATTTTGAAAATATTCAATGATTTTAAGGAAGTAAATATTATTTTGCCAAATGTTTATATTCTACAATTCTATGATATTTTATGTTATAACGTAGAGTTTGAAATTTTCGATTAATAATAATGAATATACAAAAGTAACTATGTTTGTTCTAATAAAATCAATTGAAGAGAAATTCATCAATCTTTACAATACTCGTGTACTGATCAAATGTTTTTCCCAAAAACAAAATTCTTGTAACGTGATTTTAAAGAGCAATGAAATTAATAAAATCCTTAAAAAAAACGAACATTCAGCTTTTATTTAAATCAAAAATGTAAAAGAAATTTTTAAAAAGGATTATTCTTTCCTTAATGACAAAATGGAAATCAAATAAATTCTCATGAAGCCATTGCTTCTAATATCCTTTTAAGAAACGTAAGTCAGTAAAGCAGTTTAAATTTGATGATGAGATTGGCATATAGCTTCAATTTAAGCAACCCTTCCATTCGCTCCTCCCACCTTTTTTCTTGGCCAATGAGATAAGGGATTAAAGGGAGACGGATTGGGAAAATTCCCGTGGAGGGAAAAAAAGCATGCCTTGCAGCTAGGCTCTTAACTGCTATTGATTCTACCAGGGAATATATATTCTTTTTTTTTTCCCTTCCCTGTTCTCGAGAGACCTTTTTACCGTGATAAAAATAAGAGTCAGGAAAGGAGAAAATGCTGTGAGCTAAATTTATGTGTTTGTGACACATCGAGCAACAAGTTCCCCTTCCACTCGCTCTTAGGTCAACAAACATTTATATAAGGGATGCCTGAATTCACACCATCAATGTGAAAGTGTACTTTGATGTAGGAAGAGTGTCGCATAAAAAGGAAAAATTTTCCCCCATATTTCTACTTGCCTCAGGACTATGCTTTTGTCTGTCTAACTTGCAAGTTTAAAGCACATGTTGTTGTTGTAACATGTTTAGAAAGAAAACTCATTTAAAAATAAAATTTGTTTACTTTAAAGACTTTATTAAAGAATATATATACCGAGTGCTTTTGAGATTATATATAAAAAAAATACTTTTAAGTGTATTTTTAAAATTATGCAATTGTTCTACAAAAAAATATTCTGAAGAATAAATATTTATTGCTAAATCGTTCTAAACAATTACTGGTTTTTATTTTATCAATAATTTTAAATTTCTAACAATAAATTTAAAAATAAATTATTTTTAGTTGAGAAAGTGTATTTGAGGTATCTTTTTAATTAAATCTTTTTAATAATAATTTTATTAACTATTTGTGCTCATAAGGCTGATTATGTCTCAGCTATTATTAAGATAATGCTAATATGTGGAAACTCAAAATTTACATATTATAATTAAAATATTTTTTTATCATGTGTGAACATGATGTTGTCCTGGTTAGGGGTTCGTGACGCATTCCAAAAAGTGCAACAAGCAAACAAAGCGATATTTCAAATTTGCAAGTTTTGGCGGAAAAATGGTAGTTTGGGCCCCTTAACTCTTGAAATGATTTACGAATTACGTTAATGCTCAGGAATTTTCTGGAGAATTTGGCTTTTGATTGAAGTGTTTTGTAGTATGGTTTTGAAGCCCTTTTCACGTTTTGGCTTGGGATTTTAAACATTTGTATATCCAATGGCTATATGTACTCGTGATGCGTTGATCAATGCCTTCTTCTTAAAGTTTCATATTTATCACTTTTGGCATTTTCCCATGCTTATTGACCTGTATAGTGCTTCTTATTGTATTTGGAATACTTAATTCTTTCATTTATGCCAAAATATTCCATCTTTAATACATTCTTTTGTGTGCGATAACACTTCTTGTAGAATTTAGAATGCTTCATTTTTCCCTTATGCCTAGAATTTTTCAATTTTGATATATTCTTTTGACTATTGATTTTTGCAGTGTTTCTTGTAGAATTTGGATTACTTCGTTCTTCATTTACGACTAATATTTTCAAACTTTGACACATCATTTTGGCTATTTGTGATAAGGTTTCTTGTAGAATTTGGAATAATTCATTCTTCATTTACGATGACATTTATCTTACTCTTGTATATTCTTTTAGAGATTCTTGAACAATTCTTTCTTCATAAAGTTCTTGATCTTTTCAACATTGCTATATTCATGTGGTTATTAAATTTGACCATTCTTGTAATATTCCAATCAATTGCTTCATATATCCTGTGCATTATTAAACATTGGCATATACCTAAGTTTATTCACACATGATAAGTTGAAATTTGCCAAGCAGATTTCAGTTTTTTTTAATATTATTATAAATTTATTGTTATCTTGCTCTTGTGATTAAAGAAAGGAAATAACATTTAATAGTATATGCAGTTGAGTTACAAATAACTTTTCCTTATTGTTTATCTATATGGTTCTAAATTAGGAAATGCTTTAAAGTCAAACAATATAAAGAAATTATATATGCATGAATTTTAAATTTTATAATTTAAAACTTTTCTTGAGCAAGTAACTCAATTTTAATTAATCTTTTAAATCTATTTAAATGTAAATTACTTTTGGAAGAAATTCAAATTTAATATTTTAATTTTGTAACTGGAGGTACGAAGATTTTATTCTTCAGGTACTCTGTAAAAACAATATATTTGCCTTTGTATACAGAATTTTGTAATCTAGAACAGCAAATACATCAAATTTCAAGAAATAACCAGACATCATCATCTTCAATAATATAATAAAACTAAACATTTATAAAATTAATTAAAAGGCATAAATTATCATTAACACATTTCTTTCCAGCCATTTCTTGTACAAAAAGAAATTAAATTTTTAATGAAACCAAATATATAAGATTCAAAATATATTCTTAATAATGATAAGGTCTACTGATATGACTTTAAGCTTGAATTCTACCAAATATGTTTTAGTGCAAATCAAACAAAGTCTTAGTCAAAAATAACAGTTTAGATTCAGATCCTCCTTCAAATAAATACAGAGTAACTTATTCACAAATGTAAAATAAATTCATGGTAGTTCAATGTGCTGTTCTCTGTCGACGATTATACATCATTATTTATAATAGCATCACTATCTTAAAATAGTTAACACAATAAAAAGTTATATTCATAATATTAGAATATATTTCGAGGATATTTTTCTTTGAACAAAGGTAACATATATTATATGTCGTGCTTTTTATTTACTGTTGAACATTTGGATTTGTTTTTATTTTAAAAACTTTTATGGGCTTAGTAACTCTACCACATCGAACCAGAATTTATCAATTGAAATATTATTTTTTCGTGTTTAAAACTACCCATTTCATTCTACCCTCCAGATAGCTAGATATACAAACCCAAAAACCGCAGTTCTCTATCTGTGGTACCCTTCCATCACACAAACACAAGCCCCAGAACAAAACGCGTTAATTTTTCAAGGAAGCCATCTGACATCATCGTCCTGAATAATGCACCAGAGAAAATTCCTCACTGGAAATAATAAAAGCAGTTGATTACGAGATTATTATAAGCATTATTATATTATTATATTATTAGTAGAAGCATTATTCACAAATGTAATATAAATTCATGATACTTGTTCTTTGTCGACGATTATACATCATTATTTATAATAGTATCACTATCTTAAAATAGTTAACATAATAAAAAGTTATATTTATAATATTAAAAAATATTTCGAGGATATTTTTCCTTGAACAAAGGTAAAATATATTCTATGTTTTATTCTTTATTCACTGTTGAAAATGTGGATTTGTTTTTATTATACATACTTTTTATGGGCTTAGTAACTCTACCACATCGAACCAGAATTTATCAATTGAAATATTATTTTTTCGTTTTTAAAACTACCCATTTCATCCTATCCTCCAGATAGCTATATATGCAAACCCAAAAACCTCAACTCTCTATCAATGGTACCCTTCCATCACACAAACACAAGCCCCAGAACAAAACGCGGTCATTTTTCAAGGAAGCCATCTGACATCATCGTCCTGAATAATGCACCAGAGAAAATTCCTCCGTGGAAATCTCAGAATGTAAAAGCTCAAGCATTCACAAAAGCAGTTGATTATTACGAGATAGAAGCATTATTCAACTGAATTGCTAAAAGAGGAGGAATTCGCAGAGTTAAAAGGATTTTATGAAAGTGGATTGGCATGCGTTCTGCGATATTAATTATGTATCGAAAGCAGAATTTTCAAACAGCATCAAAGATCTGGAGCATAATGATTTAAAACGCTGTTTATTGATTGATGTTCGTGCATATCGAAATCTGCTTCAGGTTGAAATAAAGCGTTAAAAGAATTTCAGATATTTTTCATTTTCTGAATAAATGCACAATTCAATTCTAACATTTTTGGAATTTCAAAAATGTTTAACATAGTACTACTTTAGATTGAGCAAACACCAAGGAAGAAATATACAGTAAATAGCGTGATTTTAAAAAATATAAAAAAAGATTAAAAATAATTTCACAATACATTTAACACTATTAAAAACAGTAAAATCAGTTATTATTATAATAATAAAAACGTGTAAGCTTTTATAGGCAACAAGGGGTCACCTTTAGCACACAAAGCATCAGGGGTCTTCTCAAAATTAATTCGACAGAAATTCAAAACATCTCAAATAAATAGTTTTAAATTCGATTTTATTTTATTTTAATACTTAAACAATGTTATTATCTTTTGAAAACAATGTTGTAACCTGCTTTGTATATTGTCTCGTCTGTTGAAGATAATTTTTGGTATTTCTAGATATGTCTATATCATGCAATCTCTATTCTTAGAAACTCTTACAGTTCAAAATTGTGATAAACGTAGCTCCAATCATTACAGAATACATAAATTGGCTTGCTCAACATTTTTTTTTTTTCTCATTTTCAATATTTTAAAATTCATTTATTTTAAATGTTAATTTTATAAAATATTGCCAAGATACATGTTGCTTAATTTCGTACTTTTATGCAGCAGTATTTAAAATCAAATAGTTTTGACATTTTCACATCATTATCTGTGACTAAAAAATAATAATTAGGCGGTATTGTCAATTTTTATATAAAAGGAGCATGTTTAAATTATATGGTTATTTTTTCTTTGGTTTGTTACAATGGAGTTTCATTGTTCAATCTTTTTTTATTATTATTATTTAAGATGCCTTTCAAGGTAGATAAATTGGTACTAATTGTGTTTATATTTTACAAAATTCGAAATTTAAAAACTATTTTCATTTAAAAATGTATAGCAATAATAATGTAATATTCAGTACATTTCCTGAAATTATAGAAGGAATTATTAAATTTGATATAATATTATTAATTAATAAAAGTAAAATCATTAAATTTTAATATTTATTCCGCTTTTAAAATAGTTATTATCCAATTAATATATACTTCTGTTTGATCATACCACTTTCATTTCAATATTTAAATATACATAATTTAAAATTTGTTCAGTTTCTTTTTTTTTTTTTTGCGTTAATAATAATTATATTTTCATCTATTATAGGCTTTCTACATTAAATATAAATATTATTTTACCAAACTCAACTTTACACTCAAACAATAAAGTAAATCCATCTCACTAATAAACATTACAAAGTAGTATTTTATGTAAAGCAGACTTTCCAAATGTAGATTTAGAAGTGTGTGTTAATTAAAGTATTTTTCATATGCAATTCTAACAAAGTGTATCCATTTACTATATAATAAATGAGAAACGAATTCTGACGTTAGAATGGTTAGTACTACAATAAGCTGGAGTAAAAACCCACTTTCCCGAATTGGAATTCCAGCCTGAAAGCTTTTGATATTTCCTTCTATATTACCCAAAGTTTCATTGTACATATTGACTCTACGCAAGAAGATACTTTTCACCTGAAGTAGAGCATTACCAGCCAGGCTGAATGCAGGGCAGATCGAAACACATCCTTGGCCTTTGTTGCACTAAAGCAGTCATTTAGATGTCTTTCTCTCCCTCGGGCGGAAAGAATTCTGTGAGTACCTAACTCAGGGTAAATTCAAAGAATCCCAAATCGCTGGCATAAATCACAATGGATGAAATGGAAGTTTGGATGTAAGACAATATGTTGGTTTCGATGCTGACTGTTGATATTGCACAACAGCACCTGAACGGAATTTGTAGAATCGCCAATAATATTGCTATTCTACATGTTTTTTTGTTATGATGCAAAGGAAAATATTTCTTGATGGACAGTAAAAATGTTCTTTTATTTTTTGAGTATCGTTTTCTTCGAATGATATTTTATTAACACATTAACCCTTTTTTCTTGCAATAATTTAAAACTTAAGAATCTATTTGAAATAAAAAGACTTTGTTGGTTTTTTTTTTGTTGAAAAATTTAAAGTGTATTATCTATTTTTTGCTTTAGTTAAATGATAACTTACATATATTTACAAATTAACACTTTGAATAACAAAAAATTGCATTCAAAAATCATATATTATTTAATATATGATTATATTTTAAATACACGTTATCGCGATTACGTGTAAAATATCTGATTATGCATTTTTATTACGATAAACCACAATTCAAATTCAAAGAATCCCAAATCGCTGGTATACTATAAATCCCAATGGATGAAATGGAAGTTTAGATATAAGACAATATGTTGGTTTCGATGCTGGAATGGGGACTGTTGATATTGCACAAAAGCACCTGAATGGAATTTGTAAAATCACCAATAATATTACTATTTTACATGCTTTTTTTATATTGCAAAAGATAATATTTCTTACTGGAGAATAAAAATGTTCTTTTGTTTATTGAGTATCGTTTTCTTCGAAAGATTTTTACTAACCCTTTTTTCTTATCATAATTTAAATTTTAAGAATCTAAGAAAATTCATTTTATGATAATAACTAAGACTTAGTTGGGTTTTTTTTGTTGCAAAAAATGGATAGGTATTGTCGTATTCTTTGCTTTAGTTGAATAATAACATACGATACATTTATAAATTAATACTTTGAATAAAAAAAAAAATTGTATTCAAATAACATATATTATTTAATATATGCTTATATTTTAAATACACGTTATCTCGATTACGTGGACAACGATACTCATGCATTTTTATTACTTTAAACTACAATTCTAATTCAAGGAATCCCAAATCGCTGGTATAAATCCCAATGGCTGAAATAGAAGTTTAGATATAAGACAATATGTTGCTTTCGATGTCTAATCAACAGCTGTCAAATTTATACACGTGTCTTTTGAAGGTTAGGGCTAACTAAAAATCATATGAATTTAATACTAGAGCGCCATCTATGCGTCAGCCTTCGAACTGTTCAGCCTACCTGTTATCTATATTTATTTAGTTAAAATTTTTTTTTGTTTTCAAGATACAAACATATTTTGTCTTTAAATTTCTTAGCTTACTGGTGTCGTACAGAATATTCAATTAGGGGGTTTATTCTAAAATAATGCAAGTAAATTATAAATCTAGTTTAAAAATTGCACTTTCAAATCAAACAAAACTTAGATATTAGCGTAACTGCTCATTGTTTTAGAAAACTGTTGGCCATGACAATAAACGAAACATATAAAAGCACGCATCTTTTTTTCTTTGTTTGGATATTTCTTGGTCAGATATTATTATGGAACAAAGAATTATAGAATAAAATAAAATTCAATTTTTTTTTTCTAAGCGTAATTTATTTCAAAATGAAATTTAAATCTTTTTAACAGTTGTAAATTTTTTAAAAGAATTTTTTGAATTCCTCACACTAAAAAAAAAAGTTATAACGAGATTTACACTAGAGAAATACAGAGAAGCACAAAATTACTTACAGAACTGCAGTTTCTACAAATTATTAGATAAAATGTTACTAAACCTATTGCTTTCGAATTACTTAGTTTGCAAGGGTTTTTTGAATTATTAAGTGTATGTTGCTGATTTTCCTTTTGAAGTAAATTTTTGTGCATCGTTATATATCCACGAGCTTTAAAATACTTTAAAATCCTTTCAGTGTAAATTGAAACGCATTTCTATTTAAAGTCGGTACCTATTTGCTAGACTTTTCCAGTGTGAGGAATTTTAGATGCAAATGTGAGGAAATATTACATTTTGAGATTATTTCAAATATTGATGCATTTTTTGTGTTGGTTTCCAATCTAGTGATGCAATTTTATTAGTATTTAAAATTAATTTTAATATATCCACAATCAAGTAATTCGCCTTATATGTTTAGGATTGTTACCGTGATAAAACCGGAATCGTTTCAAATACTACTTCACTTTACCCCGCAACTCACTCCTCCTCTTAGGGTTATGTAGTAAGGGAGGAAAGAATAATAATAATAACAAAGTAAAATTTACAATTGCAGAAATACATGTGTGTAATTAATTATAATACAAAAAGAAAAAGTTCGCTATGAGAACTAACATAGCAGTAACTATGTAACTAATATAAGCATAAATGATCTGAGAAATATACAATACAGAAGGAATAAATAATGGTGATAAACCAGTGAAATATAGTATATAATGGGATACAGAATTTTGTGATGACTTTCATTCTATAAAGAAAGAGCTATTTTGTTGAGAGTGATAGAATGGGCACAGAGAATTTAATTTGTATTTCAGGGGTAATGGATCCTTATGATGATTAAATGCTCGTTTTCTTCTATAAAAGCTCATTAATTTAATTTTCCATCTTGTTCATGGGATGTAAATTAGATTTCTGTGACACTGAATATAAAAAAGCTGAGAAGAGATCTTAAGATGTCATAATTCTATAAGAGAGTAAGTAGTTTCGTAGTGGAATTGTTTTCCAATTTGTCCATAGGAACAGAATACCTCTGAAGATTGAATCTTAGGTATGCTGAGAAAGGACCATGACTACTTGTAAACATATTTTCTTCTCTAGATAGGATTTTGTGGGGGTTTTCGAGACTTCAGTAATGATTTCGAAAATTTTTCGGCCTAGGTTGTTTTGATTCCATTATGATCGACAATCCTCTAAAAAATTATTTAAGTTATTTCTGGTAAGTAAAAATGGAAATGAAATACGAATTAGGTTACCATCTATATCGCTTGCTTTAGCAAGAATATCTGTGTGCTTATTGCCAAACTAGCCTGAGTATGTCTTTATCCACAGCAATTGAATCCCTATTTGAGTTTTTGTTGGATTTTTTGGTCCATTAGGTGAGGTGGTTTTATTAAGGATTGCAGATAGTCTTGATGGCGGTCTGTGAAAATTGATACAATAGCGTTTAGAGGTTTTGCATATTCTTTCTGATACCAAGAAGTTCAACGTAGAAAATAGAGTTGTTTTTAGAAAGTTTCACCCTTCCAATCTTGAATTAATTTGTCATATTTGAAACAGCAAAATTCGCGGAAGTGACGAATTAAAAGTTTATAATCATCTGCGAAAATATTAATTGTGGAATTATAATTGATATGATCTTGAATGCTGCTTTTGCGATCTATGTCAAAATTTGCTGCATGTACCTTGAAATATTTTGTTTGTCCTCGCAATCATTTTGATTAAAATATGTGCAATATATTGTAGACATTTTATATTTAATGAATAGAGTTTTATATTAAATGTTTAGATAAAAATATTTTATTCCAATAACCATTTGCAAAGTTCGCGTTTTCTCCATAGGCTGAAAGTTTCAGCTGATGATTTAAAAAATTTTAAGAATATCATTACATTTATGATGTTCAATGGTACCATAAATAATTACCATACCAACAGCCATTCAAACGACATCTGTCATCATATTTAACGAGTAAAAATAAGTACGTTTTTAAATACTTCTCCACACTTTTCAGCAAAAACTACTTCCTAGTACTTCCTACTCCAACTTTCTTCCTACTTCCTACTAGTATATTAAAAAAGGCCGTCCTCATCAAATTTAACACCATAAGAAATATTTTGTAATATTTCTGTTCAATGAGTTTTCAATTTTTTAAAAACTTAAAAATGTCTTCCTTGACAGCTATGGTAAATGACAGATGAATTTATTCATTGGTCCTTTTTAAAGAAACTTATTTCTATAACATTATTTTTTGTCGCTCTGAAGTTTTGTAATCAATTATTTTGGATTTGTATTTATTTTTCGTATAATGATTCGTTTTCTTCATGAAGTTTGGCTAAGCTTTCCAGTTTAGTTATCCTGCGCAATCTTTATTTATAAGCTATTTTACAACGTGTCTTTATAATGTTTTTAAGATTAAAGCAATGGGATCATTTAAACTATCTGTAGGAAAGCTGTTTTAATCGGAAAGCTAAAAAGTTAAAAATTTCTAAAAAAGGTATACTTGCCTAGAAAGTCATGGAAATAGTATTAATGCCAAATGTGCTTGCGTAGTCAGTGAAAAATTTTAGTTATAATAATACTTAATATAATATATAACAGACGATTTAATTTTATGTGGTAAAATATGACAAATATTTTTCATCATGAACAGGATTTAATGGAAAGCAATGCATCTCAGAATCGTATGAAACTCCTTTTTAAATTTTATTTATGTTAAAAAATATAATTTTTGTTTAATATTATATCTAATAAACCGTTATGTTTTGTTTGGAAAGATTGAAGTTCTATTAATACAACTATTTATACTATTTTTTATACTGCAATTATCTGAACTTTTAATTATAATTTTTTTATTTTTTTCCTTGAAATTATGAGGAGAATAACACATACTGCTGTATTCAAAAAGTAAGACCAATTTTCAAATTAATTTCCCAGGGCTTATGGGATTTATTTTTTTTTATTTTTTAGGTTGCTTGCACTGTCCTTGACATCAGTGTGAAGTTTGACGTCAGAATATTCATTAGAGTTTGAGTTACAATTGGCTTTGTGACACGCTAAAACTGATTCCAGTTATCTTTGAAATGTCTGAATTAATTCAGCAAAGAACTTGCATTAAACTTTGTTTGTGGAAACGTATAGAATGTTGCAGAAGGCATTCAGTGAGCATTCCTATATCGGAAATAAATATTTAGAAGTGGTATAAACAGTTCAAAAAGGCAGGCAACGTGTTGGAGATTCTGGTCGACCATCAACCTCCACCGACGAAGTTCATGTCCAAAAAATTAAAGATTTGTTGCTTGCAAACTGTCAATTTACAATTAGAGACCTTGCTGATTATGTTGGAATTTTAGAAGGATCCGTCAATTCCATTTTGGGCCTCAAACACGCTATTGGGCTATTCCCTAAACTAAAAAGACCACCCCGGGGACGCCGTTTTGAGTCGATTGAAGAGATTCAACGTGAATCACCGCACGCATTGTGTCCGAAGGGGATTACTTTGAAGGCGATTAAATAAATTTGGAAGAATAAGTAAATAATTTTTGAAAAAAAATAATTGTTCTTACTTTTTGGGCACAGTAGTATGCGTAATTTTTGTTAGTCAATTTATATTTTATAAGATAATTGAACCCATTATATAATTGACATATTTTTGCATTCACAATCATGCTTTTCAGCCATTGCCTTGCTGGATTAAAAATATTAATATAAATAGCAATTTGCTTTTGTAATTTTAATTCATTATCTATATATTATTAAATCTTATTTGGTAAAATTTTATATTCTTACTAGCTTTTATTAGCACATGCACATATTATCACATAATCAACGCCATAAATGACGATACAACAAAAATTTATTTTTTAGTATCGCAATTTGGCACTCTTCCACTTAGTTTTTCACAAATACGTTTAATAAATTCGTCACAAAAATTGGTGTGCTCCTTCTAAAGATATCCTTATTTATTAATAATATTACACTACTGCGCCTTGACCTCTTTTCTTAAATCGCCTTTTTTGTAATATTATAAAGAGTTTTATGTTCAGTTTCAGTGTTTAAAAAATATGAAGCTTGTGAAAGATTTTCCTCGTTAATTCAGCATGAATTTATTCTGTTAAAATATTAACTAATTTTTCTTCATAATGTCCATAATTAAATTATACTAATTTCATGGCGCCACGGTACATTTGAGTAACATTGAAATTCGTAATGACTTTTAAAGTACCAAGTAACTTAGGGGTTTACTAATTAGTAATTAATGTAATAATTTACAATTTAACATTAGCATTCCCTTTTAGTATTATAATTAGCCAAACCTTTGTATTTAGTAATTTTTTTAAAATAAATTAATTTTTTTTTTGCGTATGAATGTAATTTAATTGCTACATTATATTAATGTTGTATTACAGAATGTTTGACAATTTTTTATAGTATTTAATTTTATTTGCTTACACATTTTCACATTGCTATGTTTGCATTTAAGTCGTTTTAACCTGTACTATAGAAATACAATTTAGGGTAATTTAACTATTTAATTTATCATCATCGAAAATGATTGTTTATTAATGTTTTTTTAATTAAATATTTAAGTTTGAATTTCAGAATAATTTAAAATTAATGTAATATTATAGTTATATTTATATTTTTCTAAAAATTAATAATAATACAAATACTAATTAAAAAATCAACTTTCTGACTTTTTAACATGAATTTAAATACCTTATAATGATAATTTCATATCTTTACAAAAAATTATCTAAAAAATAAAAAAAATATATTATCAAAATTTATTTATTAAAAAATATATCTAGAAAAAATTAATTCACCTTCAAGAAATTATTTATATCCATAACTTATTCATGAATATAAAACAAATCATGAATACTTTTTAAACTCTTATAGAAAAATAAAACCAGATAAAATTTTAATAGTACAAATGAACATTAATCATGAACAACATCCAAAAAATTTTTTTTTATGTTTTTTTTTTTCAAATCACTCAGAATAAGTTGGAATCCACTGATTTTTATTTATTATGCATTTTATATTTATTTTTAAGAAAACCATTTTAAATAGAATTTCTTATTTGAATTAATTCTTATTCGAAATTCAATGCATATCTGTTCCAATAGTTTTTAAACTACAATCAAAGAATTTAACTTGTTTTTAAACTACAGTTGAAAAAAATTTAACTTTTCAATTAAATAAAAGATATAAGTCGAATAATTAAATAAATAAATCTAAATCAATCAGCTGAATATATGCTTTGCCATATTTGTTATTGGTAGTATTATGTAATCATAAATATTTCAAATGACTACACTTCACAGAAATGTTTAAATAAAATTTAAGTTGTCTAAGCAAGCTTCTTCTTAAAAATGTATTTAATATATATTTTTCCTTCTTTTGTGTATTTATATTTAAAAGGAATCTATAAAAGTATTGAACTTTTATAATATATTTGTAGAAAATTGTTTAAAGTAATGTTGCTATTTAAAATAAACATTGCTTAGATTAATTGACTATTCGTATTGTCATGCTTTAAGATTTACAATACTTTTTGAATAAACTTTCAAAATGATAAGCCTTACTTCAACATTAAATAAATATACTTTAAGATATTATAAATTTCAGTTTTAAAAAATGAAAATTGATTTTCTAAAAAACAGCAGCATTAAAAATTGTATCACTTAAAATTAAATGGGAAAATAAACAAATCTAGGAAAAAACCATTATTTCTTTGACATTTTACTTTCTCAACAATATGCAATTTCCTAATGAGATTTGATTTATTTTCATGCTGCCTTGATCATTATAAATGTCGTTTACTGTTCGAGAATATAGTGAAGCTATTTAATGTGCATCGCTTGACTTGGTTTTCTTCTGAAGCAAAGAACAATTGGTCTTGATTACAAATGCATGTTTTTATCACTTCAACTGTTAACATCGCGCTGCAAATAAACAAAACACAGGCCATTTGCATTTTATAACTTAAGACTTTCCTTTTAAGTAGCGTTAATCTTTTGATCACTATTCCTGTACAATTCATGCCTCATTTACTTTGTTTTAAACATGAATCATTGGGTGTTACTTTTTGCCTAAGAGGGATTTCCGATTCCATTATCCACTCCAGTGAATTCGAGAGAATGAGGGATGACGGTTTACTCACTTTGCAGAACTGAACTACAAAGTGTTCTAGAAAATCACTCATTTGATAATTTTCAAATAGTGTCATTTTTTTTTTCTTGAAGCAATTTATTCATATATTTTATGTAAACTAGGGATTTATTTAATTTAAATCATCTCTGTATACAAATATTTATATTTATGTTTAAAAAATTGATGATTAAATTCGTAGCTAATAAATTTTACGTTCTGATAAAAATGTCTGTGTCTACATCTAGTAAGGTTTTTTGTTCTTTTAATGTCCTTCATATGCTGTTAAAAGTTTTAAAATATATTTTGTTTCAATTTTGACATTTTTTCATGCTGCCTTGACACAGTTTGAATCATTTAAAATATGGGGCGTTAGCAATGTATTTAATTGTTCAGAGTGCAATTTATTACTAAGACTAAGACTAAGAATTAGTTATGTAATTTTTGAAAGTAGTCTTATTTGTCATTTGTTATTTTATAATAATATTTAATGATGAATTTATGTATAATATTCAATGATGAAAGTTTAGTTTCTTAAAAAATGTATGCAAAATATAATGTATGATATGTATACTAATACAATTTCCAAGCACATATATTGATGTAACTGAGCTGCAAAGTTATTAAGTATGAAATTGTTTAAAATGAAAAAACACAAGGATAGAAAAAATGCTATTGTTTATGACACCTTAATTACAATACAAGTTGACCAATTTCTTGTAGAGTCGTTGACTCGGATGATGATGCTTATATTCACTGTTAAATTTTTTTTACATCTTAAATGATCTAATTTGATGCAAACTAAAATATGTTCAAATAACTTTCTTCCACATTTGTTCCGCATATGCTAAAAAAAAATGAAGGATGGCACAGCATTCATAGTCAAAATGTCAACAGAACTGTGTAATCTGATACATTCACTTCATCATTACTTTTATCGTCATACACAATTGTACTCACGGTCTTTCCGCAAAAAAAATGACAACAAAGCTTCACACTCATAAATAAACTACTGCATTTTATGAGTAGCTGGCAAGACATGTAATTCCCAAAATCTTTCTAACCAGTAACATGATTTATATCGATTGCTGGGTAAAGTATTTATAGATTTTAGTTAACGGATCACATGTCTATTGTATAAAAGCTATAATTTCTATATTTTCAAATGTTACAATAAGAAGAACTCCTACTTGGCAGATCATGATTCCCGATATCGCGCCGAAGGATCAATTAATTTCCATATTCACACTTTCTCTGTAGCCCTTATGTCATGGATGATTTTAATTCTTTAGTTTATCCATGCATAGTTAAAAAAATCATCACATTCGTTTACGAAGAATTGTCAGCAAAGATTGTCTTCAATTTGCTCAATGATTTTTCTATTGGAATCGTTTACCTTTTATGAAATTAATTCACCTTGTATTGACTATTTGTTTTTGTTAATGTGATATGCTTTAAAATAAGGTTTTTTGATAATTTGCATATTAAATAAAATCCATTTATATGATAATTAAGAAATATAAAACCACTAAAAAGTAGAAAAATAAAAGTTTTAGGAAAAGTTCATTTCAGTTGAGAAAAACACACACATACACAAAAAAACTAAACTAAATAAAGGGATAAATCACAGAGTTCATTGCACATGAAACTGAATGTTATTTTAAAAGAATTACAGTTTATAAAATAGCTTGGATTTCTTATTTTCTTGTTACTGAGAATGTTAATTATTAAAGTCTAAATATAATGTAAACTAATTAGTCACTATTCAAAGATTTGCCAATTAGTGGTTTTTAAGTAAATCAGGTTATTTTAGTGTTGTGCTTTTTCCAATGCCAGTCACTGGGTAGAATGGCAGATTCTGTAGATTAGTTACAATGTAGAGAATTTAGTAGATTCTGTTTTAATCGGTGTGCATCACTCTGCCTTGTTAATTTTGCACTCACATTTTTTGTAACAATTGTAAAAGATCACATTCAGTGATTGTAACTGGTGGTTCGCAGCCTCCTTTCCACCTCTTTGAACCCAACTTAAGGACTTTACAGATTTAACGTGATCATCTACGGAATAGATAAGAAATACCTTATAGTTCACTTTTGAACTTCAGAACTCGAAACAGGCTCCTGAAACTCAGAAAACCAATTACAGTGTTTAGATCCATCCACCAACATTTTTTCCAGGTAACTTTGATCTATATTTCGGTACTTATTTTTCCTATTTATTAGAAACAGATATTTTTAATGTTCATCAAATTCAATTAAAACACAAATTAAATTTAATAAAAAAGATAACTAAAAAAAACAAGAAAATACAGTTTTATAAATAAAACTGTGATATTTTCCATTCATAATATTTTTTTGAATTGACAGCAATAATGAATATTTTAAAATTAACAGTCCAAAGAAACAAACAGTCTTTATAAAACCTCTATCCATAAGTTCACCATAAGGTGATTTATAAGGATGGAGTAAAAATTATTATTATTACTGTAATCTCAGATAAAAAATTCCAAGAGCAGCAATTTATTTCCAGTAATATTATTTATAAATAAAACGGTGTCATTTTTTGATTATTTTTAAATTGAGCGTAATTATTTGTACAAAATCATTTCTTGTTTTATGTATATTAACAATTTTTATTATTTTCACGCCCTATTAATATAACAGAATAAAAATATAAAAGTCTAAATATGATTTATGGGAATAAAAAGAAATGTATATGTCTACGACAATGTTATAAAATAATAACATTGTTAACAATCCACAATATTATTAACACCATCAATAACACTTGACAATATCATTCATGAAAGAACAGCATCCATAACAATCGACAATATTATTTATTCAACAACCTTGATAAAAATCGACCATATTATTTAACAACAATAACAATCGACAATATTAACCAATAAAAATATCATTGTTAAAATAATTGGTAACTAAGTTACTACATGATGTTCAATAAATAAGGTTTGCTTTTACCAATTGTAAAGGAAAGGAAATCTTTAGATTGATTTTTCTAGTCAAAAACATTTTGCTAAATGTTTCTCGAGATTTTCAGTTTTGTTACTGAATTGTCACTAATATAATTAGTTTTGTAGGAAATAAATTTTGAAAAGGAACATTGATTGTGAAATCTAATTTAGAACATTCATTCTAGTAAATTAATAAAAATATTATTAGGTTAAAGAAAAGGGAATGAACAAAGAGAAGGCCAATTTATTTTTAAATGTTTTAACTTAAAAATGAACATGTTCTAAAAATAAATTATATTTTAAATTTACTATACACTTTCATTTTATTATTTTATTTCAAAATTGATTAATGCTGTATAATGTGTTAATTGGCGAATCAAAAGTTCGATTGCTGTATCTTAATTTATTTCAAACTTAACTTTTCTTAAAATAGACAAACTAAATCTGAGTTTTAGTAATAAGTTTCTATACTGGTAAGAAAAGTAATTGTTAGCAATAATTTAATTATATCTGTTATAAATATATAAAAATTTTAATATTACATAACGTTTAAGTTTATATACCTTTTTTATATTTGATATTAACATAATTCCAATTCCCATAAATTGCATAATCATCAAATATTTTATAAAACCTAAACCATAAAAAATTTTTACAAGTATTTGCATAACATAATACTTTTTTCGCTAATTAAATGTTGCTGGAAAATAATTATTTTCGTTTCATTATTTCTGTGTTATAAAATATTGCCAGATAAAGAAAATAATATATTTTATTTTTTTTCTTTTAGATATCAATATAAAACATAAAAATAATCCTCAGCTAAGAATTCTGCAATTTAATAAATAACAAATATTTTATATTGTGTAACTTTATTATTTCACAATTTATGAAAACTTAAAAATATAAATATAAGGTTTAACACAAATATAATAATTACACTAGAAATGTTAAAATACATTGCGTAGAACGTCTGATCGAAAATACATAATAATGCTCATAGCTCAAACCAATTTGTTAAAAAAATTAAACTATAATATCTAATATTAATTAAATCATTAAAACCCTGTAAAAATGTTTCTTATTCTATTTAACACATTCAATTACTTGTTATTTAACTTAGGAATTTAATAACTTCAATATTTTATCTTTTATTTCCCAACCTAGATTAAAAGCGTGATTTATAATTATTACTTACTTTCTAAATAATCCAAAAAGATAATGATCCTTTTAATTTAAGGATTTGTTTATTTAAAAAATTACTAATTAAAATAATTTTATATTTATAAGAAAAACATATTTTCAAGTAAAAGCAAATGTCTTGGAGAAAGTAAAAAAGATAAACATCCTTTCCAGAGTCTCTTTACTTTAATAATTAATTCAAATTTTTACCTTGTAAATTTCTGCTTTATTCTGTGCCTGAGTTCATTTACGTTTCTGAGAATCTAATGTGTTTTAGTTTAAAATATAATTAATTTCGAAGAACTGAAATATTAAGGTACATTTTAAAAAATGTGAAAGGTTTTACAAAATAAGTAAAGATAGGAGGCATCATTCATGACCAAAAATAAACTAAATTCATGAAATAAATATTTGTTTTGTTTATAAAATAATGATAAGTAAATGAACATATACTTTGAGTAACTGCGTTTTCTTATAATTCAATTATTTTTTTTCTTTTATGCCCCTTATAAAATAATTTTATTAATTACATTTATAATTTTGCTAGTTAATGTGTTACAGTTCTAAGCTATATAGTGATTAAATAAAATTATCTAAGCTATATTTAGAAGGAAACTAAAAAGTAAAACAAACTAAAGCAGAAAAGTAAAAATATAATCCTTTTAATCCTAAATTGCTCAATAAATGTAAACTTATCTTGAATTGTATTACCAGTTGGAAATTTAGAATTTCTTATACTACTGTAAAATGATTATATTTTCCAACTTTTCTGTTTTAATTTTAGTTTCCTTCTAAATATAGCTTAGATAATTTTATTGAATCTCTATATGGCTAAGAACATTAACACGGTAACTATCAAAATTATAAATGTATATGTTTAAATTAAATTATACAAATAAAAGCAAAGTTTAAATATGATTTAAAAAAAAATTTGTATTGATTATTTTAAAATCCTACAACAATGTCTGTTGAAAAAGTTATTGGGAGTTGTTTTTTTTTGTCGTATTACAAAGAAACAGTAATTCCTATAAAATAAAACAACACCGCTGCGCTTTTATGAACATTAGTAAAAAAACAATAAAACTAAAGTGATTTAAATGAATAAGTTCTAAAACTTTAAAAAAGAATTCACCAAATGTAGCTCAACAATAAAGTTTAATCTGTCGAAGGCAAGAGTAATCAAAAATGTTATTACTAAAACAGTCCATCATTGACAAACTAAATGAGAAGACTGCCTTAGATAAGAATGAAACATAAAAATATTTGATGACACTGGGATTAATCATTTTCAATTCATATTGAAAAACGATTTATTGACCATAATAATTCTAAGATCGGCAGTCTCCATGAGTTTCTTTTAAAAACAATAAATAAATAATTAAAGGGATATAGACATTACTGAAAAGGTGATTTTTTGTCTTGTGTGATGTATTAATAAAACCATCCTTTGGAAAATGGAAGAGAACTATGAATTTATTTCGTGAATGGTTTCCAATTAATTGTAAATTGGCAAAACAGTCAATATTTTTAAATATTTTAATAACACTTTCTAGAAAATAATTTTAAATTATTTGCACTACTTATTAAAATACGGTAAAAAAATTCAATAGCCCTAATATAGCAATAATCATCTCTATACCCTCAGAGCATATTTTTATACTTTGCTTATTATTTTCAACTAAATTGAAATTTAATATTTTGAAAATTAGCTTCTATATATTACAATACTTATCTTCTCTTAACTTCTGTATATTACAATTTTTTAGTAGTAAAACATTACAAAATATTAATAGAAAAAATCAATATAAATTCTAATAAGTCTCAAACTGAAAATAACAAAATATAAATAACAATTAAGCAAGATAATCTCAGATAATTAATCGGGTTTTTTTTTTACATTTTTGGGAAAGTACATAATTTTATTACTTAATAAAGAGGAAACATTATTTTAAAATCAGTAGACTAGTACAAAAATATTTTCAAAAAAAAAATCATTACCATACATGATTCAATTTAATATATCACAAACTACAAAATACTTATATTTCATTATTAAATTTTCCCATTTTTAATTCATATGAATTTCTATATTTTATAATTTTTATGTAGTTCAATTTGTTAAGGTAAACATTTCTAAACAAAATTATAAATTATTTTAATTATAAACATATGAAATACATATTGTAAAATGAAATGTTTAATTTACTACATCAAATTTTTCAGTTAGAATCTTCAAATCCTTTTTATCATTTTTTTAACTTTTGCATAAATCTTTTGGCAAAATTAATAAATATATTTTTAAAATATATATTTAGTATGCTAAGCTTTCCTAATGATTTCTAATTCTCAAACGATCAACACTTTTGTGAAAACTAATTTGAAATCGAAATTTCTGTTTCAGTTATGTATCAGTTAAAGTGTTAGACATAATTTGGGTTATATTTTTCTGCTTCACTTCAGTGAAATCTCTGAAAAAAAACAAACATGCTCGGTTAAAAAATAAACGTGAATATTAGCAACTGAAAAATATAAATCAAGGCGTTCTTAAAAATATTATCTACTATGGTAAGCAGAATTTAAATAAAATATTATTGTACAAAAAACTTAATAGTAATTATCTATGCAAACCATCTACATTCTGGCCGCTGTTGGTCAGTTGTTTGCATTAAGAATAGAATACATAAAAATTCTCGCTAATGAGTTATTTTACTTTGTTGCATGTCCACTTTGGGTCCAGAATTATGAATTGGTGTATATCCCTTTCAGGGTTCTTGTGTACAGGGCCGTAATTACCACCAGGGAAACCAGAGCAGTTTTCCAGATAATTGGAGATTCATTTCAAGTAATTAAAAGTTAAATCTCACTAATTATATTTAAGCTTTGACTTTTTAAAGACAAAAAATTGTAATTTAATTAGAAATACTACTGTGTCCAAAAAGTAAGATTAATTTTCAATTTAAAATTTCTGGGGCTTATGGAATTTCCTTTTTTTTTCTGTTTTAGGTTGCTGGCAATGCCCTTGACATCTGTGTGAAATTTGACGTCAAAATAGTCATGAGTGTTGGAGCTATGCTTGGCTTTGTGAGACGCTAAAACTGATTTTGGCGATTTTTGAAATGTCTGAATTAATTGAGCAAAGAACTTTCATTAAATTTTTTTTGGTGAAGGCATTCGGTGAGCATTCCTATATCGGAAAAATGCTTAGAAGTGGTTTAAACAGTTCAAAGAAAACAGAGAACACGTTGAAGACGAAGGCGATTTTGGAATTACAAAAGAATCGGTCAATTCCATTTTGGGCCTCAAACGCGTCAAACCTCGATTGGTATTGACTCACATTGTATTGATTTTAAACTAATATATTTCTCTAAAAATATTTTTTTCAATAAAACAAATAGGTAATTATATATTATTTTTAATACGTAAAAAGCTTTAGAAATACATAATAAAGATCTTAAATCTTTATGAAACTGTTTATATAAAAGAATTTAAAATGTAAGCAGAGAAAACTAATTTATTTTACATTTATGTTTGTAAATTGTTCGATACAGTTTTACAGAAACAAATAAAACTGTTTAAATTTTCAGTATGAATTTTTTTAGAACTAAAAAAATTTACAAAGAATTGTTCTTAAGTTTCATTTAGAAATAAAATCGAAAATGATTTCACATTGCTAATTATTATTTTTGCTTTCGTTATTTATTTACAATTAATTACTGAGGTATTTTAAAATAATTCAACACAAATTTTATTAATTCAAATTATATAAATAAATTTGACTGTGTACAACGACAATAATTCAAAAATATCGATGTCGATACAATACAAAACGAAGTGGGAAAGATTTCAGGGTTTAATTCAATTAAAATGTTTCATTTTTTGCCTTAATTATAGCAATTTTTGATTCACGGAACTAGCGAAACAATTCCTTTTATATCCGACGGAATAATTCATCAAGTCACAATAAATGAAGACAAATCCTTTCAGGTTTTGCAGATTTCCTTTTGACACTGGCACGAATTTCGCATTTGCGGAAATTTCACCGGGAACATGGAGATTGTTCTCCTTTTTAATAAGCATTATTCCACGTCCTTCTGTCAAAATCTAGGTGGGCCTGGAGGAATTCCATGGACGCAGTAGGAAATGACGGGCCGAAAGGGTGGCTTGTTTCATTTCGTGGAAGGAGGAAAGGGCCTTGTGGTATGCATTAGAAGCGTCTTTTAATTTTATAGAGTGATCGCATGGAAAGTTTTGTCGCTTCATTTGTCTAAACAGGCATCAGAATTAGAAAATGGTATTCTCATTTAATCCCGTGGAATTTGTAAGGAAATTACCAATTCATTCCAGAGAAAACATGTCAATGCAATGACCTTCAGAAATCAATTGAGCTAACTTTTAAAGATTATTGCAATCTAAAGAATTACGAAAATTGCAAAAATTTCCTCACAAAGCTTATTAAAATATAAAATTTATCGGAATATAAATATACTTATTATAATATTCAATATGTATTTGAATATAAATGTCCTCATTATAATACTTAATATATATCGGAATCTATAAATACCTTAGACAAATAACTTTATAATAAGGAATATTATTGCCCAAACTTTGATATAGTATTCAGGTGTACAGCCAGTAGTGGGAGAATACTAGTTAGAATCGGTTTGTGTAAGGAAGAATTTAATTTCCACGACACTTTGATCTTCGTAAATCTCGGAATGCTTTTGAATATCATTGTAATTTAAATAGTTACTTACTAAAAAGATTATATCAGACTAAATGCATTTACAGTACTTACTAAATTTTATCAAAATATAAATTTACTCAACATTTACACATTAATTTATTCAACAGAATTTTTCTAACATATAATTTATTGTTGATTTATAGTATAGAAAGTTACTAGTATATGATATAATCACATTATATCAACCTTATTACCGTACGGCACCACTGTATAGGTTCGATTTAGATTAAAGACTTATGATAAAGATTTTCTGTCCAGAAAATAAGTCAGAAAAAGGGTATTCCCATAAGAGTGCTCTGGTAGAATCTTCAATAGGGTGTCCTAGAAGAGCATTACACATAAAAAAAGCTACCCAAACCAGTGAAAGCAGAGTGTTTTCTTATCAAAAAAGTAGATTAGCGATTACCCCTTATGATTTGCTTCTAGCTATTATTGATGGAGATCTGTCTGACTTTGTGGTTTACCTCAAATATTAGGACGATTGTGTTTTTTTTCAGTCTAATTTCTTTGACTTTTGGTATTTTCTTCGGGAAGTGGCTTAATTGAATTATCCGAGAGGCCCTCGTCACCTGACCTTTCTAGTTCTTCGCACTCAGAATCATAATAAGCCAAGCAAAAGAATATTGAGTAACTGGATCGATTTTATAACAATATGAATAAACATGAAATGTATTTACTTAAGTACGTCCAGAAATAGCAACTAAAAAAAGATAAAATTTCATGAAGAGGCTTATATCTCATTGAATTTAACTTCTTGATTAAAAGCCTCAACTTCAAACTCAAGATAGACGAGATAATGATGAGATAGATAAAGTTTATATATATAACCTTATGGAGGATTTAATTTATTATGCTATAACTGTTGTCTTATAGGACGACTATTATTTCTCTATTCGTAATAATTTTAGAAATCATTTAAATGGAAAAATAAATAAATATAGAACATTATATTTTAAAATTGGGTTAAATTTAGCTTATTGGATCATTAATAAAATATCAGATTTCGTTGTTTATCATTTAAAAGTTAAATTTAGAAAAAATGAAGGAATTTAGCATGATAAATAATTTTCGCTTAAAAATTAGTAAGTAGATTATAAAGATGTATCAAGATTATTATGTAATTATTGTTTATTTTTATGCTTTGCTTACATTAAAATCTTATATTGATAAAATTTGTTATAGATAATGCCCGATTAAGATGTAGATACAACAGATGAGTTCGAAAGCCTTTTGGATTAAATGAAAGCATTCTTAGACGATAACAACGATGAAATTTCTACTACTATTTTAATGGCAACTATTCTTCAGTATCATTCATTTATTGCTGTAGTATTACTTTATAGGTATTATACTAGACTGTATTACTCTATTCTTGTATTGCCTTTATTCATGTATATTACTCTATAAATATTAGTCATATACTCTCATGTATATACTCTATACAGATACAGAACTCAGGAAAGTTATGTGGTATGATGCATTTTCTATTACTATTAAATGCTCAGAGTGTAACTATATAATTACAGAGGCCACTCCAAACCAATCTGATGGACTTTTTTCGGCAAATGACAAACAAAAAGGCCTGTCTTTTTCAGAATTTATAATAGTTTTACAATTCAGACTGGGTTAAACGAAATAGAAATTTGTTATGCTATTCAAAACAGAGAGATTGTGTTTGTTGCCTGCCTTGTTGATTGTTTTGCCAAGATCCAGAAGCTAACAGCCAAGGAATTCAAAATTTATTAACCAATGGAGTAAGAAAGAGAAGCATATCTCAGCATGTATAACAAGTCATGAAGTATACAAAATGCCTGTTTGCTTGTGTAGTTTATGACAAACATGTAATTGTGGATGAAACAATTTATAGAAAAATGAAGAATGAAAAACCTCCTGAAGCAAAATTATTTACTGAATCCTAAATATGACTCTAACTTTTGCAATATGCAATCTCTCTTTTTTATGGAGCAATGTAATAACAATGAATGAAAATTTATATTATTTAAAATATTAAACTCTTATGAAAACAAGAGCAATCTTTCTTGTAGGTTGTCCGAATTGTTCTAGTATCCACAACGTGAGTTAAAATATTTGAGTCCAAAAATCCAAAATAAGCTCATCAACTTTTTAGCATCCGAAATTAAAGATAACACCTCTAGGAAGTTTGAAAATGCGTCAGTTTTTTTATTTATTTTGGATCCACAAAATGTCTCTCATGTTCATCAGTTCAATGAAGCTTAAAGTTATGTAATAATATTAAACGACGGAATAGGAAAATCTTCTGATTTAAAAATTTGCGAAGGTTTTTAGGAAAATAAAAGACCCTGCTTATATGTTTACTTGTACGTTGTGCGGCTCATGATCTAAATTTAATTTAAAAGGGGCTATTGAATAAAACACAAAATTTGCTAAATTTTTTAAAACAGGCCATAATGTTACTCGCTGGTAATATTTGAAACTGTAAGGCAGAGTTAAACGTGTAACAGAAATATATACTAAAAATTCTAAATCCAGTTCTTTAGGTTTGTATGCCTTAAATCAAATATTTTGTGATAAAATGAAATGTTTCAACACCATACATCTGATTATTTAAAAAAAGCAAGTAAAGGAATCAAACGTTACAAAAGAAAAAACTGAAAGCATTGGACTATATCCTGCTCTTAGAAATGCAATCCTATATTTTAGGATTCCTAAGTATTGATTCAATATTCAATATAATCTGAAACAGCACATATATTTCATCACTGAAAATGTTTTGCTTAAAATGATAAAATGTTAAGAAAATGTGAAGTTTTGGTTTCACTTCAAATATCCTCGTGCCTTGAGAATATTGAAGAGTTTAGGAAAGTAACAGAAAAAAAAAACGTTTCAATGCATTACACAAAGATTAGTGGTTAAAATACCCAGAATCTTATTTTAAGGTGGCTGTTGTTGTAACTGGTAATTATCCTGTTGTGTGAGGGTAAGGGGTATCTCCTTTATTTTTTGTATGAATCCAGGAATGGTAGATAACCCATCCCGGTCACACGGTCAGGTCCAAAAGAACCGGTCGGTTTGGTGGGATCCATCCCTTTTTTGGAGTTTTTGCGGGCAGAAAGGAAGACCCGTTGAAAGCAGAGCGAACGATCTACGATAGTGCGTGAGCCTGGTGCACAATTTTTGCTGCGAGAATGGCTCCAGGTATAATTTGTAATGGAGAGTTATGTCCATCTTTGGAATGGTCGGTGAGCATTTTTTTTGGTAAAAAGGATATGAGGCTACTGGTACCCCACTGCCCACACACTCAAAGGAATATTTTCGATTGAGGTATGCGTGTAAACATTTCTCTGTAAACATTTCTCTATAAACATTCTCTATAAAATTTTTTTATTTTATTTATTCTGCCAAATATTAAAAATCCTAAATTTTATTGTAATAGTATTTATTCGTATTCATTAAAGGGTAAAAGTAAATTAGTTGTTTGTCCTAGTATTTATTTTAATTGCTTTTTATTAATATTAATTCATTTGGCCGTCCTACGAGTATACGTAGACCAACGGCCCCATTTCTATGTCGGTATATTAACAGCTGTGCTTTACAAATCATAAATACTTAATTCATTTAACATAAAGTATATAATATTTGCTAAAAAACCTTTCAACGTTTTTAAATGCTGAATAATTTTATTAATATTTACCAAGTAATTTAACTCAAATTTCTTAAAGCTAATAGAGAAGACATGCACGACAAAAAAATACTAGGGAATGTCATCAACAATTCCATTCCAATAATCTTTAGTTAAGGTATCATTAAAAGGGTGCTTAAAAAATTAATAGCATAAAAGAGTTAACAGAAATGTTGATAATAAATTACAGTTCATTTTTCTGGTGTTTTCACTTTTTTGGGGTTTCAATGTATGCTAATCATGTATGGTGAACGGTTCCTGTGAGTGTAACCAAGAGTGAAAGTTCAGTTCAGAACTGAATTAATGGAAAACTATTTGCGACGCAGTATAAGACTGAAAGCATGTCAATTGAGCATTGCCGTCAATTGGGAACAATCGGTTCCGAAAAGTAATGAGTTTGCTTCATTAGTATTAAGAAAACAGTTATCTTGTAATCCAAGTGTAAAAATATAGTATATTGCATAATTTTTTTTTTATAAATATAGTATATGTTGTAACTGGTAATTATCCTGTTGTGTGAGGGTAAGGGGTATTTCCTTTATTTTTTGTATGAATCCAGGAATGGTAGATAACCCATCCCGGTCACACGGTCAGGTTCAAAAGAACCGGTCGGTTTGGTGGGATCCAGCCCTTTTTTGGAGTTTTTGCGGGCAGAAAGGAAGACCCGTTGAAAGCAGAGCGAACGATCTACGATAGTGCGTGAGCCTGGTGCACAATTTTTGCTGCGAGAATGGCTCCAGGGATAATTTGTAATGGGGAGTTATGTCCATCTTTGGAATTGTCGGTGAGCATTTTTTTTTGGTAAAAAGGATATGAGGCTACTGGTACCCCACTGCCCACACACTCAAAGGAATATTTTCGATTGAGGTATGCGTGCGAAATATTATGAATACTTCTCTGTAAACATTTCTCTGTAAACATTTCTCTATAAACATTCTCTATAAAACCTTTTTTTATTTTATTTATTCTGCCAAATATTAAAAATCCTAAATTTTATTGTAATAGTATTTATTCGTATTCATTAAAGGGTAAAAATATATTAGTTGTTTGTCCTAGTATTTATTTTAATTGCTTTTTATTAATGTTAATTCATTTGGCCGTCCTACGAGTATACGTAGACCAACGGCCCCATTTCTATGTCGGTATATTAACAGTATATTTATAATTATATAGTTATAAATGTTTTAACATAATTATACTGCATGTGTTTCATGTTATACATTATATGACGTCAAATAACTCCGAACATTATATTCTTTTCGATTGAACTGCAATAAACAGTAATCAAATATACATAAAATAGCTGACATTAGGGAGAAATTTATCAAAAATATTTCATTTGATTAAACTCTATAAAACTACTCTAAAAATTAAAAATATTATTAATTCAAAAAAAAAAAAAATTCGTTATTCAGGCCAGGCAAGACAATAAAGTGGAAGAATCCATTATTATCCATTGCCCCGAGATCCCAAATCACTAATTAAAACATTGGCTGAATGGGTTAACAAAATATAAATTAATATTTTGCGTATACTTTGTGAAATTAAAAATAACTTCTTGTAAAAAAAAAAGATTTTTCATAAAAAAACTCATGTAAAAAGCTGCGTTCTATATAAAAAAATAATCGATAATTCTTTTATTTTCTTAGAATTTTTTTTACTTAAAAATATCTTAAGATATACCCTGAGTATAAGTTTTCTTTGTTGCATTCTATGATTAAAACATTACATTTTGGTAACATTGAGGTCTGGAGATATTGGGGAAGTATACAATTGCATTTTGTAAGCATACACTAACGCAATAGATTTAATAATACCAAGTTCTTTCAGTTTATTCCTTTAAATATAAGACTACTAATTAAATTTCTACAATTGTGTGTTCTTCATTTCTAATTACAAATTTTATAATCTCTTCAAAAATCTAAATTTCGAGTTCATATAATCTCCTTTGTTTTGTTGTTGTTTCTATCAATGTCAACTTTAAATAATAAATAAAAAGTGTTGTTTATGTTAGATTTTAGAAAACATATTTTACATATATCTTTTATATTTTAAATTCTGTAGCATTTCGTTTTTATAAATCTCTTAAAATAATATTTTGATAGCAATAAATTTAAGTTTTTATTAATGAATATATAAAACAATAAATTTTCACGAGACTAGCAAGATGTAAAAAAAGAAATAGTAGGAGTAGAATAAATAATTAAATAGACTGTGATCTTTCCCTTTAATATTAAACGAATTCTCAAAATGCTGTAAATTTTTTTTTAAAAACTACCCATTATTTAATATTGTGTTTAATTATTTAACTAGTAATAGTTATTTAAAGCCTATTAAACATTTTTATTTAGTAATAAATATAAATTTATACTTTAAAGTTGTATATTGCTACAAAAACCTTTTACCAAGTTATTTTAGATTAAATTTTAATATATTTTAGTGCAGCACTAGTACATAACAATTTCGAAAAACATAACTGAAAAGGATTTTAAATAAAATTAAATAGTTTTTGCATCAATTACATGAAAATAACCCAGTCTATTGTATTAGAATGTTCAACGTTGCAAAATACAAATTTTATATTAAACCATGAAATGGACTAAACACAAAGCGGATATGCTTACATAATGAATAATTAACTCCTGTAACGTATATCTGATTACCCGAAACTTAAGTCAACTATTCAGTGGCGGAAGAATAGGTTATAGTTATTTAATGGAAAGTGTATTTCAATTTCTAAAGACTTTAAACACACCATTCTTCTGGATCATATTAATTAATTTTGAATAAAGAAGCATGAATCAGTGATTTCCTTTTAACATTATTATAGCCATTAATATCCGTATAAGTTTCTGCATTCACTTTGTGAACTTTAATTTAATGAATACTTACGATGTTTCATGTAAAAGTAAACTGATTAATTTAATGATAATTGTTTGAATTAAATACCAGGAAACTAGCCACTAATAAATTTTAATTTGTATCACGTTTGAATAAAAGTTCTAAACATAGATTGTTATCATTATATTAAAAGTAATCATTTTATAATAAGCAATTTAAACTTATTTTTTTTTCATTAATGTAGCACGAAACTATTTTGTAACCATAACATTTATTTTTAAAACTTAATATAACCGATATTCGGTTTGTTATTTTATGTTTAAACTAAATACATTTATTACATTGTATAAAAGAGAATCTCGGAATTAACCAATAGTTTTAATGAGTTTGAATATAATTATTCTACATAATACAATAAACAAATCAGATGCAATTTTAGTAGATATACTTGTTTTATATTGATGAAGCATAAGAGCTCTGCTAGTTTATTTGTAAAAAACAAAATTTTTTTTTATAGTTCAACTAAAAAAAAATTCATAGGTTTTTTTTTTAATTTTTATTTTAATTCAAATTTGTTAGGAGTTTTATATTCTTCGTATGAAATAAAAATTTATCCTGAATTTCATACATATAAAATTTTAAAAATAGTTGCACATATGTTTTAATAGTAGCTTAATTCATTATCATTTGTTTCATTAACGTAATTGTAGAAAGAAATTTATGTTAATGCATAAAAAAAAAGAAGATTTTGCTTTATTCTGAAAAAAATTAAAAAACAATTTGATTAACTGAAATTTCTAAAAAAATGTTTGATTCGAGATGGAGAGGATAATTTAAATTGCGAAGAGAATAAAATAATTGTGAACTTCATGTTTCTCAAAGCTTTATCTTAAAAAGTTTAATTACATAAAATTAACGTATGTTTCATCATCTCATTGTCTTATAATATATATATATATCTATATAAATGATAAATTTCTACATTTCTCTTTCATGAAAACTAAATTATATCTTAGAATACTTGCTTGAGGCTTTTAATAAACTCTTAAATGTAATTCCTGTACATGATACTAATTAATTAAGGGCAGCTTAATAACTGAAACACTATGCGGATAAACGTATCACAGTAATCTTGCATCATAGCTCTTAAAATTTTCAAAATGCTATTTGGTAATTTTAAAGTTTATTTTCTGAATTAAAAGACATTTATCAGTTCCTTAATATATTAACTATCTTATAATTTATCTGATTTTAGCACATTGATAAATTCAAAATTTCCTGCAATTATAAGAACGATTTAAAATATTATTAAACAACACATATGACTTTAAATGCTTCTAGTTAATATTTTCATAAGGAATCAAAATAAAGAATTTAATGCTTTACAACATAAACTTAAATATACCATCACAAATTAAATGATATCTTAATGCACATTAGAAAATGGACTTTCTAAGTAGTTTGGAAAAGCCTGAACTATGTTCATTGGATTTATAGTATTTATTCATAAATAATATCACATTTTCTTTGTATAAAATTCTCATTCATTTTTTGGCGCCTTACTACACAACTATACTTTTTGTTGAATAATGCATATCAAGTAATTTTGATAGGAAGGACATTTTAAAATGCCAAAAAAATATAAAATGCCAAAAAATTAAATCTAATACAAGTATATTAAAAATGTCCAATACAATCCTTATATGTTTGCCATTTAATATTTATTCATGTTCAATATATTCATTAGACATTATTTTTTCTTCATTTTACGGAATTAATCTAATAAACAATATTTTGTAACATACTGGCATGCATTCTTATTCATTTTTAAAATTTTGTTTTACTTTTAGCGTAAATATAAATAAAATAATTTTTCTGTATCCTATGTAGTGATGCTAGGTATATAAAAAATTCATGGCATTCTTGCATATAAATGTTTTTAGAAATTCATCTTGCCATTGAATGCTATATAAATTCTTTAAAAGTCTATATAAACAATTTGGAATGTTAAAATGTGTTATTTTTTATCTATATAATATTAATTAATTAATTAATAATTTTTGTGATACTTAAAGTTATACTTAGGTTTTGCAATTAAATTAACCCTTTATAAATGTATAAAATTAAAAAAATTATGCTGGAAGGCACACAACAGTTTAAAAAAATAAATAAATAAAGTCATCCAAATCAAGTGTATTTGCATATATGCAATTTATTTTAAAAATAGATTGCATTTAGAAAAGAAAAAAACAAATAAAACAAGAGAAGAGTGAGTAAACGAATAAATATTGGAATTGAGCATAATCAATCAATTATAATGAGCATTAATAATCATATTTTATCAGTATTATCCTTATCATCAATAGAAATTGTAGCAAATAAAAACAGTTTTCAGTAAGCAATGAAATTTAATAAATTATATTACATAAAAGACTAATAATAAATTTAAAACAATTTTTAAACATAATTAAAACCATTTTCAAAAATTTTATTTTAAAAAGTCCCAATTTAACGAATGATAAAGGTAGTTCCAATTTTAAACAGAATTAAAGAAGATATAAGAAGAAGATATATACTATACAGAATTGAAGAAGATATATACTAAGCAAAAAAATTCTATTTTAAACTTAAATATTTTGAAAATACGAAATTTTCTGTAGATATCTCAAAACTGCATTGTTTGTATGTAAATCATTTCAATCTTGGTTACAGTTTGAAATTTGGTAGCAGATTTTTGGTGGTAGAATTTCCACCAGTTTTAATTAATTATATGGGTCTTTTCCATTTGTTTGTTAATTTTTTAAAAATTTTATAATTTTTTAAATTGGATTAAATTTTTTTCTGTCTTTCAATCAATGGAATTTACGTAGATAAAATATAATTTCATTTGTGTTGCTTTGCAGAAATTGCATACTTTTTTATTTAAATACTCTGGCATGACATAAATTTTTAAAAAATGTCCCTATCATGTTTCATTGTGTGTCAAGTTGCATAGAAATTTTTTCAATGATAATTTATTTTATGGTTTAATTAAATAAAAAACAACTTTTATTTATTAATAATAAAAGAGCATAAGAGTATTTTAAATTATCCTCAATTATGGGGATTATTTTCCATTCATATGCTTTTTTATACTTTTTAAAAAAATCATATGAATGGAAAATAATAATAATATTTTTATAATGTTATAAAAAAACCTATGAATATAAAATAATCCACATAATTTAGGACATTTTAAAATACTCTTATGTTCATTTATTATTAATAAATAAAAACTATTATTTTCCTTTATTTAATTAAATAATTTTATATTGTATATTTTACTAAAAATTAAAAATATAAAATTATACTTATTATTATTATTTATATTATATTATACTAAACTTATTATTATTTATATTATACTAAAAATAATTTTTCTATCTTGTTAAAAGTGCTTTGTGTATATTATATCTAAATTTACCTGTTCGTATGTATTACATAAAATTTAATTTTAATAATAATAATAATTATATATATATATATATATGTGTGTGTGTTATATTCCTTTAAAACAAAACGCCGTGCGATATATATTCTAACCGAATTTCTTTTTCTCAGAATTCAACGGCTCTAATATTTAATAAAACAATATGTTTGAAAATTCAATACATCGATAGCGTTTGAGAAAAAAGAGAAGTGGAAGATTAAAAAATTCATATTAAATCTGATTCTACTATTTCTTTCGGATGGTTCTCGATTTATAAGTCTCGTATAAAAAGTGGGTAAAAAAAAAAGTGAAAAACCTCAAGAGACCTAAAAAATTGAATTTTTCTTTTTCCTTCAGTAAAACTTAACTCCTAAAATAATCTCATTTCTAAGCGAAGAAAAATTACAAAAAAATAACAAATATTGATATAAACAGATATAGATATATGAGAATTGGTACGCCATTTTTGGAAAACGTCTAACTTTCTTTAAAAAGAAGGTGAAATAAAGCATTAAATGAAAAATAAAAAATCTATTCAAGTGTATTTGCTTTCCTCGTTTTTAGACAGAAGATGAAACGTTCGAAAAAGGGTGGTAGGGTGGTTTGAAGAGAAAAACGTGACATACGATTTTCTTGAGACTTGCCACGCAAACAAAAGCAAAACTTTTGTTTTATATTGTCAGTTGTAATATTTTTTTTTATTTTACAATCATGCAGAGCGTTGTTTTTCTTTCATTTTTGTATACTTTTTTTTTAACTCATAAATTTATAAAGAAGGTATCATTGAGATTTTGTTTCTGATTTTACAAACGAAAGAGCTAATGGAAAACAGATTTTATGACATTTATTATTTTTTTCTTTTTATCGTGTAATTCAGCATATTAGGAAATCAGAGAAATAAAATTGCATAAATTATAAAAAAAAATGTTTATGTATTTCCTTTTGATGCCATGTTTTGACGCCATACCAATTCTTTTATTTATCTTTTTAAACTCGATTAAATATTTATGATTTTATTTATGGGATTTCACTTTCATGATTTTCTTACGGTATAAATCTATAAGTAAAAATAATGTAAATTTTTGTATTTTTTTCATTTAAAAGGCAGTTTTTTTAAAAACATCAAATTTTTTTAACAACAATGTATCATTATATTTGTGCACTTTGAAATCATATATCTTATTATTTTTTAATTTTGCCAATCAAAAACCTAGTTATCATTATCAATTCCAACGGAAATTTATCCTTTAACCTTCATACTTCTGAAACTGAAAAATAAGTAGATTCTGATAGATATTAGTAAATAATCAATTAGAGAATTTCTTTAAAATTAAAAAGGCTTTTAAAGAGTTGAAATAGTATTTAGGACAATAAGGCTTATTAGATAATTCTGAACTTGTTTATGAAAGTCAGTTCTGTAATTGAAATTGAATTGAACTATATAATTCTGAAAGTTTTGACAAAATCTGTCAGAATGATAAAAAAAAAAATTTTATCAGAATAAATTCAAATTAAATAAGATGGAGAGAATTCGTAGTTTATTATCTGTATAATTGTTACAGATACTTTTTGAATATATTTCAAATTATGTGAAATATTTTGAAATAAAATTTTTTTTTTTTTTTAATTCAGAAGCCTTAAATACAAAAATTAAATTTAATGTATACTTTTATTTGAGGTTCTACTTGCATGTATTGCATATTTCTCTGAATGATTTTTCTAAGTGCCTACTCAGATTTAACGTAAATAATTTTCTTGAAAAAACCGTCAGCTTGAATTGCTGACTACCATACTGATTTACTTTCAATGGAAAGATACACAAATGCTTTCTACTACCCCCATACATCTGTATATACCTATTTCATTTAATGAAAGATTTCTTTTATGTTTGCAAATGCAGAACAAAATATATCAAAATCTAAATTTGCAAAGATTATATTCAAATAAAATCTATACGTTCAAAAATTTCCAATACTCTTACAAATTTGAATATATGAATCAAATATATATTTAAAAAAAATATTTTTCTATTAAACCTCAAGAACAAAAACTTATACAAACTAGAGACTATATTCAGCTTCCTATTTATGTTTCTAATTTAGTCAACTTTCTGTTTCATTGTAGGAAAAAGGATTTCTCAAAATTTCTTCCAGCAGATTGATACTGAAAAATGAAAATTTCTTAAAGTTATTGTATTCCCAAGGAAATTACACTATGAATAAATTTGAGAAACACTTTCATCCTAAATATCAGAAAGAAATTTTGGTCATTTATTTCTAAAATATCTTCATTATTTAAAATAGTGAGCTATAATGTTGCTTAAACCCTTATTTATTTAAAGCTGAATTTATAATATAAATTCGTAATAATTCGAAATTTTCAAAATCCATAAAGAAAATTTTAGTGTCATTTTTACTGGTGCTATAAAATAACATACATATTTTCAATGCGAAATTAAAAAAAAATATATAACTTGATTAAAACTGAACTGTTGGGGTTGATTACATTCCCATTAAATTTTGATAAATAATAATAATCTTAAAAATAATTTTATTTTCAAATTTATAAAATCGGTTATCGTTTTTTCTTTAATTTATATTTAATCCAACAATAACAAATGTGGAATTAAATACAATCAAATTCTAGTGAAAATAATTTTTAAAAATACGTTTTATCCCAACATATTTAAAAACTTTTATTAGACATGTTATTTAAGGAATATACTGAAATTAATTTATCATACTCAACATTTTCAAAAACATTTACATAAAAAGTGATATTTATTTTATAAAATTAAATTTTTTTTCTTATTTATTAACATGAAACTTTTCGCAATTGTATAAATTACCTATATAAAGTAACCATTTGGTGACATTTTTATTTATATCATGCTTAAGTCTGAACTTTTCTTCACTTTTTCTCATAAAACTTGAAGTTTATGACTTGAATCATTCTTCTTGCAAGTCACCATCTAGTAAATGTCTAGACAAAATGCTTTTATTTTATTTTCATCACTAAGTGCTTCCAATAAGTGCAAAATTAGAAATTCTAAGCATTCCTTTAATGATGTAGACTTTGCTTTATATAATTCTTGTTACGCCAAGCATAATGCATGTTAATGATGGTTAAAACATACCAAGAATGTTAATAATTAAAATAATTTTCATCAATGTTACAATTTTGTATTTACAGATAAAATTATAAAGGATTTTGGTAAAATTAGAAAATTTAAAATATTTTATGGAATATCGATTAAAAACTTTATGGCCAATTATTAATATATTTATTTTAATTATAAATAATTAATTTTATAACAAAAATCTAGACAATAGGAAAATTATTCGTATTATTTTTATTGTAGAATCAATATGTTTAAGATATTGGTAAGTTATTCAATATATGGACGCCGATTAAAAAATTAATAGACAATTATTAATATATGTTTTTTAATTCTAATTAATTAATTTTATGATAAAAATCTAGATGATAGGAAAAATATTCGTTTAATTTTTAACTGTAGAATCAATATGTTTAAGATATTGGTAAGTTATTCAATATAACTAAGTTATGATATCGATATATAAACTTTACTATATTGGGAACTAGTTTGCAATATGGTGAAATTTACATTCTTATTCTGCACGTTGTAGTCACTGTTTTCAATAGCGAAAAGATTTGTTAGCGATTGTGATAACTTGTGTATACATCTGGAATCGACAATGAAACTGTATGTTAATAAATTTTTCTATCGTTCAGTGCAAGGGTGGTAGAGCCGCGGTCCGCCTTGAAAATCTTTTTGGCCCGTGAGATTTATCACACTTTTACAAAATATTTTTATTTTAAAATGGGCAAAATAGCGAAAACCAATGTATTAAAAAATACATTAGTTTTGCATCCATATATTAAAATTAACTTTTGAAATTATGAGAAAAAAATTAACTTTGATTTTAAAATAATATTTTTGACATATATATATGCCAGATAGTGCCTGTTTTAATTATGAGTTCACAAAATAATTAAATTATATTCTGCGAACTTATGATGCACGCGCATCGATTTGAAAAAGCTAAGTGAAAGAGGGGAGAAACAAATATTGCACTAGCAGTATAAATATTTTTTTATTTCATATATATTTTTATATTTCATTTTTAGTGTTATATATTTCTTTACAATGTGCGTTTAGTATCATTATTATTATATTATCTATGTCCTCATGTAATAATAATAGTAAACACAATAATAATCCATCATTATGTTTCAATTATTCATTCAAAAAAATGTCTATAGTGGGTCTAAATCTAATATGGGCATACATAATTGTATATGCGGCCCGTGGAGTTATGATGCATTTCTAAAGTAGCCCGCAAGATCATTTGGTTTGGCCACCCCTGGTTTAGTATCACATACAGAGAAAATTACCTACTAGAAGACAGTAAACGCACCTTACTATTTTTTATATATTGTAAGAGATGAGAGGTTTCTCATAAAAAAATTAAAATTATACTTGATTTCTTCGATTCCACCTTTTTGCATTTCACATAAAGTAGTTAGCGGAAGTAAAACCAGCTTTTCCAATTGTTGAAATTTGTTCTTTCTCTATTCAACCATTATAATTCAAGATTCGATTTACAATACAAAAATAATGAACCATTTTAAAAGCGTACTTATCACGTCAACGAAACATGTACAACAGTAAAAAAAAAAGGAAAACCATTCTTTGAGAAACAATAATTGATTTAATTAGGCGAATTATTGTAGCGATCATTGTTTTAACTCGATTACTGGGTTGGTGAGCTAGTAAAAGACCATTTTTTTTGCCACTGTACCTCTCCACAGTTGCAGTTAAGAAGCCATGTTAGGTGTAATGAAAAGAAAACTTGGAGGGTAAAAATTGAACCACGCTCAGAAGAAACCAGAATCTTTTCTTAAGTAGCAAAAGTGAAAAAAATAAAGGAATTGGAAATAAATTGGTTCCAGCTCTGTCAACCAATGAGGTGCGAGGAATGAATGGTTTGGGGGTTTAATGGAACAGAAAGAAGAGATGGGAATTTATTATGGAGCTGTGTTTCGTTGTCATCAGTACAGAAAAGTGGTTGTAACTACAGAGTATAGATTGGAGTACGCGTGGCATGTCGAATGAGTGTTCTTTTTGCTGCATGATTTATTCTTCCATAGATTAAACTAACTTCTACAGTTGCTACAGTTACGAGTATAAAAAAAGGATTTAAAAGGTACAAGGTGATACAAGGTCAACTGCAAAAGAGAGCAAATGTTAAAAACCTGATATATTGAAGATTAAATCTAGTGTTGTACAACAAAAACATTTCCTGGATAAACAAGAAACAAAAGATTTTTAAGGAAACATAAATTTTGCTTCCTTTTTGGGGATTATGATTTCTTTTATAAGCTTTGTTTTTACATTTTATTAATAGTTTTTCGTAAAGTTTATTTTACGGGTCCACCTTAATACTATTAGAGGTATGTATGAGATTTTTTAAAGTGTTATTTAAATGCAGACACATTTTGAAACTTCATGTTTGTTTTCAAACAAGTTGTAACTCGTTTTTTTATCATCTATCACGGTTGACATAATAAATAAAATTTATGTCATAGTGTTCTGAAATATCTAATGTGGCAGCCTTCTACTGTCAACCACCCTATCTGTTTAACTATATTAGAAGGAACTTCTTAAAATGAAATAAAGTATAATGTTCTTGATTTAGAATTATCATGATTAAACTCCTAACAGGTAAAATAAAAATGATTGTTGTACAAATAAATCAAAAAACGTGTATCGATGAACAAGAGTCTTTTATACAGCCTATTACAAAAGCCTTTTGTTAGGATTTTCAGAAGTAACAATACCAAATATTTTACAAACAAATACAAAAATTTACATCTTATTTTGCATCAGCGGGGCAGTTTATAATGCTTACATTGCGTGAGTTTACTTTCAAATTAATAATTTCTAAACAGACCACAGACCATCAGTATAAATCAAAATTTGATTGGCGAGACATGCTCGAAATTCTATTTTTATATAACATAATATATTTTCTGTGAAAATTTGTTACTATCTCTTAAGCATTTGATAAAAAATTATTACAAACTTGAGATGAATATTAAGTGATGAGAAGTATTTAAACGTAAAAAAAGGAACAATTCACCAATGAATATTAATCAGATCAGATTTGAAGTCTGATTTGTGCATCAAAATTCCATGGTCCATATTTGTAAAAAAAATTAAAGCTATTGGGGAATGAAGAAGATTTTTTTTTTTAATTTTGGTTGTAGACTACATTATAAAGCAAAATATTTATCTTTATTTGTATTTCTTATAAATTTAAATCTAAAGGACCTAGAAATCAAGCATGATTTCTATGAAACCCTCACCTTTTCATATGATTAGCTAAAAATTTCGAAAGAAATTATAATTATTTCTCTTTAAATGCATTTAAATAAATTAATTTTAACTGAGCATTAGATAGACTAACTTGTATATAATTTTAACAGCTTATGACAATGTTTTGGAATAATTAATATTTATGACAAAATATGTTAAGTAACAATTTTTTAAATAAATCTCTCAATGCTCAAAGTCTCGACATAAAATGTGCATATTTCTCTTTACATGTTTTTAAATTTAGATTGTTTAAATAATTAATAAAGTAAAATATTCACCATAAAATAAGCGTTCATTTGCATGTCAATTTATTCTTATAGTTCTACAAATTTATTTATCAGTTCTGCTTCTATATATGTGTAAAATATCTTATCCTCGCAGAAAATAATTATTTTCTTGTAACTATAAAAAAAAGTATTCTTATTCATTTTCTTATGTTTATTCGAAATAATATTTAAATTATTTTTAAATGAAATGTTTATTGCTAAATTAAACGTGAGTACCTCAGTGCAAACACAATAGTTTAATTTTTGATTTATTTGTTTTTGCTGTTCAGCATAAATGTGCATCAATCATAATTTATTGCTTCTGTCATTTTATTAAAATTCTATAAATTCTATGATTATTAGTTTATATTTATCGTATAAAATATAATATTGATTAGCCCAATCCATAAATGTAATAGTTATAAAACTATTAATAAACAATAACTTGAAACTGAATAACTTTAATCGAATGTAAATATCATTATTATAGTTGCTAAAGTAATTTTTTAATAAACATTATTTATTAATACTATTATAATTCTATTTTAGTAAATGTTTCTTAATGGCCTAAGAGTCAATCAATTTAATTACTGAATTATATATTTTCATTGTTAAGCATGCCTGTGTATTTAAATCGATGCATATAAAAAAGAGAACAAAGTTTTTTTCAGTAATTATTTTAAGTGAACCTTGAAAATGTCGATTATCTATCATGTAAAAAAGGCTTGAAACCCAATCCAAAAATCCTAATGTTAATTAATCCATCAATCAACAACAATGTTGAAACTGATTAACTTTAATCCAATGTAAATATCATAACTATTAACTTCTATAGTAATCATTCTATAGTAATCATAAATGTGCTCCAATCATAATTTATTTCTTCTATGATTTTTGCTAAAATTCTGTGATGATTAGTTTATATTTATCCTATAAAATATAATACTGATTAGCCTAACCCATAAATGCTAATAGTTATAAATACATTAATAAATAATAATTATATAAGAATTTTTTTAATATTATTATTATAAGTCTATTTCAATAACAATTTTCTAATTCACTCTGAGGAAATAATTTCATTACTGAATTATACATTTTCATTGTTAAGCATACATGTGTATTTAAATCGATACATATAAAAAAAGAACTGAGTTTTTTCAAGTAATTATTTTAAGTGAACCCTGAAAACGTCGATTATCTATCATGTAAAAAAGAGACTTGTTTTGTTTCCAAGAGAGTAAAAGGGCTATTATTTTCCTCTGAGAAGAATAATTTTGATTATGCAGAAGAGGGAACTAGGCATAAGCAAAATAACACTTCCCCCTCGTCCTTCAGTTTGTTTGCTGAGCCGTATATTGAACAAAAACAAAATAAAAAAATTCTCCTCCCGGGCTAAAAAGGAAGTCTTTTCATAAATGTTTAGATGCGTTACTATAGAGATTCTTCTACAATTGCCTGCAGAGAATAAAGGTAAAATCAGAAACTAATATGGTGAACAATGCAGGACAAATAAAAATTACACACACACACTTCTTTTTCGTCTTCAATTTCAACACACTGGTTTCGAACAATAAAAGCGGTGGCGGTGCTTTGTGCAAATTTCCGCCATTTTTAAAAATGGCTACATTTGCTGTTAGCTTGTATTTAACGTAGTGGGTAGAAAAGTCATAGGACATTGTGCCTTTATTGGCAAAGTCAAGTCTTTATTAGCTTTCCCTATTTTGTGTTAGGAAGAGTTTTGAATTTACACAGTTTTTTTTTTAATTATTATTTTCACTTTTTTAAGTAAAAAAAACAGAGATTTCTTTACTGAATTATACATTTTCATTGTTAAACAGGCATGTGTATTTAAAACGATACATATAAAAAAAGGGCTGAGTTTTTTCAGTAATTATTTTAAGTGAACCCTGAAAACGTCGATTATCAATCATGTATAAAAAGGCTTGCAACCCAATCCATAAATCCTAATTCTAATTAATCCATCAATAAACAGCAACGTTGAAGCTTAACAACTTAAATCATATGAAAATATCATTACTATAGTTGTTGAAAGTATTTTTAATAAATATTTTTATTAATATTGTTACAATTTTATTTTAATAAATATTTTTATTAATATTGTTACAATTCTATTTTAATAAATATTTTTATTAATATTGTTACAATTCTATTTTAATAAATATTTTCTAATGTCCTCAGAGTAAAAAATTTCATTACTGAATTATATATTTTCATTGTTAAGCATACATGTGTATTTAAAACGATACATATAAAAAAGGAACTAAGTTTTTTTTCAGTAAAGTGGCCAATCCCTTAACTCTAATTAAAAAAGAAGCCAATCCATTAATCCTAATACTAATTAATCCATCAATAAACAGCAACGTTGAAACTGATTTACTTCAATCAAATGTAATTATCATTACTATTAACTTCTATAGTAATCATAAATGTGCATCAATCGTAATTTATTACTTCTATAATTTTTGTTAAAATTCTGTAAATTCTATGATTGTTAGTTCATATTTATTCTATAAAATATAATACTGATTTGCTCAACCAATAAATGCTAATAGTTATAATTCCATTAATAAATAATAACTATATAAGAATTTTTTAACAAACATTTTTAATATTATTAATATAATACTATTCTAATAAAAATTTTCTAATGGTCTCTGAACAAATAATTTCATTACTGAATTACAAATTTTCATTGTTAAGCACGCATGTGTATTTAAATTGATACATATAAAAAAGACCGAGTTTTTTTCAGTAATTATTTTAAGTGAACCCTGAAAACGTCGATTATCTATCATGTAAAAAAGAGACTTGCTTTGTTTCCAAAAGAGTAAAAGGGCTATTATTTTCCTCTGAGAAGAATAATTTTGATTATGCAGAAGAGGGAACTCGGCATAAGCAAAATACCACTTCCCCTTCGTCGTTCAGTTTGTTTGCTGAGCCGTATACTGAACAAAAACAAAATAAAAAAATTTTCCTCCAGGGCTAAAAAGAAGTCTTTTCATAAATGTTTAGATGCGTTACTATAGAGATTCTTCTGCAATTGCCTGCAGAAAATAAAGGCCAAATCAGAAACTAATATGGTGAACAATGCAGGGCAAATAAAAATTACCCACACACACACTTTTTTTTCGTCTTCAATTTCAACACACTGGTTTCGAACAATAAAAGCGGTGGCGATGCGCTGTGCAAGTTTCTGCCATTTTTTAAAATGGCTGCATTTGCTTTTAGCTTGTATTTAACACAGTGGGTAGAAAAGTCGTAGGACATTGTGCCTTTATTGCCAAAGTCAAGTCTTTATTAGCTTTCCCTTTTTTGTGTGTGAGTTTTAATTTTGCACAGATTTTTTTATTATTATTAATTTCACTTAAGTGAAAAAACAGAATTTGATTGTTTCCGTTATTATAAATGATATTTTTAAATTGTTTTATTATATGTTTATTTTGTTTTTAAAAAACCTATTTTGCATACATTTGTATACAATGTTTTGTATATGTGATATTATATACAATGTTATAAAAACAATTTTTTTAAAAACAAAATAAACATATAGTAAAACAACGTTTTGTATATATGTTTTGTGCTATGCGATTAAATTTTAATAATTTAATGAAAACACTTTCAATGTCTAATGTAAAAGATTTCACTATAATGGAAAAAATATTTTCAGTTTGACCAGTTCTTTGTTAAGAATATATTATTTTTTTAAGTGCAGTGTATACAAATGTTGTTCAGAGCTGCATTGCTTATGGTCTATGCTCTACATGAAATAGAAAATTTCTTTAAATATTAAGGTAATTAATAGTATTTGATTTTTTAATTACGCATATGTTAAGATACATAATAATATTTTAGATATGAATATTCAATCCTTTTTATTTTTTAATTAGTTCTTTTAATATATTTTTTTAACATGAGAAAAATTACATAAAAAGAACTAAAAGATAATTGTAGTTTAATTTTTTTTTTTTTTTTTTTTGTAATTTAATATATTTTATACACTGCTTACCATAATATTTTTAAAAATAACCATTTCTAGAAAATATACTGTGAAATTGAAAAGAACTAAGTGTCGAATAACACTGTAAAAAATTTGAACTGTCTTTTACAATATACATAAACTGTTTTTTCTGTAGATATATGTTTTTAATTCTCTTTAACTTTATTTGTTTTCAACTTCAGTTGGTATTTAAAATTATTTTTCTCTGTCTCTTAATAACAATTTATAATATTGGTGGTTTTAATTAATCAATAAATTTTAATTACTCAGTACCTTTTTTAATTACATATCATGAAAACTATTGAGAATTTGTTTTAAAGTATTTATTTATTTATGTGATTAAAGATAATACGATATAATTATAATAGTGAATAAAACCAAAATAAAACACAACATGGTATGTAATGTATGAACATAATAATAAACCTTTTGTTTTTTATTCTTTAACCGAAAAACGCTAGCTTAAACATCGTTGAAAATATATTTTTTCAAAGCTATTCTCTTTCTTCAGAAAATTTGTTTACTTTGTGGACTCTTGAACGTTGTCTTTTTTTAAATTTATTCAATTTATCTGAAGTAATCTATTTTATTTTTGCAATGTACTAGTCCACAAGACCTTTTGGTAAAAAAAATTCTACTGCTAGTGAGTTTTATATGTATTTGTGCAATTTTAAGTTACAGTGTTTCATGATAAAATTTTCAACTTCCTACAGTAATTTTTGTGTTTTTTAAAATGATACATTATCATATTCTAATTTTTTTCAGTAACTATCTTAATGATACTAGAATTTTTCAGTCGAGAAAAGTCAAAAATAGTAATACATGATAAAAAATATCTGTAGTTAAATTTCTTTTGCTTAACGGGAATTAATATGAATATTTTTACGATTTTGGAGCAAAAGAAATTTATTGATTATGTGATTCAAATTTTCTTGAATTACAACTAAATTAAATATCGCGTAAAAAATTTTTGATACAAATAATCATATAATTTTAAGTTTTCTCTTTTAAAAAAATTTATATTACTCAGATATGTTAATATCATACATATTGTATTCAGTAGGCGTTTTTAAATTTAAATTTTATTACCTTAAGCACATTTTTAAAGGATTGTGCAATACGATTTAAGATAAACATAATGTCCCAATTTTTTTATTAATTTAGATAAGGATTTACCTTTTCTTAAATAAAGCATTTTTAATGATATTAATAAATTACAGAATAATGATGTTCTTTTCATCATTAAAAGTTTAGACTTATTTCTAATTTTTTTCAATAACTATCTAAATAATACAAATAATTTTCGTTTAATTTATTTGACTGTTTAATAATATTTGTTTCCATATTCAAGCTTGTAATTCAACAAATTAAATATTAGATTTCACTGAATGTTTTAAAAAAATATTTTGTGTTTGTTTTATTTTGTGATATAGAAACTTTTTACAGAAAAGAATTATTTAAGCAAAAGCACTATAAACTTTTTAACGTATATAAAAAGAATTATAGATATTCTGAATTACAACATATGTATGAAAACTTATGAAGAAATAATATGTGACATAAAGCAAGCTTTTCTATCACAAGTTTTCAAACGAGTTTACTTTAACAATGTAAATTTCTGCAATTGTAAAATAATTGAAACAATACTTTCATAATTTTAATCATGTTTTATTAATCATTTGATAAAATTAGCAATGTAATATAAAAACAAGCTATATACTTAATACAATTCCGTGGTGATTTTTAATTTAAGAATAACTGATTTTTATTTTCAGATATCGAAAATCATAGTAAAGAAAATGGTCCAAGAAACTAAGATGCACAAACCCTGGAGAGTAAATATTATGAGAAGCGTAGCAAAACTCCATTTTCAAAAGAATTTCGTACATAATTGACAACTTTTAATGCACATTTACTATATGTATGTACATTCCAACAACTGTATATAGATGAATTGATTATTTTGTCTCAAAACATTTACAAACAATGTATGTTTATAAACAAAGTACAACTATGAACCATGATGACAGCTAGCGTTTTAGTCTATTGTAAAGTTTATGCAATTTTTTCGATATGCTGCCAATGTTTTCAACTCATACTTGACAGTCTAACATTGGAAATAAATGCCAATTTAAGTTGCAATCATGCGAAAAACAAAACTTTTATTTGATGTTAATTAATTGGTTTCAGTTTCAGCTTATAGTGAATACATGTGGTTCGTTGATATTTAATACAATTCATTGAAAAAGGAACAGCAACCATGCATTCCCTATATTATTAAAATGAGAAAAAGAAAACATGAAAAATCTGTACATTCAAATGTTAATATGTCATTGCATATGTAATAAATTAGTTCTTGTTAACACTTTTCAAATTGGTAAAAATATTTTCGCCATTTCTTCTTTCTTGAACAATGTCATTTTCCAAAGAGTGTCATTATATTTTGCAATGTTTGTTCGTTAACTCTTAATTATTTATATTCACATTCAACAGAAAACATATATAATTTATATACATTAAAAAACTATTAGCTTTGTTTTTATTTTGTATTTTTTTTCCTTTAATTTTATTTTAACAATATAATACTTATTTGAAATACCTTTTTTGAATATAACAACTGATAACAACATTTTTAGAAAAACATCAGAAAGATCAATGTTCTTATTTTATTAATTATACTTATTTTTATTCCGTATAACAGTATATAAACAAGGTAATTTCTCATATAATCGAAATAATATTTTCACTGAAACTTTCAAAAGATGATTTGCCATTTATGATATTTATGTCCTACTAACAAAATATTCGAAAAAATAATTCCAGTAAGAATTGATTAAGATCTTTCCTTATAATCAACATGTTGCTGTATTGTCCTTTCCCTATTTAAGTAAACACCAGCAAAAATTATAATATTCAAGATTAGGAGTGAGCAACCTATTCCAATTGTCACAGTTAATGCTGTAGAGTAAACCCCTTGCTGAAAAATCATAGCCAAAGAACCTGATATATTCATAGATTTTGGGCTACTGTTGGCCTCTCTTCTAGTATAATCAAGGTTGCATAGGCGTTTGTATTCATTCCTCCATCCTTCATTGTTGTTGACGGCACAGATGATGTCGTTGGTGATGTTGTAAATATCATGCTGTCTCCTGTATTCCTATCCCTCACAATACCGTCATAAGTGTAGGGATTGTCATGGTCTTCTAAGAGATGATGACTGGTTGTTGTTTCTGCCTCCGATGCTCTGTGTAGTGTAGGAATAAGATTTAACCAGAAAGATAATCTGTGTGCATGATAGTGATCACGCAATCTGGGCTTCAAACCTAAAACCAAATTTAGATTTTTTTTTTTTTAAAAAAATATTAAAATAAAAAGTTTGGAAGTTCAATTTCAGTAAAATAGATTAATAAATTATACATGCGAAGCACTATATATAATTGAAAAATAAAAATAGGTTAATTATGTATGATTATTTTTTTTTCAGTTTTTCAATTGGAATTCACTGAATCATTTGTCCAGACAAAGGAATGCAAAATTAATAACTTACATAAAGAGAAACATTCCAGAATAGTTTTAAATTTGAATTACATTAAAGAAGATTCTCCAAATTCCTTTGTAGGTTAATGAAATTAAATGTTAGAAACAACAGTGGCTAAGTAAATATCCAATAGTCAGCTGAACTTCTGCTACCTGTTTAGTAAATTTTTGTGTTTTGTTTAATTAATTGCTGTAGTTATGCATGGCTTCAAACCATCCAAATTGCAATTTTTTTTTTGCGATATTATATACATGGAGCAGTTTGCTTTTATAAATAACGAGATTTGAGGTTTGCTTTCTTCAATAGATGTTCAATAAAAGCTATTAGTTAAGGATACCTTCAGCCAGGACAACATTTTTTTTTAAATAAAGGATATTACAAAAGCTTAAGGCAAAAGTGTAACGCTATAGAAAAAATAATTATGGATCGGAGTGGTAAGAGGTTTTAAATTTATATTCAGAAAATAATTGAATTTCGTATAATATGAAAATAAATCCCAAAATGTCAACAACAGAGGGAATAATTTCCGTTAAGTTTCTTACAAGAATTTTATTTTAGAATAATCCAAAAATGCAAATGCTCAATGTTTTTGCCATCCGAAATTATGCGTTGGAGACCATATACAATTGCAAACATATCGAATAAAAGGCTAATATTCCCTCGGATTTTCAGCGAGGGTTAGCAGTGAGAATTTCTTCTAGATACATAGTTTCAAATATCTTCTGAATAAAAATTCATAGAGTAAAAGGTCTAGTGACCTTTGAGGAAAATTATATGTGATTTGTCTGCCCAGTAGACCATCCAAACCAAATGTGCTTTTGTGCAATATGTCCAAACTGATATCCTATGAGCCAAGAAGAAATTCTTATTTTTATAAAAAAGGTATATTTTTCAAACATTAAAGCCTTTATAATTTTACTTCATTAGAAGGTTTCTACAGTGCTCCATAATAGTTGCATGTCTTGCTCTATGTTACATCGTGTGGTCAATATACATGTAACTGAATATTTTTCTTTCCAGCTATGCCTTATAGGTTTTCAATTTTTCTTATTTGTAGTGCTATATGAAATTCTATAGATTTTTGTCAATTAATACATAAGCCACGGGTCTCTTCAATCCATACTTCTTTTTATCATATTTTGTTTTTACACTACTTTTTTTCACCACTAAGCATATGAATATTAATTATTCTAACAATTCTAGATGAATAAATATCAAAATATAGACCAGTCATTTAAATGCATCATAAAATAAGCAAAATTTTTTTATTTTTAAAAGAACATCTTAAAACATTTGCAGAAATGGAATAAAATTTAAATACAAAACCATTAAATGGGAATCAAATTAAATATTTTTTTAACGTTTCAAAAATTGTATCTAAATTTACCTTTTTATATGACTTATATATTTCACACGTTAAATTATTAATTTCTTTGACAAACCCAAACGAAATAATTTCTTCATCAATTTCATTTCAGAAGAATAATTTTAAAATGATTTTAATAAAAATGACTGATATAAAGACTTTATTACGTATTTAACTAATACAACTAAATTATGTAAAGTATCATCTCATGAACAGATCTTGTGTTTATGTATTAAAGCATTTTTTTAAAGTACTAAATGCACACAAGAGAAAATAAATTAAATTTTTTCTCTGAATAACACATTTGAATTTTAATTTATCTTGTTTTGTTCATATTTATGTTAAAGGAAAAAATAACGCTTTAATTTTTTAATTTAATATTTTACACTATGTTTATTAAGTATTCATAACTGAAGACTCAGTACTCATTATATGCAGCTATAAAATTACCTACTTAGATATATTTTTTCTCAGATACTGCTAAGCGTACTGTCTGGAAAGTTTTTACGTATGTTTAAAACATTTTCCAAATTAATTTGAAATTAAAGTTGCGAAGTTACTTTCTTTAATATAATGCATAGTCCAAATCTATTTAAATCTAAAAATCTTGATTTTTTTCAAGTAAATAATTAAAAAAATATTTTTTCACTTAACTGCTAAATTTCCTTGCATCAAGATTGAAATGTTATTTATTTACATTTAAGTAAAAAAAAATAATATCGTATGTCCCGTAGTTTTACAGAAAATGTACACTGACATTTAAAATAAACATTCTTAGAAAACAGCATTCAAAGATAATGCAACTGACTTGTTAAATTGCATTTTCACTTTGTAGAAAAGCATTTTAATATACTTCCCTTTCAAGTATATTAATGAATGACACATTAAAAGAAAGATAATAAATTGGAGAATAAAATGAAACTAAAACTTCAATCGAATTTTTCTTTGATATTTAATTTCTTAATTTCTTTGAGAATTAATATTTTTTTTAATAATTTCAAATTATAATTATGTTAAATTTAAAGGGTAAATATTCAAACAAAAATATTTTAACTACTTGAATAAAAATATTATGTTGTCGGTACTGTTAATAAATATTCATAAGAATTAATTTATTAACGAAACACTTTTACAAAAGTATTCTTTTTAAATATTAAAATAATAAAAAAATATTTACATTGACTACAAATATTATTGCTATTATTAATACGCAATGTAGTTTTAGTTTAACTGTCTAACTAATTATTTATCATTAACTTCAAAATTATTTTTTATAATTTAAAATAAAATTTGAATATTTGAGTTAACTTTAAGCAAATTTAAATCTTTGTAATGCAAACCAAAAATGTTTTTTGAAACAAACGCTTATAACATAATCTAATATAATGATAAAAATATATTAATTTTGAACAAAAAATTTAGATTTATCATAATGGTCTGCATTAATTTAAAATAAAAAAAAATAAGATTTCTAGAATTTTGAACGAATAAGAAAATCATACAGGTAATATGAATATTAATTAATTGTTTGATTATTTTAAAAAATAATTTGATTTCGATTTAATTTATAAATAAAGTAATATCAATATTCTATTATTATACCCAAAATTAACTGAGTAGGATAACCTTGCTCACAACAATTATTACTATATGATTATCAAAACATTTTAAATTACAATCCAAAATCAAACACTTATAACATATAATACAACTGACTTTTTAAATAAAAAAATTGTTTAAAAAAAAACATTCGAATTTTCTAAATAATTCTACAAAAGCAATTCGTTTAAAATTAAATTTACAACTGAAAACAATGATAATTTTTTCATTACCGAAAGATATGTACTTCTGATGAGTGTCATTATATTCTGGCCACGAAATTCTTTCACTTTTTCCTTTTGCTTTCTCATTGTTTGAGTTTTCATTTTCCGTTCGTGGATCATTTGGATCTCTGAAATTTAAAACATAATATAATTAGGTTCAGAATAATGCTCGAGATTTAACGTAAGTTCAAGAATACATTTTGAAACATTTCAGGAACAATGATACCTTTTTGATTTACCATAATCTTCAAAATTTGATGTTGCATTATGGAATGTATGTAACAATGCAATACAATATTGTCTAATGAAATATCACATCATTTAATTTGTATTGCTATTGATTGTATTTTAAATTCTCTCAAAAATCCTTCCGAGAAAAAGTTGTCCTCATTCTTCAAAAGAAAATCATTTTTATTTGTCCTATATCAGATTAATCTATCTGGAATGTGATTTTAACTAAAACTTAAAATCTAAAATATGTCTGATAAAGAAATCTAAATCTATTTGATAAAGAAATCTAAATCTATCTTATTTAGTATTTTACTAATGTTATCATTAACCATAACAGTATATATCGTTATGAAAATTATGTTCAATCTATTCTTGAAAACTGTAATCATTAGCACAATGTTATTGTTTTTCATTATGTCAAATTCTAATCTAAAATAAAAGCACAACAATATGTAATGAATCATTTTATGTAAATAAATATTTCAAAATAAATCAGCAAAAAAAAATTAATTCTAAAGATATAATACACAATATATGAAATAAATATATTGCATACGTGCACCAAACATATTCATTTATTTCATATTTAAAATTTATTAGGCTCCAAATATCAACCATATCAGTAATAATTCTGAATATTCTTAGGTCGTAGAGAACAACATACTATTATATACTTCACTTACCCTATTGTTATATTATTATGAGAAACTGGTAAGTATATTATGCCATCACGATTTGTAAAATAATATTAATTATTTTATTCTTAGGTTGGTTACATAAAAAAAAATATTTATATAAAATTTATTTGATTAATTTGAGTTGTTAATCGTAAGTTATTGAAGTTTTAATATTGAATACTTTCAAAGACAAATCAAGTTTGAGTTTCTAGGCCAATTCGAATTTGAGTTTCTAGGCCAATTCAAGCTTGAGTACCTAGACCAATTCAAGTTTAAGTTATTAGACTCTAAATTCTAACCATATTTACAATATTAATTCTGAATGTCCTTAGGCTGTAGAGAGCAGCATACTATTTAATATGTTTTATGAGAAACTATTAAAATTCATCCAGTTATCACCGTTTAAGAAATAATATTAATTATTGTAATCATATGTTTGTTACATTAAAAAATATGTATGTGCTAATTTGAATTGTTAATCGTAAGTTGTTGAAATTTTAACTTTAAATATTTTCAAAGGCAATTTATGTTTGAGTTTCTGACTAAAAACTGCCCTAAGTTACTTTATGCTAGAAAAAAAAATGCATAGATCAAAAGAGGTTTAAAGATTCACAAATTAAATATTTAATTATATTTCCAAAAAATTTAAATTGCAAAAAGCTATTTTCATGTAATCTTAAAAAAATTTTTTAATAACAGGAAATTGCTGAAAGACTGATCAGGAATTCATTTATTGAAATAAATTTATTTTTATACTTAAAAATATTCTGCTAATGCTCTTCGATTTCTTACAGCATTTTTTTTCTCCAAATTTATGACCATTAGCTATATGAAATTACACGCCTAGTTTTTTTTTTTTTTTTTTATTCTGCCGAAAGGAAAATTACTTGAAGAAAGTATACATCTTTGATTTAAATATTTCTTGTGCACTCGTGTGACATTTATTTTTTAGTTTTTTTAAAAATGAGGTTCGGCTTGAAAAATTTTTGAACCTTTTTTCTTTCTTTTTTTTAACTCTCACGAAGTAGAAAAAAAATAAATGTTTTTTTAAGAACATACTTAACTGGAGTTCTTTTATTCCAGAAACTGGAATGAGAAAGAAAGTTAAAAAAAAATTCTTAAAATGAAAAATGAACATTGAATTAGTTCTTTCTAACTAATCTTGGTTAAAAAAAAACACAGAAAGTACTTTTTTTTTTTTAACTTGAGGAAGCTGACGTACAAAAATGGCTATCTTGGAAAATGCCTCAGGACATGGAGTCTAAAATGAGTACGTTGCTGCCTTAAGTGTCAAAGACTTGCAAGCAAGAGTAAAGATTTCCAAACCTTCTAATGATCAAAAGATAAAAAAATAGGAATCCTATAATTTTATGTACTAAAAACTTTATTGGTTTTTGCTGCCAATAAAACGAGGATTCGAAGGAAAACTGAAATTCAAGTGTGTCATCATCATGAATTAAAGCTAATAATTTTTTTAAAAAATGGAATAATCATCAAAGTTTGAAAAACGTTCGCTATTTTAAATTGATGTCTAATTTAAAATTGCTTTAAGAAAAACTCTGCTTATATTTGTACTAATTGGGTAGATATTTAATTATTATGCATGAAATTGCACATTTTTAGGAAAAATATATTTAAAATTGTTTTATTTTGTATGTTGTTAAAATGTTGCCATTTTTCTATAATTTATCTTTGACAAAAACAAAACAGAGAAATCTTATGAAATAATGTTTTCTAATAATTCCCAATCTTTTTGTAAAATAATTAATAATTCAAATAATAATAAAGGGTTAAAAATGTTAAAAAATTTCAAAAAATAAAAAGGGAAATGCAATGTTAATAAAGGGTTAAAAATGTTAAATGTTATGTTTCAGCACATGCTTTCCTATCAGAACATGCTTTCTGAATGTTACAATATAAATGGATTGAAATTTATGTGTGTCATCATCATGAATCAAAGCTAATAATTTAAAAAAAAAAAAATGGAAGGATCATCAATTTTTTGAATAACGTTCACTATTTTTAAAATTGATGTCTAATTTAAACTTGCTTTAATAAAAAACGTTATATTTATACTAATTGGGTAGGTATTTAATTATTACTTGTAAAATTTTTAATTTTTAGGAAAACTATAAAAATAATTTTAAAATTGTTTTTATTTTGTATATTGTTAAAATATTCTCATTTTTCATAATTTATCTTTAACAAAAACAAAACATAAAAATCTTATGAAATAATACTATTTAATAATTTCAATCTTTTTGAAAAAAATTGATAATTCAAATAATAATAAAGGGTTAAAAATGTTTTAATGTTATGAGATATTGCCTATCAGCACATGCTTTCTTAATGTTACAATATAAATGGACAAAAAATGGAAACACTCTTATGTGTGTCCAGCGTACAATACACCTACATTCCATTTATTTTATGTGCCTGCATCATACCATAGAATAACTTTGAGAATCATGGTATATTTAGATAGAATTTTAAGGATGCTTATAAAAAAAGTGTCATGAAAAGTATTTCCATGCTGTCTAATTCTCAATACAAGAAGCATGGACTTTCCACCATGGAGTAAACCACCATGGATTTCAATCTTATTTCAAACCAGTAAGTGAAGCCTGCAGTATCAACAGATTCACATATTTATCTTCGTATATGCTATTAGATTTGGTCTACAAATAGGTCAGGAATGGGTTGATGTATATAATACTGAAATATATTTTGTTGAAATATGTGTTTATTTCAGATTTGTCAATATTAAAAAAATCATTTCAACAAATTTCAAGGTTTGTATGTAAACATCTCAATAAATAATTACCTTTTTTACACATATAAAATTCCTTTTTGATTTTTGGCACAATATTTTTTTTAAAAATTATACATCACAAAAAAAAACACCTCTTATAATCTTTAAAAAATTTTACATGGTTTATATATTATGATTATTAGGTTTTTTTTTATATATATTTATTCATATATACAGTACGAAATTATATATACAGTACAAAAGTATATTTATCGTACTGTTCTACTCTGCCATGCGCAGGAATTTATTTTAATTATGTAGAGAGCGTTCATTGCGTTTTTCTCCCTAATCATGAAAAAATATATTTTACAAAACCAGAATTGTTTTAAATATTCCAGGTACCGAAATAACGATATTTTTGTACAATTTCTGAGAAAAATGGTTATTCTTATGTATTGGAAAAAAATCACACATAAAAATGAATAGTTAAAAAATTGTTTTGAAAAAACATAAAAATCTTACCCTGTTTTTGCGAAGTTGGTCCAAAAGAGGATTATAGCTTCCGAAAGAGAACTCTCAGATTTAGTGAAGTTTCTTGGAAAATGCGATAAGGAATTCACCAGAGGAGCTCCAAATATATAGGGGAGATCTTCTCCATGGACCGTCCCCATTCTTTGGGAATAACTGGCTTCCTCTGTTTGGTGGGTAAAAACATATTCATAAGTTTTCGGATTTCTGGGATCTCGAACTTTCGAATGGAAATTTCCTGTGCGTACTAATGGTGCAATGACGAGGGCGTCACTCATGGCATCTGTTGTTGAATCCAAAATGTTTATAGGATGTTGATCAGGCTTACTCCAATCGGTATACTCATTAACAACCGTTAAAAATATTTCTTGAAGATGATAAGTGAAGAGATTCCTGATCAATGTCCTCAATAGACGATCTCTCCTTTGGGCATCAATTCCCCCTTTGTCCTCTTGACTAGTAAAGTGATGGTAGGATTCGACACGTGTCATTCCAAACATTAAATCATATTGGCCAAAGAAATTTGTATGTTTCTCCATTACTTCTGCTGGTTCACCTGGTACTACTACTCCATCAATGGTTGGGCCAAAGGCAGAAAGATGATCTGGTACACTAAGTGGTACCGCTAGAATATCTTCGACAGGGCGCTGCCGTAAACATTCCACTAAAACAGCGCTTTCTTCAGTAGGGCATTTTAGTTGTTTGGCAATTTGTCGGGTATATATCAAAGAATTCCTGGCAATCGCCCAAGGACTGAGGGCTGATCCACTTTGCATTATTGCTCTCTTAAACAAACCTGCAATATTGAAACTTTGTTAAACTATCATTTTAGGATCATTTCTTTTATATATTATATGTTGAACGAAACTTTACTTATTAAGTCAGAAAAAACTGGAAAAGGAAGAAACATCAACCTCTCTAAAATCAATTTCTGTATAGTTATTAAAAAAAGCTTGTCAAAGTTTGATTAAAACAATTTTAAATTTTTTTTAATCACTTAACCCTATTAGCAACCACAATTTTCACTTTATGCCAATGAAATGGTCACTTCTATGTTGGAAACAATTTCCAGTCTTATCTTTTGCCCACGGGAACCTTAAAGTATACCAGTGCATATTATTTTGGTATTAACCCATTTCCCATTTCTCTGATCTCTATAAAACTAAACAATTTCCAATTTAAAAATATTAATATTAGAAACTATAAATTACAAAATTGTTCACCAATTGCAGCTCTTACGATATCCAGAAGTAAAAAGAAAAGAAATGAACGCAGAAACTCTTAACTTGAAGTTATTTTTTCTGCATGTTTACAAAACTGAGTCGAGATATTTACTATCAGGTCGTTTCTGGTAAGAAGAGAAACCTTGGGAATTACATTCAGGGAATAATTTCTGTTAACGTTTGTGGTTCGACAAACGTTTTACTTACAGAACAACGGAACAATCTGTCTTTCCCAGAATACTGAATGGGTTTAACTGTAATAAATATTAGTAAATGAAATGAAAAGAAATTTCTAGCAAAATTTGTATTTTATAACATTTATACTTTATATTAATTCAATTTTTAAAATTTAATTTTAAATATTTTTAATGCTTCTTTTATTACATTTAAAATTTGCTCCATTTTCTAAGATTCTTTTCAATAGAAAAAACATTTTTGTATATAATTGCACAGTACTCAATTTTAAGCAACAAATTATAAATTTACTTCATTTTATTGTAATTTTCTTATTAATATGTTTAAAATTGCGGCATGTTTTGTAGATCCTTTGAAACAAATGAATGATTTTTCGATCATTTTATAACATTGTAGTTAATTTTAAGATAATTTTAATTCTTTTAAAAGAAAATCCATCTCTCATTTTTAGTGAAATGCTATAAAATACAACAATATAATAATATAAATGAATTCTAGATTAACAATGTAATAATGTTACAATATTACAACAATAAAATATTACAACAATATAAATAATGTTACAACAATATAATACTGTTATAACAATATAATATAAATAAATTGTCGATTTCATTTTTTCATTTTCAAAATTAGTAGGATATTTCTCAAATTGTTTTTCAATTGTGTTCAGTAATAAATCTATAGTAAACCTCTTAAAGTTATTAATATGACTTAACATTACTAATTTATGTAATTAATAAATCATGGACAGATGAGGAGAAAATACTGAAATTAAAGTAAGCAATATGAAAGCTGTAAGCAGCAGATAAAAAATCAATAAAACTGTCCGTAAGCAAGTTTTATTTTTATTATAATTATTATGCTTCAGCAGCTGTATCGTAACATATATAATCTAATTCCTTTTTTCTACCAGATGGTAAAGATGGATGCAAAGTACTCAAATGATCCCAAGTTATGAAAAAATGTGTTTTTCTTTTTCTCGTTTATGGCATGTTTTCCGTGTAAATAACAGAATAAAAACTTGCGAACTTCATCTTTTTTTTTCATATTTGTTTTCTTAGACTGTTGCCGTATTTAGTAGCATGGCAAAATTACTCGACTTTTTTTTTCCCCTGCGAATTACTCCTTTTTATTTTTCTGCATTGTTGTTGCTGTCTTTCTTTTTCAGGACTTGCCAAATTTTTTTATTTTTTTAAACTTATAATATAAACTTCTGATTATTTTTTTAAATCGTATTAATTTGCTTTCATATGAAAAAATTTATTCACTAAAATCTAGAATATTTAAACAAACCTTGTTTAATTTTAACTTTCTTGTATTTTTTTTTCTATAAAAATCAAAAAAGGATAATTTAATTACAACTGTTAAGAAAAGCATAGTAAAGACTAAAGCTTCCACTTAATTAAATTAGGCACTTAATAAGAGAGTTATACTACTATATTAATTATACTAATCAAACAAGTCTCCTTTAACTTTTCTTATCAAAGAAAACAAACTCATAAATGTTACTATACTATAAATGTCTAGATGATACCTAATTAAATATAGATTAATCTCGGAACGTTCAATATTAACATGAAAAAAAATTGTTTTTAGATTCTAAATGCACTATTTATCAAACATTGTTAATTTAATTTATGAAATTTACTCCATTTAAAGCAACTAATAATAAATTTACTTCATTTTATTGTAACTTGCATATTAATAAGTTTAAAATTGTAGCATATTCTGTAGATCCTTTGAAAGAACAAAATATTTAATTCTCGATCAGTTTAGAAGATTGTTGTAAATTTTAAGATAAGTTCAATTCTTTTCAAAGATAATATATCGCTCATTTTTAGTGAAACAATATAAAAGGCAAAAATATAACAATGTTACAACAATATAATGTTCCAACAATAAAATACAGTTACAACAATATAATTGGGCGTAGGGCTGACAACCTTACCCCGTAAAAAGATAACATCTCATGTCTCGAAATCTGCCAGTAGGCAGACGACCTTGGCCCGCCATAGGACTGTTTAGCCACAGATGATGATGACAACAATATGATGTACATTATTATAATGTTGCAACAATATATTATTGTTACAATAATATAATAATATAAATATCTTCTCAATTTAATTTTCGATTACGTTAAATTCAGTATTTTAATAAATTTATTTACAAAGCATATTTTTTCTAAAAATTAATAGGATATTTCTCAAATTGCTTTTCATTTGTGTTCAATAATTAATATATAGTAAACCTCTTGATGTTATTAATATGAATTTAACATTAGTAAATTACGTAATTAATAAATCATAAACAGATGAGGAGAAAATACTAAAATTAAAGTAAGCAATAAGACAGTGTAAGCAGTTGATAAAAAAATCAATAAAATTGTCCGTAAGCAAGTTTTATTTTTATTATAATTATTATGCTCAGCAGCTGTATCGTAGCATATATAATCTAATTCCTTTTTTCTACCAGATGGTAAAGATGGATGCAAAGTACTCAAATGATCCCAAGTTATGAAAAAATGTGTTTTTCTTTTACTCGTTTACGGCATGTTTTCCGTGTAAACAACAGAATAAAAACTTGCGAACTTCAACTTTTTTTTCCTATTTGTTTTCTCAGAGTGTTGTCGTATTTAGTAGCAGGGCAAAATTATTCTACTTTCTTTCCCTGCGAATAATTCCTTATTTTATTTTTCAGTATTGCTGTTTTCGTCTTTCTTTTTCAAGAAGATTTTTTTTTTTTTTTTTTTAACTTATATTACGAACTTCTGATTTTTAAAAAAAAAAAAAAAAAATATATTAGTTTATATTCATATATAAATTATACAATAAAATCTTTAACATATTTAAAAAAACCTTGTTTAATTGAAATGTTATTATATTTTTTCTATACTAATCAAAAGAGTATAACTGTTACGAAAGGCATTGTAAAGACCAAAGGCTTGTAATTAATTAATTTAGACTTTTAATAAAACTGTGAAACTTCCATATTAATTGTACTAACCAAACAAGTATTTTTTAAATCTTATCAAAGGAAACAAACTCATAAATGTTACTATAAATATCTAGATAATATCTAATTAAATATAGATTTATCTCGTTATATTCAATAATAACACGTTAAAATGTATTATTTTTAACTTCAAAATGCGTTATTTACAAAACATTATTAATTTAATTTATGAAAGCCAATTCATTCCATTTACTTAATTTTTTTGTAACTTTCATTATTAATAAATTTAAAATTGTAGCATATTCTGTAGATCATTTGAAAGAAAATGAATATTTCATTCTCAATCAATTTATAATACTGTTTTAAATTTTAAGATAATTTCTATTCTTTTAAAAGATAATATATCACTCATTTTTAGTGAACTATTATAAAATATAACAATAATTAAATAAATTCTCAATTTCATTTTTAGCGTGATTGCATTAAATTAATTATTTTAATAAATTTATTTGCTACAAACTATATTTTATTATCTTTCTCAAACTTCTTTTCATTTTGTGTTCAATAAGATTTTTGTGTAATAATTAATTATGTTACAACAATATAATAATGATACAACATTATAATAATGATTCAACAATATAATAAGGTTGCAACAATATAATAATGATATAACAAAATAATAATGATAAAACAATATAATAAAGAGACAACAATATAATACTGTTACAACAATATAATAATGTTACAACAAAATAATGTTACAACAATATAATAATATAAATAAATTCTCAATTTCTTTTTTAGCACGATTACATTAAATTCGTTATTTTAATATATTCATTTACAAACCACGTTTTTTTCTAAAAATTAATAGGATATTTCTCAAATAGATTTTCATTTGTGTTCAATAATTAATATATAGTAAACCTCTTAATGTTATTAATATGAATTTAGCATTAGTAAATTACGTAATTAATAAATCATAGACAGATGAGGAGAAAATTCTGAAATTAAAGTAAGCAATATGAAAGTGTCAGCAGTTGATAAAAAAAAATCAATAAAATTGTCCGTAAGCAAGTTTTGGTTAAAATCTAGGGTACTGTACCCCTGAGGAAGTCGCCAATCTTGCAACCCTTAATATTTCGCCAATTTTCCGCCAATTTCTTTAGGGTTGCAATAGCATAATTAGAGGAATTCGTAACTTCATTTTCCAAACAATATAATGACTATTTATTGTTATTGGGATTATATTATTATTTGCAGAATACTTATTTGCAGTAAATAAGAACAGAAATATATATTCTTTTAAATTAGTATTCCAATAAATTACTGATTATACCGAACTTATTCTTACAACGTACGTCGGTCACTGATTCAGAACATAAACAATATTTATGAAGTTGCCACTCAGGAAAGTAAGAAACAAACAAGAAAAACGATTTTTTTATTTAATAATAACTTATATTTTATTCTTAAATAATTAATTTCCTTTTTAAAGATGTTCGTTTAGTTAGGATTTTGTGACAACCGTAATTAGAATTCGCTCGGAATATTTGAAGCTTTAGCAATTAAAGCTTACAATTTAAATTTTTAATAATTAAAATAAATTAATATTAATAAAATAATGTGTCCGGAACAATTGATAATTATCTGGCAGAGTGCAGGTGGCGGGGCCAGCACAAATGTGTCATTCGCAAAATAATTTATGATTTCACCGATGAAATAAAATGTTTATTTCCACCACAGAGGAAGGACATACCACAATAAAAGGTAAGTTATTCTCTAGTTTTTTCTTCTTTTTTATCTTTTGTTAATATTAATTTATCATTCATAAAGAACATGACTTATTTTATGACATTACAAAAAAAAAAAAAAAAAAAAAAAAGAATTGGCGAATAACTTTGCTGAAATTTTATCGTATCGAAATTTTATCAATTAACAGCGATTATTATCTTTGTTTAAACGATACTTTTTTGTGACTTAGCAAAATAAAATTCCACATAATAATTTGGCGATAAAGCGATTTAATTTGGTGTGAAAGCAATTTAGGAATAAAATGTTGACAAAATAATGATATATTTTGGCGTTAAAGCGACAATATGTGGGGCTAAAAAGAAAACATTAAAAAGTTGACATAATAGTGGTAAAAGTTTGGCGATAAAGCGATATAAATTGGCGTAAAGTCCTTTTAGATATAATTTTCTTGGCATAATAGCGCTAAATTTCGGCGCAAAAGAGGTTTCATTTGGCGCAAAAGTATTCCAGAGATAAAAAAATTTTAGTGATAAAAATTTGGCGATAAAGCATCAACTTTTGGCGTAAAAGCGCCTCAAAAAACAAGATTCACTTAGTGAAACAATTTGGCTATAAAGCGATAAATATTGGCGATAAAGCATTTTTTGGCTTAAAAGAAGTTATATAACAAAATTTGCTTAGTGAAAAATGATTATAAAGCGATAAATGTTGGCGATAAAGGATAGTGATAATATTTGGCGTTAAAGCGATAAACTTTGGCTTCAAAGCCTTTTCAGGAATAAACTTTGATTTAATAGCTATTTGGCTGCTAATGTTGGCGTAAAAGCACTGTTTGACTATAAATTTTGGCGAAATAGCACTTTACAATGACACCGAACCTAGGCAACCTTTTTGTCTGTTTACTTGGCGATTTGGCAACACAGTAAAGGATTTTGGCGTAATATCATTTTACCGCGCAAACTACCTGGCCCATTCATTTCTATGCTTACTTACCGACTTGGCAACTTGGCGATGTGTTTGGCACAAAGGGTACAGGATCCCAGATTTTAACCCAAGTTTTCTTTTTATTATAATTATTATGCTTCAGCAGCTGTATCGTAGCATATATAATCTAATTCCTTTTTTCTACCAGATGGGAAAGATGGCTGCAAAGTACTCAAATGATCCCAAGTTATGAAAAAATGTGTTTTTATTTTTCTTGCTTATGGCATGTTTTCCGTGTAAACAACAGAATAAAAACTCGCGAACTTAATCTTTTTTTTCCTATTTGTTTTCTCAGTGTTTTGTATTTGGTAGCATGGCAAAATTACTCGACTTTTTTTTGCCTGCGAATTACTCCTTTTTATTTTTTTTGTATTGTTGTTGCCGCCTTTCTTTTTCATTACTTGCTTAATTTTTTCGATTTTTTTTTAACTTATAATATCAACTTCCGATTTTTTAAAAATCTCTTTAGTTAAATTACATTCATTTAAAAAATTATGCAATAAAATCTGAAGCATATTTAAACAAACATTGTTTAATTCAAATTGTATTACATTTCTTTCTATACTAATCAAAAGAGGCTAATTCAATTACAACTGTTAAGTAAAGCATAGTATAAACTAAAGCTTGCAATTAATTAAATTAGGCACTTAATAAAACAGTTATGCTATCATATTAATTATACTAATCAAACAAGTCTTCTTTCAAATTTCTTGTCAAAGAAAACAAACTCATAAATGTTACTATAAATGCCTATATGATACCTAATTAAATGTAGATTAATATCGTAATGTTCAATATTAACACGAAAAAAATTATTATTTTTAAATTCAAAATGCACTATTTACCAAACATTATTAATTTAATTCATGAAAACCAATTCATTCATTTACTTCATTATAACATTTATATGTCTTCTCAATATATTTTGTGATCTGTGAATCCACTTATCAAAACAGCATGTAATTAGATTAATATGTTTATGTATGTAAATCGTGAAATATTTTTAATGAAACAATTTAAATGAAACAACTTTAACGAAATTATGAATGAAAAAATTTAAATTAAACAAATTTATGGAAATTTGGAATGAAACACTTTTATTAAATTTTTGAATGGAATAATTTAATTTGGAACATTCTTGAAGGGATAAAAATAGTAAATCCCCAATTTCTTAATATAATTAATTAAAGGTAATCTGTTAAATCAAAAATATAATTCACATTTAAAATTCAATTACATGTTACATAAATTACTATAATTCTTCAATATTTTGCATCACTCATGTTACGTCGAATACTAATGAAAAAAATATATTTATCTTTACTAACGTATTTAAGAGTACTTCTGGAAAAGCCTATTATATATGATAGTCTATCATACAATTTCATCATACCTTAAATCTTATATTTTCTATTTTAAAAATATTTGAATTTAAAAAAAAAAATGTTTCAATCAAATTATTCACATAACGTCAAGAAAAGGCTTATTTTTAAATTTATTGATGGCTTTAATTTTATACTTGTAGGATGATGTTTTAACCGATATTATTTAAAAGATTTGATAAATATAGAGGCAAACGTTTAATATAAACATGAAGATAGTTTTCGGAGTTGTTAAAAGCAAATGATAACTATTAACGTTTAAGTTGTTTAATCTACTCTTAATTATTACGAAATTCTTAAAAGGGTCAAAATAAAATTTAGTTACTATTAAATAATAGAAAGGTAATGCTTTTCAGGATTTATGTAGTTGTTTTTATTCAGACCTGATTCAATATCTTTATTTAGTTCTTATCTCATTCATTCTTTATATTCTCCTTTATTTCTCATTTATTTTACTATCTTTATTTAGTTCTTATTTTTATATCATTCATTGCATTCAATTATTATACTTTTACTTCATTTTTTTTAAATTTACTACACAAAAATGTTTTTTTACACTTTTTTAAACAATATTTCCATTAAAAGCAGAGATTTTTCTAAAATGATGAATAAATAATCAAGCCCAATATTTATTTTTAACATATGCAAATGCATTATCTAACGTTTGATTAAAATGAAGTAGATTTTGTTTAAATTTAAAAATGTTTTCGATAAAAACTCTATTTTCGGCTTAAATTACATATTTCAACTGAAAAACACTCATACATTAAATCATCTAAGTAAATGAAAAGTAGAAGAATCAGAAGAGTGTTGAAATGTTGGGCTTAAAATTTATTTAAAAATTTATTTAGTATGTATTTATAAAATTTTACTTCATCTCTTCCAAAATAAAACACGTTCAAAAAGTTATACAATAAATAAAAAATTAAATTTAGAAAACTTCAGTACAATTCATTAATTACTAATAAAGATAAACATTTCTAGTTTTGATGAAAATAACTGAGTGAAAATTTAAATAAATATTGCAACAAACAAATAATTTGAACAACTAATGTTTAAAATATAATAATTAGAATTATATTAACATTAATAATGCGCTACATCTAAAATTTAATAAGAATTTTAAAAATATTATTAATAAACTTTTATTAAAACTCTTGTAATTTTTCTATTAAAGTTTTTCATCTTGAAATATCCGGAAAACAAAACGTAAATGAATAAAAGTTAAACAAAATTAAAATTCAAAGAACATTTTCTTATTCATGGAAGTCATACTAAGAAAACTGATTTATTTTATTAGAGAAAAATTAAAAATTTAAAATAATAAATTATTTAAAATAATAAATAATATTTTTTAATAAAAATTAAAAATTTCAGGCTATTATAAGAAACTGAGTAGGCAGAAGTAAAATCTTACAATTTTGTTTCGAAGAAAATAAAATAGTATTTTTCATTTTAAATTTTAAAATAAGAATATAAGATTATACATTATATATTATACTATATTATATGTATTTTAATATAATAAAACATTATAAATTTATCTTCTATTATATATTTCAGGATATAAATAATAATTGTCTTTCATTTCTAATTGAATTTTATGAAAAGGGAATGTTCAACTTAATAAGGTTACTTTAAAATTCTCATTATCTCTAGTCTGTCATATTATAAAATATTACTCTGAGTCTGAATTTCAATCAAATAAATAAGCCTTATTCATTAAGTCGAACAATACATGAACTGCTGTATCAGAAGAAAAAATACATTTAATGATTACATTATCTCCCCGTGTTCACATAATAAATCTCTAAATGCTTTATATTTATTTATTTTTAAACAATATTGCATATTAATATGGCATTATACAATGGCATTTTAAATTTCATTACATATATAAAGAATACAAGTTAAATATCTATTAAAGCAATGATATTTATAGAACTGTTTCATAAATTACTGGTGAATAATTATTATCTGTATTATAGAAAAATTCAAATATTTTTAAAAAGAAATAAATATAATATTCTATGGAATAAAATATAATTAATAATTTATGTATGTACATATTATTTTTGTTTGTTCACAGATTAAATTTTAAATTATAAGAACTCAAAAATTGAAAGATCTAAAATGGAAAAAATATTAAAAAACAATATGGGCAATAATTATTTTTTGTATCATAGAAAAATTTAATTTTTTTTTACAAAGAAATAAATATAATATTCTGTACAATAAAATTTAATAATAATTTTTATATATACATAATAATAATTTATATATATATAAATATATATATATGTATATAAATTATAAAATAATAACTTATATAATTTTAAAGTAATAACTTATATATATTATTTTGGTTTGCTCAATGATTAAATTTCAAAATATAAGTATGCAGAAATTAAAAGATCTAAAATGGACAAAAACTAAAGAATAAATAATTTTTATTTTTTTATTTTTTAATGATAATATTAAGTGATAAACTTTCCTTTTAATTGAGAATGCTATTAATAAAAAAATTTTACATTTATTTAAAATTATATGCGTGACATTCGAAATGATTCTATATGTAGACAAACCAAGAAACTAAAAGTTTTCATGAAACGGCTTTTTCCTTTAGATACATTAATCGTCAGTCTCTCTCTCATGGGATCTGGTTTTCTTACACTAAATCATTTAATGATTGTTTTTCTTGGGTTTAAACTATTATTTATAATTAGTTTTATGCAAAAATTTTCTTTTTAAAGTACGTTTAAAATATTGCTGTTTTCAAATGCCAAATATTTGTTCCAATCATATTTTATGTTTTTTGTATGTTATTTTTTAATTATTTTTAAATAATGACATAAAACATTCCATCCAAATAAAAAAACTCTTTCGAATGAAATATTTTATAATATTATTTTCATAACAATACAAAAATGTTATCTTAATTAATATTATATCTAAAATCTAATATTTTCTGTTAGAGTACATATTTTTTTTAAATTTATATATTTCATCTAATAGATATTTTGCCCCTCGGAAGAAAGGATATGTATTGTTGTCATAATATCTTAGAATGATTGATACATTATTGAAACTAATTTCTCAGAATATCTAATATCAATCTAATATTTCTCTTTCATTATTTTGTTATTCACAATATATTTGCAAGGGCTTTTTGCAAGGACAATATATTTGGATGGAATTTTTAAACTTATATATATATTTTGAATTTTGAATCGTCCTATAAATAATAATGATATGTATTTTGTATTTCGAAAATGGCTATTGATTTCTTTTTTTTTTCCTTGTTTATTAACATTCCTAGAAACAGATAGCATCTATTTTTTACATCTTAAATATTTAATATTAAATTTCTTACTAAATACGATTAGTTTTATTAGCTTAAAAAATTCAGAATTTATTGTTTTGATTGTTAAAAACGATTTATTTATTTATTAATGTTTAACCTACTATTCATACGCCCTGTTTTATATTCAAAATTATTTTGGTTCTTCGGATCCATTTGTGTTCCCAGCCATGAAATAGGAAAAAATCAATCAAAAATATAAATGTTTATTTAGATCAGTGGTCTTTAAACTACGGCCCGCGGGCCAAATCCGGTCAGCCAGTGTCATCAATCCGGCAGCGACCGTGAATAGCTTATTGTTGCTGTAATAAGTTGGATAAAAAAAACACAAGATAATAATAATTCTGTTTTGTTTACTTGCTAGGTTGTAGTAATTGAACCAGCAAATTTAGCAAGCGTATGCTCGCTCAGAGCCCGTACTCGGCGACTAGTCTAGAAATTATAGATAATGTCAGAAAAATTAAAACGGTTTTGGCCCTTGGTACTTACTGGAGTAAACAGTATGGCCCTAAGGCTGAAAAGTTTGGAGACCCCTGATTTAGATGCTTCTTTTAATTCATTTAGTAAGTATCAATTTTCACCTTTTTCAAATTAAAAGGCTTTAGAAGAAATAGCTTAAACACATATTTACCCTTTGTCAATGGAGTTAGCATCAACAAATTGACACATGATGCCCCATGTCCGTGGCCAAAAATGGTGACATTCTTAGGATCTCCTCCAAATTCTGCTATATTCTCTTGGATCCAGTGTAGAGCTGCAACTTGGTCCATGATGCCATAATTTCCTCGAGATGAGCCTTCAACTGCTGGAAGAAATCCTGAAATAAACATGCAAAAAATATTTCTATTTTTTTTCTGAAAGTTTTAATTAGATTAATTTTTCAATTCTTTCTATTAGCTCACATTCTCCCTATATATATCTTGTTCATATTTTCAATCGTTAATAAAATACTTTTTATTCATCCACTCGAGTTCGGATACATTTTTTTTAACTTTTAGTGGAAAACACTGGATGTTAATACAGTTTTTTCAAATATTAATTCAGTAATTAAATTTAATTAATTAATTTTAATTTTTTTTTCGATTTAAGTTGTATATATCTACCAATAGATGGTGCCAGATAAACTTAAAAAAATGAATGAAAATTATTTATAAATTATTTTTCTACAATATAGTGAAAAAAAAGAAGGAATTGACTTTAAAAAATTTGTTTTTATATTACTTTTTTTAAATTAATTTTGATTATGTCTTTTTGCTCTAAAGTCTCATGAATATTTTGGGGTTCAAATAAAACTGGAACACTATATTAATGAGAAAACACAACTGTACACTCAAAACAAGAAATTTGTTGCAGATAATATACAAAATGTTTTTGACACGAACACATAAACACTTCTAAACTAGAACCCCTGCTTGTAATACATCAAAAATGGCAAAAATACCATAACTCTACTGTTTGAAAATTAAAAATAAACTCTGAAAGTTACATCCAATCCAAGGAAATTTGTTTTGTTGGAGGCATGACAAATTTCCTTGGAGTGTAAAAAACAACGGTTAAATAAATGCTATCATGTACTTATTTGTTTGCTTACGAAAATTAATATTTCTGTTTACATTCTTATTCTTTATTTACAGTGATATTTATTTTAAATTAATAGTGAGAATGTATATCCTTTGTCATCCTTTCGATGTCAATGTCATCTATTGGCTTGAGGATCAGTAGAGAATATAAATAATTAATACTGTTGTGTTTGCCAGATATTTTCAGTGATCATTTTGCATTAGCATTGCCTTCCGACAATTACTAGCGTAAATTATTTCTGCCGTCGTTTCCAAGAATAAAATTCATTTTCCTTGTAACGTATGGGATGTTTATTTCTAGTATGAGTGAAGAATTTTGTTTTCAAGAGCAAACATTTTTTTCAAGTGCAAACATTTTTGAAACATTTTAAATTATTCGTTTATTATTGTTTATTTAAAAACAATAATAAATGAATATTTTAAGTGTTTCAAATAAATAAATTAATTTTATTTTAAAATAAATAAATAAATATAAAATGACAAAAATAATCAATATTAAATTACAATGCATTTAAATAATTGCTTTATCATCAAAAACCTATAATGAACTTGTAAACTTTGCTGGTTGTTATTGATTCCGGATAATTATGATAATTAAATTTGAGTTAATTGATGACATTGTAGTTAGTAAGAGAAATCCTCAAATATCGCATCGTGGGGTTAGCAACATTCTGTCTTTGCACTGAGCTCTACCAAGGAAATTTCGATGTTACGAATCTGTATCCAGCGGAGACACTTAGGGCTTGCAGTTCATTAGCCGGGTTTGGAACCAGGATTTAGTTTCGCAATCCAACACATCTACCAGAGAATGCCAGCCATTAGACTATTGTTAATCTAATTCATAGAAATTCAAAAGTATCTCAGATAAGTATATACAGGGTGTTTACAATTAAAGTCCCACTTTTAAAATGCTCTAAAAAGAAAAGTACTCTTTAGAATGAGATCAAATTTGAACTGAAGATACTTTAAGAAAGGGAACACGGTACAGCACTAGAAAAAGCTGATGTAAGTGGGATGACGAAAGTGGATTGAATTTTGGCAATGGCAATGGCATTTTGAACGAATTTATTATGGTATGAGTGGCACATTAAACCAACTGTATAGCTCAATGTGTTTAATTGTTTCGGTTTTCTGAAGGAAAAAAAGGACTTCCAAGTCATTCAGCATTTGAGGAACTGTCAGTGGAAAGCCCATCCACCACGACAAGGTCGTACCACATTGGATGGGAAAAATCAGTTTTTAATTGTCCTTTGGCCAATTAATAAACGATTAATTGACTGAACAACAATTAAACCACCTGTTAATTATTGCTGAAGCTATACAATTTGTCCCGTCTTCAAGTATTTTCAGTTCAAATTTGAACTCATTCTGATGAGTGGTCCTTTTTTTACTGCATTTTGAAAGTGAGACTTTAATTATAATTACCCTGCATTTATTTAGGCTTTATTCTCAATTTATTATTTTATGTAGAAATCTTGCTATATAGGGTACCTTTAAAAATTAAAAAAAAGATGACTATTATATTAACTTTAAATTCAAATAAGTTAAATTCGTATTCCATCAGGTTAATCAAATTAAATAATTGATATAATTCTTACGTAATTTAAACTATCTCATTAGATAATCCATACTATTTTCTTTCAATTATTAAGACACTGACGGAAAAAGTTTGACTGTGAAAATGAGATTATTACATAAATCCTTCATCAATTGAGCAATTAAATGTAAACCGATTTATAAAAGCAGGATTTATAAAATACCCATTTATTTCATAAAGGTAATTCTATTAGAGAAAAATTAACTCTATCTTGTTATAACTTAAAACTTGAAAACACACTTATCGTGAATAACATTAGACTCTCAATGCGTTTCTATCTGAATCTGGGATCATTTGTTCTATCTAAGGAATGTCAGCAGTAACTAAATACATTAATCAGACACAGCGATTTCCGAGCTAAAGTTCCTTTGTTTGATTAAGTTAAGTCTGAATGCAGTAGGATGGAATTCAAGATTTATAAATTAACTCAATTCTTCTTCAATAATGGATTTCATTAAAGATGGTTCATAATAAATGAAGAAAGGATATATTTAATATTTTAACTTTGGAAAATCTATTTCTTAATTAATTAAAAATCTACATGTCAGTATTAAGTCACTTTAAAGTTATTATGATTTTTTTTCCTTTAATTAAAGAGGAAAGAAATCAATAATGTTTTTTAATTGTTGGTTGTTAATTAATTTTTTGTAATTAATTTTCCATGAATAAATGTTGTTGAGTTCATTTTAACATTAAATAAAACTTTTTATTATGCATATGTATTAATACTTCTCCTATCGTAAAAAAGTATTGCAACACTATTCAAAAATTTTAAATATTATATTTCAATGTATTTGAATTGAAATGTTGTAAGAAATTGTAATTACAGCGAAGGTATAATTCGACATAAATATTTTAATAAATAATTATAGTTAAATGTATTTGGAATATTTTTTTACTATTAGACAAATAATAATTAAATAATAAATCATTATATTAACATAATACTACTTTTTTAATAATTAAAATCTTTTAATACTTAATATTACTTTTTCACATCTAAATGCAATGTATCATAAAACTGTGCAACATTTATTATGTCATCATTTCTTTAAAACCCCAATCTAGATAAATATATATTTTTCGATAAAAATTACATAATAGCAAATAAAATCATTACAATTTAGGACTTTGTTTATCTAAAGTAAATATTTTAACTTACTAATTTTAAATATTAAAATAAATTTAAAAATTTGAATCAGATAAAGATTTATATTTAAAAATTATGTTATATTTTAATTAAGGAACTTTTGGCCTTTCAATGCAGTTTTTATGCAAATAAATATTTTTTCCTTCTATTCTTTCAATATTCAACGTTTTATTTTAATATACGAATAAAAATGAGACTAAAATATACAAAAAATTAGAAAGTAAGTACTTATAAATTTATTTCACAATATAAAAGTATTTAAAACTGCTGTGAAAAAGGATATGTACTTCGCATGTAATTTATTTACATACGTTCGTTTTCTCTCTAAGTTACTTCAAGTGTTTTTACGAAATTTATTTTGTTCAAAAAATTTTATTATTCATTATTTTTATTCAAAGAAAATTTTTGGAAAATGTTTCTCTCTAATTTATGTGTGTTGCATAAAGAAAAGAAACAAACAAATATATTTTTTTTCTACGTACAATATAAATAGAAAAAAATAAAGATTATAGCATGATAAATAACACAAATGGGCTAAATTGCTTTTAAAAATATTTCTGTATTTTAATATACTCTATATCAATCGATATTAATTTAATAATTAAATTATTAATCAATATTAGTTTATTAACGTACAGAAAAATATATTAATATTTATAATATTTATAATATTTATATAATAAATTGAAATATTCTTGATACTTACCAAATATTCCTAACCTAAAATTTATGGTGATTACAATGACATTGCCAACACTTGCCATTACACTACCATCATATGGGTTTCCTGAATTCCAATCGTATGATTCACCATGGATATAGACCATCACAGGAATCTTCGATTTTCCATCACGAGGATCTAGAAAACAATTATTTAATATAGCAGGACAAATCAATTGTTTTTACTTTCATAATTATTATTCATTAAATTTATGTTATAAAGAGAGTCGTGAAAAATGCAGTATTGAAGCACTATATCATATGTTACTTATTTTTTTTAAATAAATGTAAAAAAATTCAACTTTGTGTTTCGTATTATGTCTCTCTTTGATGCAAAAATTAATGCACAGTGATCTAAACTATTTGTCATTTAAGTAACTAAATTATTATTTATTTTTAAAATATTATTAAATGAATGTAATAATAAATTTACCCTGATAATATTAATGCATTATTTACAAAAAGTCAAAATATTTAATATTGTGTGTGCTATTAATATTTTAAAATTTAAATACTATTATTAAAAACATTTTATGTGTTCATTAAATGTTTATTGTATTTATTCATTAAAAATTCATTAAATTCATTATTCAAATTCTTGAAATAATGAACTTAAAATGAAAAGCACATTAAAAAATGAAAATCATAATGACAGCACATTAAAGTGTGGATGTTTAAAGAAAAAAACATATAACTTACACTATTCATAAGAACAAAAATTGTATCTAATTATTTTTAATGTTTTAGAAATTCGTAATAAATATTTTATTAAATTTAATAAACATTTTAATCAAAATTAAATTAAAATTTTAAAACAATTCATATCATGTAAATACATTTTAAGTGTATATATTGATTATCCTATTACACCATGTGAAATTACAATATTTGTTGAATATGTGTGCCAATTATAAATTATAAATGACATTCATTAAATTAAAATTAAAGTACATTTTATTAATTTAATTTTTATTAAATTTTTTTTTTCATATTTTTTAACAAAATAAACCAATTAATTCTTAGAAATACTTGCAATTAATGTAGTAATTTAGTATAACTAATTTATTATGTTTTAATTTAGTAATTTATGTTTATAACTATTATAGGAACATAAATGTTTATAACTAATTTAGTTAGACAGTAGGGAGTCATGTAAAAACTTACTTCTATTTAACATAATACATTAATACCACTTATCTTCATAAGGCATCAGAACAGGAATATCATTAGGTTGTTAGATAAATGGCAGTTTATTGTTATCCTCCTTCTACATTAGTATCCAGATATCCTATTATTTAAATCACACTTTCTTGATCAAACGATCGCATTCATGCTGACTATTAATTACGTGCTTTCTAGTCAGGGGTAATCATTTTCCTCTCCTATTTCAGGGCAGCACGATTATTCAATACCCACATATTATTGGCTCTAGTCTGGATGCTTTCACAAACAGAGGGCAGTTACGCTATTGATTATTTAGTCGTGGTTATTATAAGCGAATTAGCATTATATCACTTTCGTGGAAGAACTCGTATAAAAATCAATTTTGGTGATTAGACATAATTGTCTGTAGGTGACTTTTACATTGACAGTGATAATGATTGAGAAATAAGAACTATGGAATGCTTTATTTTTTTGTGCTGATAATGTTGTTTATGACAATAAAAGCTGTAAACTGATAAAAAAAAGGTTTGAGAGATTCTCAAATAGCAAGAATTTTGGGCGATGTATTTTTCTGTATCGGATTTCATTCAATGAATATTGCAAAGTCGATAATATCGCATACGATTTATTGTGTTGATTCATCGTTTTGGGACACAAAACAGAGAAAATGGCATTGAATTTTTCGTAGGATTTAACTTTATGGATATCCTATAGTGCAAATACTTTTGGTTTGTATTTTATTGGAAAATTTACTTTTTGGAAATGGATTTTTGATAAATAATTAAATATTTCAAGAATAATAATTATTTCTTATCTGCTATAAAATTCATTTTAAATAGTGCACTTTATATTGATAAAAAAATGTATTTAAATTTTTATATTTCACATTTTGACATACAACAATACTTACAATAATAATCTTATAAATTAATTAAATTACAAAATATGCAAGTAAGTATTAATATAAAAAAAAAATTAAAAATCAAAGTTTGAAAATTAAATGTTTAATAAGGGCATCATTTTTATGGAATTTTTTTTTTCGAATTAAATGTCTCCAATTTTTAAAAATAAAATGAATAATCCTCTTAAATTAATACTCGTTCGTAGTTTACTTTTACATTTTGTTAGAAAGACAAAGTTACCTAAAACAAACTGTTATTTGTTTATTAATCATTTTGTTTATATATCTTAAAAGCGTAATTTTTTTTTAATTTTTATTTGTGTAAGTTTAAGTAAGTTCCTACTAAAATGTCACCGATTAAGGAATATTTGTTTCCATATTATTTTAATAAATGAAACTAACATAAATCGAATTATTTTTTTTGCTTAGTAAAAATATTTGCTATCATTATTAGAAAGCCCTTTCGAAAAAAAGAATTTTTTAGAATGAATTAATAACTACCAAATAATGGGGTTTTTTTTCATATCATTGATTCACACTGGTAGTACTTCATTTGTTATATTAAATATATAACCAATAAAATTCCTTACAATTACTATTAAAAACTACATGATTGGTTGAGCGAATCTTATTTATAAAGTAGCACGCATGCAACATCCTCCTTTGAGACCTCAGTAAAAAATCAGTTTTAATGACTTACCCTAATGTCTTACCGCCTAATTTTAAAGACTGTTCAAAAACTATTTTTAGAACGGATTAATAATTACCAAATAATATTGTTTCGTATTATTGATTCACTTTGGTAATACTTCATTTGTTATATTAAATATATAGTCAATAAAATTCATTGCAATTAATATTAAAAACTAAATTAAAACTACATGATTGGTTAAACAAATTTTATTTATAAAGTAACATACATGCAACATCATCCTTTGAGACCTCAGTAAAAGTCAGTTTTAATGACTCACTCTAATGTTTACCACCTAATTTTAAAGCTTCTTCAAAAAATATTTTTTAGAATGGATTAATAATTACCAAATAATATTTTTCTTCGTATTATTTATTCACTCTCGTAGTACTTTGTTTGTTATATTAAATATACAGTCAATAAAATTAATTATAATTAATTTAAAAACTAAATTAAAACCATGTGATTGGTTAAGCGAATCTTATAATATTTATAAAGTAACACACTACATGCAACATCATCCTTTGAGACCTCGGTAAAAATCAGTTTTAATGACTTACCCTAATGTTTTACCGCCTAATTTTAAAGCACATTATTCTCCAAACATGCTTCATAATACCGGGACCGTTAGAGTGATGATTGAAGCTTAATGGCATCCCTATTCTGAAAAGAATTCTTTTCAATTTGAAGTTTAGGGAACCCACTCCAGACATTCGAATCTGCCGAGAAAGTCGTAACAAAGCGTAGAAACATCCCTTAGCGGTAATTTTGCTCAAGGAAGCATATCTTCTGATGTAATTACTGTAGCTACAGAGCTCGTAATAATGCAGGACGTCCAACTTAACATTGCTTGAGTGTTTCCGTTTTAATAGCCCACCTTGAAAGTGAAAGAGGCCTGCCTCACTTACCTAGTAATACCTAGTTCCCCTGTATTCCTTTTTCAGTATAAAGATTTTAATTAGTTTGTATATAGAATAATAAGCTACGTAATTACTTTGGTAAGAGTTGTGATTACACACCAACGTTCAATTGCAGTGATTTATTAATAAGCACATAAATTACTCCCTGATTATAAATTACATATATCTAGATATAGTTCTATGGATTAGCATTTTAAACGAAATACTTATTAAGCAATATTATATCTAATAGATTAAAATTTCTAATTTTTGCTATAAAGATTTTAACCAGCTTATTCATTAAATAATTGGTAAAATCACTCTATTAAGTGTGTTCAAATCAAAAGTAAAAAACAATTAGGCACTGATTCTGAAATAATTATACCTTTAAATGATTTATATTTAAATGTAGATCACTGTTTTGTTGGATTTGATTTCGACATATGTCTAGATATAGTTCAGTGGATTAATATTTTAAATGAAATACTTATTGAATATTATTATATCTTATAGATTAATATTCCCTGTTTCTGCTATAAATGTATCAACCAGTTAATTCCTTAAATAATTTTTAAAATCACTCTATTACGTTTTTTTGTTTACATCAAAATTCAAAAACATTAAGCACTGATTCTAAATAATTATTCTGTTAAATTACTTTTATTTTAAAAGTAGATAATGGTTTTTCTGGATTTAATTTCAGAGATAGAGTATTCTTCTGTATTCCTTTTTCAATATAAAGATTTTAATTAGTTTGTATATGGAATAATAAGCTACGCAATTACTTTGCTAAGAGTTGTGATTACACACCAACATTCAATTGCAGTGATTTATTAATAAACAGGGAAATTACTCCCTGATTATAAATTACTCATGTCTAGATATAGTTCGATAGATTAGCATTTTAAACGAAATACTTATTTAATAATGTTATATCCTGTAGATGAAAAGTCCCTGTTTTCCTGTTTTTGCTATAAAGATTTCAACCAGTTTATTCATTAAATAATTGAAAAAATCACTCTATTAAATGTTTAGTTTACATCAAAATTTTTAAAAAATTAATCACTGGTTTTGAAATAATTATTCTGATAAATTACTTGCATTTTAAACGTTAGTCATTATTTCGCATAATTTAATTCTAGAATATAGTATTATAACATTTATTTTTAGTAAATTTTATGTTTCTTTTTTTTTCAATTAATTTCACTTTTCCGTAAAAAAAATATAAAATGTTAAAAAAAATACAACATATTTTTACTGCCTTCAAAGGACAAGGAATAAATAACATTAATTAGTATCATGCAGTTTAAAGTAATATGTTTCTTTTTACACTTGCATAAACACTAACAGGATAAGCGTCCTTAAAATTTTGTGCCTAACAATTTAATTTGCTTATGAAGGATTAGAACACAATTTTAAAGTATTTATACTCTACACAGTTGTGTAATAAACGCTAATTTAGTCTAAAATTTAATATTTCAGGCACTCGCTTCTCTTTTAGAGCTTTCAAAATTAGATTACATTTAAGAAATTCTAGCTTTATAATAATGTTGTACATATATTTTTAATTTCATTAAGCATTACATTTGTGTTTATTTAATTTTTTTACTTTAGAATTTGGTATTCTAATCTACAATTTAATTTAAGTACCAAAGAGTTAAAGTTTTTTAATAATTTTACATTTCAATCTTAAAACATCACTTGAACGACAATTAATTTTATAAGAATAACAATAATATTTATACCATGATAATATCAATGTGCATTCATATGCATAAATTCCCAAAATCTTCTGTTTAAAATTATATATAAAAACAAATGAAATTATTGTTGGAATTATACTATTTATATACTATATAATTATATGCAAGTTATATTATATACTATATAATTATACTATATATACTATTATTAATAAATTATTAAATTTTTTAATAAAAGTCTTCAATTGTTAGTAACCTAATGAGATAACATAAGCCCTAAAATTTAAAAATATAAATTATGATGTGGATATGTGTATTTTTTCTAAATATGAAGAAGTGAAACTTAATGAGCATTCTAAAAATACATTTGTCCTTTTATGGAATTTTTACGTTTTAAAATAGATGACTGATTAAATGCATCAAATTTAATTTTTTTGTCAATTTGTTATTTTATATTTTTTTATTCCCTTTACAGCCGAATAACAACACAATAATTAAAACTGTAAAAGTAAAATTATAGAATGTTAAAATATTTTGTCAGTATTGTTTCAATACAAATATTAGTTACTTATTTAAATACAATTTCAAATAAATTTTAAAAAGTGTGTGTCATATGAAACAAATTTCTGCTTCATACCAGTGGAATTATTTACTAAAGTTCATAAAAAAATATTTTTATAGTTTTACAAAATAATTCAATACGAGTAGAATATTAATATTTCATTTAAGATAGCTGTTATGTACGAGATATTTCTAAGAAATTCAGTATAATGAAATATTTATATTTGCTTATAATTTCTGAGAGAAAATCTTTCAATTTGATTCTCAGTTATTCTCATGAGTTTTAAATATAAATTAAAATATATTTTGCACTTTGAAAGGAACTTTAGTTAAATTAATAATGATTTATATAAATGTGAGATTTTAATAATCTGTAAACTTAACACATTTATTTCAGAGTGCATATTAATTTCTTCCTTAAAAGGGAATTACGAAATAAACTCATTTTATTATTCCTTCCATAAAAAGATATTTAAAAAGGTTTTAAAAAATGCAAATCTTTGAATTATTCAGTGATTCGTAAACATCAAGAATTTATAAAAGACAAAAATTAAAATCCACGCTGAATAGCATTATTCTTTTAATGAAGACATTTTAAGATAAGAAATGTAAAAAAAAAAAAAAATGCTGCTCAGTCGTTTTTATCAAAAGACTGAAAAAAATAAATAAAACATTTATCTCCTTGTCAAACTAAAACAAAATGATGTAAAAAAATGCATTAAAAAAATTGAAAAAACATTTTCTGAAAAATATTAAAGTAAGATTGTAGCTTAATATTTCATAAACCAATGAAAAACCGATGGATCTTTTAAAAATATTCTTTTAGTTTATAATTTTGTTAAGATTTGCTTTATTTCTTTCAACTTAAAAAAGAAGATACAAAGGTTTTTTCTTACATAAGTTTAAGGATAATCTTTCAAGTTTACGTCTATTAAATTTACTAAACATTCAAATTAACCGTCACACTATCAATTAAAAATTGTTTGTTGATGTCTTAATCTTAGGACACTGCATATTTTTTTTTAAACTGCAGCCACTTCTGAATATTTAATTAATATTCTTATAAAAAGAATTTTCTTTCATAAAAATCTGTATATTAGAATATTATTTATTATAGAATTCTTTATATTAGAATATTATACTAAAATAGAATGATATGATAAATATAAATGTGATGAAAATTGTATAGATGTTTTGCTGAAATTAAAGTTAATAAATTAATAGTGAAATAAATTAATTGAAAATAAATAATTAATAAGGTTAATAAATTAATTGGTAATAAATAATCAATAGGGTAATAAATTAATTGGTAATAAAAAATTATTTTTTTAATAAATTAATTGGTAATACATAATTGATAGGTTAATAAATTAATTGGTAATAAATAATTAATAGGTTAATAAATTAATTGGTAATAAATAATTAATAGGTTAATAAATTAATTGGTAATAAATAATTAATAGGTTAATAAATTAATAGTGAGTAAAATTAAATAAAACTCTACAAATTTTGTGTTTAAAAATACGTTATTATAAATTATTTTTATTAATGAATTGATTTTGAAATTATTTCAGTTGTTTTATTTTATTAACTGTTATACAAAGGAATTTATTGAGTAAAAATATTCACTTTTACTTATGAATTGGATTATGTATAATTTACTTTAGTTTATAAGTTTAAATCTCCTCATTACATAAGAATACTAAAATACTGTTTCAAATTTTAGTTTGACAAAAAAAAATATTTTTGCCTAAATTAAATGTTTTTTTTGTTTTTTTCAAAAAAAAATGTTACATTTATTTATTTTTATATGATTAAAATTTGGGTCTTATTTTTTTTTTAAATTCATAACCATATAGTTATTATACAAAAATCTTTAAACATCCCATTTTAACTATATCTTAAGCATTTATGCCAATTCAAAACCAAATTCAGGTCAAACATCAATATTCATTAAAATATTTCCTGCAAACTTAGAAGTTTTGCACCATATATTTGACTTTGGGGTCTGAAAGGAAGGAAATCTTCAGACGGTGTCTACCAGAAAGAAAATTGCAAAATCAGTAAATCAATGCATTTCTGAAAGAAATTATTTTGGAAGCAATGTCTGTGCTTCCTTGGATTATGAAATAAGAGTAATATCATCTACATAAATTTTCTCTAGACTTGAGTTTATTTTTGATCAAACATTCATCTTTTTCTAGGGTAAAGGAACTTCTGATGCCCAGTCACGTTAGAATTCTTATGCAACAACAGTCTTTCTATATTTTTTATATCTTTTAGATAAACGTATAAGAGGTGTCTATTGAAAGAAGAAATTGTGTGTTTAACATACATATTATAGTCTGCATGGGGTTAAATTGAAGAAGCATTGAGAATCAAAAGTAATAAAAGTTAATACTTTTTTTCTTACTTTTAATTATTATTATATTTAATAATTTAGAAACAATAAGCGATAGAGGTTAAAATTAATGAATCCATACCAGAAGTATATGCAATGATATTATAATTATGCGAGAAAATATTTTATTTATTAAAAAAGTGTTTTTAATAACTATTTATTTTTTGAGATAATGTGTTTAAAATTCAAGTTCAGAAGTTTATCTTCATTAAAACATATAGAAAACTTATTTTTTTTAGAAAACAAATTTTTCTTTCAAACAAAAGTCTTTTAGCATTTATTGCTTTGAATTAAATACAATATAGTTTATGTCCATAGTTATTAAATTCAATATACTAAATGCATTTAGTTATTAATTGTTTTAATATAATATAGTTAATGCACATAGTTATTAATTGTTAATGTAATATAGTTAATGCACATAATTGTTGAATCAAAAAGCAATAAAGTCCACAATATAATATGGTTTCTGTTCGTTCCTTCTGTTAAAATTTATTATCTGTTAAAGTTAAATGAAATTTATTTATCTAAATTTCAATAACTAACGAAAAATAATAAATTATAAAATTATTCGCTGTTATAAATCAAACTTTTTGTGCATATAATATTTCACAATGGAATCACTTCTAAACATTTTCTAAAAAATAATAGTAAAACAATTTATTCCTTTCTTTAAATATACTTCATTATTTTTGCTTAACATTTAATATTTTTTTACTCAGGCAATTATTTAGGCTCACATACATTTACTCATTTTAACTGAATTTTTTTCGAGAATACGAATATATTCCACTTACTAACAAAAGATCATGAAATTAAAGAAAAAAGGTTCTTCTCAGTGAGCTCCTATTACAAATATACAACTTTTCCCGAATGATTTTCTCGTGATAAAGAAATAGAAATACAAAAAGAAATCTTTTTAAAAAAAAGAAATCAAGATTTTCTTTAGTTGCACAAGTCTAATTGTTTCCACCTTCGAACAAACCTAAGATTTATTGAGTAAGATTTATGTTCGTTTCACCTCTCTTAAAACTAAGATTTCTTTCCTAATAATTCTCCAAAGTCTGGACATTTCATTTTAATTAGCAAAGAGGAAAGGATTTTATATTTTTTTTAATTTAATTGCTATTTCTAAAGTTAGGAAACCCATTAATTGCTCCTCTTTTTCTTCATATGAACAGCTATTTCACTAAGATTTTTTTTCAGTATTTTTAAAAACAATGTATAGAAGTAAAGAACCTGAGATAAATTGCAAGTGGGATTTGAGAGTAAATTAATTATAGCTTTTTTCGTCTGTTTCATCTAAATTTTAAAAGAAGTTAAAATTCTTAGATCAAACTAGAGATTCTTAGATCAGATTCTTAAAAGATTTTTACATAAAAATAAAGTAGAAATAAAATTATTTTCTTTAATCCAGTAGAAATTATATAGTACGTTTCAAGAAGTTTGCAGTTTGAAGGTCATGAAGTTTGCATATTAAATATTTATATTTTACTTCACATTTTACTTACTATCTTTAATCTAATGCTTACTTCAAAATATTTATAATGTGAAAGTTCATGCTTTAACATTAGTATCAATTTCGTAAACATTTCGTTTTATAATTCTACTTTTTAATTTTCTTCTAAAAGTAAGTATCTAAAAACATTTAAAAAATGCCAACTTTTTTATATTCAAGTAAAAATAAGCATAATTATTGTTGGGTTTTTTTTTTGTATTCACTAATAATAAGTTACAATTGAAGTAAATTTGGTTTTTCAAAATACACTGATGTGGAAATAAATAATATTTTTAAAATTATTTACATTTAATTTACAAAAACATACCTTTTTAAATATTATAAATTTATTTTACACACAAAAGGGAGGAAACTAATATCATTTAAAAACAGTATATTAAATACTCTATATAGAACTATAAAATAGTAAAATTTGTAAAAGTTTGCACTTTATTCATATATTCAATTGAAAATTTAATTTCATCTTTACTACAGATAACAAGACAATTATGAAATTTAATTTGACATGCTTTGTTTTCTTTATAATTCTTAATTATTGTTTTTTTTTTTTATTTTCTTCTGATTAACAATGTTACTTCAAACATGAGTTAAGAAAAGCTGCAAAAGAAAAATAAAGAAATTATATTTATTAAAATAAAATTTTTCTTATAACAAAGAAATGTGTAAAATGCATAAAAAGTAAAATATATGTAAATCAACAGCAGTATAAAAACTACTATTTCATTATGCCATACCTTATTCTTTCTCGCAATATATGTTTTATTAGATGTCTCGAAATTTGCATTCGTTGTAATTCTTAATGGTGTAATTTTAATGACAATACATGAATTTAGCATGAAACATTATATCTTTTCAACATGTAAATCACAAATTCAAAATTGTTTTTTTCGTTTACTGAAGTATTACTTCAAGTTTTCTAATGTTTACTATATCATACTTAATTTCGTACTAAAAAAAAATATCCCTACTTTAAGAAGCAAAAACCTAAATATACAACAACTACAGTGCTCATTTTAAAATAATTTATTCATATATATCATTAAAACTCGCTTAAAGCTCATTATTTTTTTCATTTCTAAAATAGCTCTTTCAAATATTGCTTAATGATAGATGAACATGGAAAAAAAGCATAATCATTTCATAGCTTTTATTATAATTACAAGCATATTACTATAAATCCCTTACATATCACATAATAAACCATTCTTGTGTGAGATTCCACCACAACAATACATCAAATTATAGTTATCATATCAAGTGAGCACAGAATTTTACGTCATCTAAATAATTTTTTCCAGCAATACCAAATGGCCAACTCAGCAAAAACTTCATATTAAACAACGTTATATATTTTATAATTATTGCTGTGAATACCCTAAAGGTCATTGCATCATATATAGTAACTTCGTAGTTACATGAGATTCCACCACCACAATACATCAAACTCTAAACACTACACCCCATTCAAATTACAGGTCTCATCTCAAGAGCGGGCGCGCAATTCCACCACTTCTCAGCAACCAAGGCAACACCATGTAACTACATGTGGCAGCAAACACCCGTTAATTTCCACAACAGGAAACATCAGTTCAGAGCTCAGGGTCCTGATGGAGGAACACAGAGTCCCATAAACCACATTTCAAATTATCCATCCATCTAGTCTTATCCCAAGAGGAAATGGGTTCTGGAACATAATAGGATATTTAGTAATCCGTGACACACCTGTAATCACTTATAACGGCACCACATGACAACTAGTACACGGAGCAGTCAATTAATCTGCCAAATTTTATATCAATGTTATTCTACTTAGAGTAATGGCTGTAAGCTTGCTTGTCAAAATGTTTTCACTAATTTAAGTCATTTTTCATTATGATAAGCCTCCATTTTTGAATTTAGTTTCAAATCTGAAGAGTATGCAATTATTTTGCAATCATCCATGAAAGTTATGCTTCAAATTTAGGTCGTTCAAGTCGTTCAATATCTATATATTTTCATATTGTAAATAAAATACAACTAATACAACTAATAATTCATAGTTCATTACTTGTATCATAGAAATTAAATGCCCGATATAAATTTTATATATTATCCCAATTCTTATAAAATAGGGAATTGATATTGAAAATTTTAAAATGCTAGCATATAACATATGGATATGAATAATAATGCAGACCCAATTTTGTCTTAGTAGTAATGTGGGCAGTTGTGGTAATGAAGAACTCATGTTTGAAACCTCTAAACACATCAGTTGCTGTCCTTTTTTTTTCTAAACAACGTACACAACTGTTCTAATCCTATCTAATTCTAAGTTTCCTTAAATTTTTTCATATTCTTCATTAATAATAATTCATATTTTTCATATTAATTATTATTTTATTAGTTACGAAATTGTTTTTAAAATAATAAATCTCAAACGCTGTAATAAATAGTATATTTAGTAATAATAAATAGTAATCATGAATAATTTAATGCTATTTATATTTTTATAATTATATTTATGTACTTTAAAATAATTAATATTATTTATCAACTTTCTCTTCAATTCTAAAACTATTAAATTCATAGAAAATTTTACATGTACAAAACGGTAATTGAATAAAAATTCAAAAATACTTAATCAAATATTTTTAAATATACTTACCACAAACACTGATAAAAGAATCGTTAAATCTTTTTCTTTTTTTTAATATTTTCATAGTTTGTTCCAAGAAAAACTATTCTAAAATTTTATTCTTCTATTCTATTCTAAAACTAAAACCATTCAAAATCTTACACTTAAATATAGTTTTTTTCTTGTCATCCATTTTCATATATTTATTGACTGATTTAATTAACTAAGCAATAGAAAATATTCTTCTGAAATCAAAAATTCATGAAGCGAAATTCAATTATTTTAGACGTTGCAAATTTTGAATATAAATTTGTTGACACATCAAAAATTTAGTATCTTAAATTATTTAAAAGAAAAAGGCTATCAACTTGTTTTTACGTGGAAATTTTATCTTGACAGAATAATTATCAGAATATTTAATACAATTTATTCCTCGTGCTCTTCTTGAATATTTAAAATTGATGTAATTTATGATATGTTCAAATTTGTACGCTGTATAAATTATTTTCCATTTTAAAATGAATATTTTAGGAAAAAAATGAATAATTATTTTCCATTTTAAATAAAACACTTTTTCCTTTAAAAATGCACTAGAAATTTCTACATTATGAAACCCAATGATATTTCGTTATATAAATTAAATATGTCATTATTCTTTGCAGTTAATTAATATTATAAATTTACAGAATCTTTTTGAACTAACTTTTAATACTTTATATACAGGCTGCCTCAGTACCAGGTTTACAAATTTCTAAAAGTATTAACATAGATACAGAATCACATTGAAATATAGATTTGGAAGAGTTTTGCTTTTATAATAGAGTACACAAGAAGACAAAGAAATTGAAGAAAAGTGCTTATTCTGCTTATTAATAAATGTGCATCAACAAAGTACCATTGTCAACAAATAAAGAATTATGAATGTATGTCAATAAAACACACAATATTTCATACCCTACGGGGCACAACCCGGAATGATACACTAGAATTAGACCTATCACAGACTTTTCCATGCCCAGTATTCGGATATGTTTCCATGTGATGTCAGTAAGATACACCTGTTGCAGGTGTTCAAAGAGGCTTTGGCTTAGGTTTGACTCATCAAATAATTGTTAACGTATAAGCCCTGTGTGACTTAACAATTGCATTACACAACTATATAAGCCAAATTCATATCTGCTAGTATCATGTTAATGTCATGTCAGTATCGTTTCAATATGGGAAATTAAACATTCGCTACACGCACAACATATATTCCGTCTCATCATTTCTGTGTGATTTTCAATCATCTATGTGGAGCTTTCCTAAAAGTATTTAACAAGATGATGAGACATCATGTATAATATAGGTATAACATATTAATTAAAATGTTGAATAATAGATCTGCTTATTATGATCTACTTATGGATTATTCTCGTTCTGCTATCTTGTTATTAATATCAAAGAAACATTAACTTTAATTCTAGAAACTATTTTAATTTTTTATTTATATTTTATCTAATATTTATTTAAAAATATTTTCAATCATCTAGGTTAGCCTACCTTATTTAACAAGATGATGAGACATCATATAATATAGGTATAACATATTAATTAAAATGGTGAATAATAACTCTTTATTATATCTACTTATGGATTATTCTAGTTCTGCTATCTTGTTATTAATATCAAAGAAACATTAACTTTAATTCTAGGAAATATTTTAATTTGTTATTTATAATATATCTAATATTTATTTATCTATATATCATTTCTATGGGATTTTCAGTCATCTAGGTGTAGCCTTCCTAAAAGTATTTAACAAGATGATGAGACATCATATATAATATAGGTATAACATATTAATTAAAATGGTGAATAATAACTCTGCTTATTATGATCTACTTATGGATTATTCTCGTTCTGCTATCTTGTTATTAATATCAAAGAAACATTAACTTTAATTCTAGAAAATATTTTAATTTGTTATTTATATTTTATCTAATATTTATTTATCCATATATTATTTCTATGGGATTTTCAATCATCTAGGTGTAGCCTTCCTAAAAGTATATAACAAGATGATGAGACATCATGTATGATATAGGTACAAATATTAATTAAAATGGTGAATAATAATTCTGCTTATCATGATCTACTTATGGATTATTCTCGTTCTGCTATCTTGTTATTAATATCAAAGAAACATTAACCTTAGTTCTAGAAAATATTTTAATTTGTTATTTATATTTTATCTAATATTAGCACTAGCATATAAATAACAAAATAACTGATATTAAGTCCAAGTCTAACCAAACATTCCACCTTATGCTAGTTAATGACGTCAGGGAGAAATTCTTACTTTAATACAGATTTGTGCATCAATAACAGTAGCATTTCTACTATTCATGATTTAACCAGAAAGGCTAACTTTAAAATGGCAGCCACTCTTAATGTAATAAGAGAAATTCGATTACATTTAATTCAATTATTTGCATTTAATTATTGAATCCCTGAAAATGCAATGATTTTAAATGAAAGCGAAATGAAAATTCTATACTTAACAGGGAATTATTAATTCTCTGTTTTACATTTGATAAACGTTTATACCTCTTAATTTGTAAATTAATTTATTTTTAATATTTTCATTTTTTTTAAATTTTACTTGAATTTTTTTCATAAACGTGTTAAAGGAAAAGATTTGAAATTTGGCTTAGCAAATAAATTATTTTGTTTTAATTTTTGTTAAAAATGCACAATTAATCAATATATTGTCGGTTTTAATAGTGCTTAAAAAATTTAATTATTTAAGCACTATTGTTGTGTTTCTAAGTATTCAGAAATAATTAAAAAATCTCTCTCATTTTATAGAAATATATTATTAAAGACGAAAATGTATGTACTATACATTAAAATATTCTTAAAATGTTTAATATATATAGTTTTTAAAATATTAGTATAGATTTATGTACGCTTTTAAAACATAAAAGGTAAGCGATGCATATATTTTTTTAGAAACATTTGTGTAATTTTAATAGAAAAACATTAATTGATAATTAAAATTATTAAAATTAATTTCATTGAATTTCTCACAATTTTTCGCATACAAATTTCTGTAGAAGATTTCTGATAGATAAAGACAAATTTCAAAAATGTTTATTTTGCGACTAAGATATTAATTTGCTGATATTTTATGAAAAGACAAATTCCAATAATACTCTTGTTGATCAAAAATGTTTGAACAGCAAATTAATGTTAGTAAGGGATTTTTCTTACTTTTGAAATGAACTTCATTCATATATTGTTTTATTATTTCACTAATAAAAACAGTAGTATCTTTATTATTAATTAAAACTTACTTTTTAAGAATTCATATTTTATGTAACTTGTTTTAGGACATTTATTTCTGAGTAAATAATAATAATAATAATATTATTTATGTAGATTAAAATTTTAAACAGCTTATTATACATTCTTAAGTAAATGACTGCATTTCCTTTTAATTTTTCTTTTTTTCTTGTAATTTTAACAAATTTCTTCAAAAATGTATCAATACATTTTGACAAATTTAAATGAAATATTTTAAGCATTAATACAAATTTTTAGAATTTTGATATTTTAAGACTCCTTTTTGATAGAAATAACATGTAAACTTTTAAATACTTTGCCTGCTGTAAAAATATAATGTTTCCAATAAATATGCTATTAAAAGGGCATCTTTTTAAAAATATGAAATAAATAAAATGTAAATTAGTTTTCCGATTTTTTTTTCTTTAGATATTTGTTTGTACATTTAACGGTTATTTGTCAAGATTAGCACAATGATACTTATTCTAACATATTCTAAGCTGAAATTATTATTATTATTATTTATTTATTTATTATTTATTACATGTTATACAATTGATTCTCAAACGTTTTTAGGTTTTCTTGTTAGAGGTCTTTTAGAATATTTTGCTGTCTCACATGCCCTTTAAGGATCTCCCTCCCTTTAATGATAATTAAATAAAATAATCAATTCAAAATTTGATTAAATTATTCTATTAATGAATTGTAAATAACATTTGAAATATAAGCAGCACCTTTTAGAAAAGAAAGCTATCCAAGAAAAAAAATGGACGGGCCAATAATCCCAAATAAGGGCCTGAATGGCCGAGTGGCTAGCGCTCTGGCGCTCGGTACCACAGGTTTCGGGTTCAAGTCCCGGCTTTGCCATGGGTGTGTGTAGTGGTTCGGAATCCCCTTTAAACCGTAGGTCCCGGTCTAATAGGATCGTAGAGCTTTGCGGGGGCATTGTTACTCCACGTCCGTGGCTTATCTTCAAGTTACTTGCGCCCCTGGGTAATGCAAAGTGAGTAACGTCTGTGCAGCGCTTGCCGTAAGGCATCCAAGACGTCCATGTCTGTTTGACAGCTGCATTGGAAAAATAATAATAATAATCCCAAATAACGCATAATTTCAAGAAGTTGATGCTTTCGCGGTATCCAATTTGTATTGTGTCTTTACCACTTTTTATCCATCGCTTATTTTCACTATGGAAATTAGAATAACCCCGTTAATATTAGCTTTAAATGCAAATAATACATAAAAAACATTAGTTAAATATCCAGACAGTAAAAAAAAATCATTATATTTTTTGTATAGTCAAAAAAGGTAAACATAAGCAGACGTAGAAGAGTTTTGAGTAACTACACAGTAAATAATTTACGATTTCTTTATGTTGGTAATGTTGTTAGAAAGACATAAAATTTAATATTGCATTTATTTTGTAAATGCTATACTTTGAAATAAATGTTTTGCATAATTTCTCATGTTAACTTGTTAGTCTTTTTCAAACAGAGTAAAAAACATTATTATTAATTTATAATGAGACAGCAAGCAAAATGTTTTTAAAAAACGGACATTTTTTGTCGTGACTTGTTCCATAAATAAGATTTTGCTTAATTAATCTGTTCATTTTTAAGTGTGTTATATTTTGCATCCGCTTTGAAAATACTTTTTTTTTTTTTTTAAATATAAACAATTCATTGTTTAAACATGTTCCCTGCTCATTTTTAGACACAGTTAACGATACTCGTAGCAAAACAGTTTGAAATTTAAGTATTCGTATTAAATATCAATCCAACAATCTGTCTTCAAGCTTTAATTCTGCTTTTATAAACAAAGTTATGCACATGTTTCTTCGGCTAGAGTTAATGAATCTCATTACTAGAAGGGAAAAAGACTTTTTCATACAAGAAGATTTCCGAAATGCGAAGAATGTGTTTTCGCTGCATACTTTTAGCTTCATTAAAATAAATTGCTTAAAGTAAAAAAAAAATGCCTTTTTTTTTTTTTTATTTAAGAAAGTAACTTTTTATGTATTAAATTTATTCGTTATTTTAGAACTCGGCATTTTCTTTTTTTTTCTCCCCTTAAGCTCGATCAGGTAAGTAAAATAAAAGATCATAGGTGTCATTAACTCCAAGGCTGGATATACTTCAAAATTTATTAAGTATACAAAAAAAAATGGATAATGTTACTTCATGGATTTTTTTTAAAAGCAAAAAACTTGATAAACAATGTCGATTTTAATAAAGAAAATAATGATTTCCCTAACGAAAACAACAAATTAATTTAAATACAGAATGTATTTTGTAACCCGTGCAGAACTTGTTTTTTTTTTTTTTTTACTAAATTTAATTTATAATTATTTTTCTTAATAAACAACATAAAAAAGTACATATTCAATAAATCCTAATTATAGTATTTATTTCAAATACTCTTTTCTCAAATTTCATAAAAAATAAACATTATTTTTAAATAAGATTACTTTTACATTTATTTTTTGACATTTATATTTTAACACAACGCAATATTGCAGAAAATTAATTTAACTTTAAAAAAAATCAATGTTTTTAAGTATGTAGATTATATAAAATTCCACGAATGTCAAGTCAAAAGTCTAACATTTATGCTAAAGAAGCCATCTAAAATGGAAAAAAAAATATCTTGCACAGTACAATGTGTAAGAAGCTGAAAATGTCAAAACTGAAAATAACGATGTAATAATAAAGTGTTGGATTTGTTTGTACGTTCCAGGCATTTTGTCTTGGTTTCATCTTTCTATCGGAAAACATAGTTGTAACAGATTCAGCATTTCTCAGGACTTGCAAGGAAAAATACTATACTGAATTAGCGTTGTAGCATTATAATTTAAAATGAAAAAATTCACAGAAGTCATATATAAGGAGCTGACATCTATTTACCCACCTCGCCTAACCCAACAGAAGAACATTTCAAACCACCCCTATGCTGGGCCCAGACAAGGAAGCTGTTGCCGACTTCTCTTGCCAAGAATTGAACATAACACCTTTTGGGGTACTCAACCTTCAAATTACTACATTCCCTTGCCTCCCCCCCACCTGACCCCCCCTGTATCCAGCGCCCTTACCAGTTAAAAAGATGAGAGTGGAAGGAAAAACACTTAAAGGTACAAAGAGAATAAAATACAGAAAAAAATTCTATCGTAACTAACATAACAGTAACTATAAAATCAATAAATACTAACAAAACGTATGTGCATAAGAACATATAAGGCATAAGTAATAATTAATGGGGATAGATATGTAGAAGTAGTTTTTTTTTTAAGTTTGGCATAGGATACCGGATGTTATGACGACTATCATTTTATGAAAAATGAAATATTACATAGAGGATGATAGAATGGTGACAGAGACTTCAATTTGTATTTCAGGAATAATGGTTTCTTGGGATGATTAAATGTTCATTCATCATCAATAAAGTTCATTAATTTGAGGATTTTCCATATGTGCTAGTGAATGTAAAAAGGCTTAGAATAGAATTTAAGAAGTAATGATTCTGTAAGACGACAAGTAGTTCTGTAGTGGAATGGTTCGCCAGATTCTACACAAGAACAGAAATCATCTTCTGAGAGGTTGATTGTTTTGAGACATGTTGAAAATGGAACACGAGCACTAGGGAACCCAATTTCTTCTCTAGTGACTTTTTGATACTTTAGGAATGATTTTGAAACTTTTTGTCATTGTGTTTATCTGTTTCCAATCTCGTTGCCATTCTAAAAGACAATTAGTTAAGTTATTTTTGAGAAGTGAAAATGGAAACAGGAAACTCGTCATCAATAACCCTTGGTTTACCAAAGCTGTTTGTGTATTCATTACCCTAATAGGCTGAAAGTGCTTTTATCCAAAGTAATTGGAGGAAGTTATTGTATAAGAGTTTTTGCTGTATTTGCTTGTCCATAAGAAGAGGGGTTTTAAGATTAAGGATGGCAAATAGACTAGACTGGCTCTCTGTCCAAATTGAAACGAACTTTGAGAATCTGAATACTGTAAGGCTTTTTTGATACCAAGCAGTTCAACTTGAAAGATAGAGTTGATTTTGGAAAGTTTTTCCTTTCATTTGGGAATTAGTTTGTTATATTTGAAACAGTAAAGCTTAAAATGTGTACAAAATAGGATTTTATTGGTTGGATCAATGCCTTTAAATGTGAATTTTGACAATTCATTGCAGAATCAATTTGAAATTACAACATAAATGAATACATTGATAAACTTTCAACTATATAAATATTTTTATTTTTATTTTTCATTAAGCACATTAAAGAAGATTTTTATTTTTAATATAAACAATATTAAAAATTTATATAGTAGGCCATGACACTTTAAATTATATAAATTATAAAATCATTAATGATATTTTCTAATTTAACATTCAACATAGCATGGATAACTCTTTGTTGGGAAATGACACATCGAATAAACCATTTTGAATGCACAAAATCAGATAAATTATACGATACAAGCTATTTTCAAATGCTAAGAACCAGAATCTATGAAACTTCAAATTATAGACATGAAAAAAAAAATTATTTTTTCTTTCACAAGAATAGTCTTCCTAACAGTAACAACTGAAATACCTGATATAATGCATTTGTGACAAATTCTTTCTCATTTTAAACTTGTGACAATATTTAAATACCGCATATTATAGTAATATATTATTCTAAATATCAAAATGTTAATCCCTCATTAAAAATGTATTCCTTTTTAATATCCTATTTAGTAGGCTGGTCATTCTATTTATTGCTTATTTTACTCATTATCCCAACTAAAATCTTTTGTTTTATTTTAAGTACTGAAAATTCAATATTCCAAATTTTGCAACTTCAGAAATAAGTTTTTATTTGTTATACTTAGTGACAAATAATATCCAAATTCTAAAAAGCTAAGAGTTTAATTATAAATATTTCAAAAGATATGATCGTTTGAAATTTTGAATTCTTTCTTATCCAGAATAAATATTAAAACGAAACAAGGGCATTTTAAATATTGTGATAGATCGTAATTTTTATTCAGTCGTTTATTCTAGTTATTATATTCAGTCATTTATTGAGACCAAAAAAAGTATTTTGTTTCTAAAACTAAAACTAGTTTTAATATTTTCTGTTAATTTTTCTTTGCTTACCATACTGTAATTTAATTTTGTATTATCTGAATTTTTCAGATCCCAAATTCAACATTTATAAACTTGTTGTCAACTAATATAAAAAGTATAATTATTTCATAACATGGTTCTCAGAATAAATTTAGCGATTAACAACATAATTTACTGAAAAATTAAACAAATTGTTGTTTTGGAAATTTAACAAAAAATTTACTGAAACAATTGAAAAGCAATCAAATAAATTTTCAAATTTATAGTACAACAACAGAATTTGCTGAAAATCAACAATACTCAAAAACAGAATTTAGGGAAATAAGCAACAAATTGTTGTTTTGGAAATTTAACAAAAAAATTTACTGAAGCAACTGAAAAACAATCAAGTTTTCAAATTTACAATATGTTAACAAAAGTTATTTCTGAAATGAAACTATTTTCTTGATAATGGTGAAATGTTTCGTAATGTATTCTCTTGTCAAATGTTTTGGACAACCGAAATCAGAAACTAATTTTTTGAAGAACTAAATATGTAATAGTTTTCATTCATTGTAACTAAAAATATTACTTTCTTAGTAAATAATATATTTTTTATATTTCAATAAATATTAATTTAGTTTCAGTTAAAGCATTTATAATAAAATTTTCAACTAAACATTATATTTAATTCATATTTCTTACTTTCTTAAGTCTACAACCCCCCTCCCAAATATATTTGACTAATTCAACTACCAAATTGAAAATTAATTCAACTTAGTTTTCAACTTCTATTGGTCTCATTAGCCTAAAGTGTGCACAAAATGACCGTAATGTGGTAAACCAAGCCAAACTACACCACATCAGTAATTTTTCAGCTTCTTCAAAATTTATGTATAATATCATATATTCGCAGGGTTTTTTTTCTTTTCATGCATTTTCTGCAAATTAAGATAATTTTAAATATTGAACATACAGATTTAAATTAATTTTCAAAGCTTCTGTTAGGCACGCTTTTTATAGAGTTCTATCCTACAAAAAAAAAGAAAACTTTTTCCTCCATATAATGATGAAATTTAGTTTAAAAACATATCCGATAAATCTAAAGTTTATACTGAAGAGTCAAAAGCCAACTTAAAAGCATTTTTTTATTTCAAATGATAAATTGTATATACAGTCTTACCAAACCCATAGCACTTGATTCTTAGTGGATTAGAATTTATACCCACTAGTTCCTATCCTTCAAAAAAGAAAACTTTTTCCACCCAAAAGAAGGAAGAAGCAAAACTCTAGAAAGAAATGTTCGCTGCCATACCACCACGTAAACGTAGCCAGTAAGTTAGAAGTCCAATACTCCTTCTATAGCAAGTGGGAAAGAGGAAGAAAAAAAAAATGAACGAATGCCCAAATCTCTTGAATAATTTCCTCTTAACTCGTACCTTCCTCTTTCGGGTATTTGTGGCACAGATAACAAGGCCTAGGACATCTAAGGTACTATTCTAGTCCATCCGTTAGTCCAATAGAAAAAAGTTTAAGAAAAAAAAAGGAAGGGAGATAGAATGTCTCTGGGGATTTTTGCTGGTCTTTCTGGTGCATTTTTTTAGATCTTAAACCGAAAGAGATAGGTAAGCTTTCGTATTGAAAAAAGGAGGGATGATATAGTGTGTAGGTAAAAGAAATAAATAGCTCAAGAGTAATCGGAATTTTTCAAAGGCTAGTGATACGGTTCATGACCTCCTTTGCTGAATTCTTCCGGATAAACAGTCTTATTTTTTCAAATATAAACCTAAATTTCCAGAAATATAAAAATTTTGACTATATTTTGACTATATATGACGCTTTAGTAAAATCAAATAGCGATTATATTTATTATTATTTGTTTATAATTATTTTTCTCAGTAATTACACTAAAAATAAATAACCATATTATTTTATTGAAATTACTTTCTAATTAACATCTACCTAAGCTCCAAATATTGTTTAAAATTAAGTTATTTGATAACAAACGAGATCATGTTTCTAAAATGAAAAATAATAACGAAATGGAAATTATTGACTTTGGAAATTGTCCACTATCAGTTGTTTGTTAGTAATTAAATATTGTTTGTAGGTAAGCTTTCGTATAGAAAATAGAAGGGAGGATACAGTGAGTAGGTAAAAGATATAAATATCTCAAGAATAATTGGAATTTTTCAAAAACTAGCGATTGCTTAAAATTAGGTTATTTGATTACAAACGAGATACTGTTCCTAAAATAAAAAATAATAACAAACTATCAATTGTCCACTATCAACCCTTTTTTCAGTAATTAAATATTGTTTATAGGTAGACTTTCGTATTTAAAATAGAAGGGATGATACATTGTGTAGGTAAAAGATATAAATAGCTCAAGAGTAATCGGAATTTTTCAAAAGCTAGTGATACCGTTCATGACCTCTTCTGCTGAAATGTATAAATTCTTCCGGATAAACAGTCTTATCTTTTAAAAATAAGCCTAATTTCCAGAAATATAAAAAATTTTACTGTATAAATAATTTGATTTGCCTTTCGTAAAAACAAATGTAGGTCATATTTATTATTATATGCTTACATTTAATTTCTGTGTAATTACTTATTATTCTGTGTAAATATAAATAATCATACTCTTTTATGGATATTATTCGTTATTTAACATTAACTCAAGCTTTAGATATTGTTTAATATTAAGTTATTTCATTATAAACGAGATTCTGTTTCTAAAATGTAAAATAACGAATAGGAAATTATCCACTACCAATCGTTTGTTAAAACATAAATATTCCTTTTAAGCATGGTATAATTTTTAATATTTTCTGTTTTAAAGAAAATGTTGATGAAAACAGAAATTAAGCAAATTTCATGAGATCTTGAAGTTATCTCATATAACTCAGGGAGGCCTGATGGACAATCGGATAGAGCTCTGGCCTTTGGTACCACAGGCTTGAGATTCGAATCACGGGTGTTTGTTAATGGTTCGGAATCCAAGTTAAACTGTAGGTTCCGGTCTAATTAACCTGAAGTGGGCACTAAATAACCGTAGAATAACAAATAAAAACCATATGTCTCAGGTTTATTTTCATACGTTGAATTGTAATAAAATTTTTATCGATGTTCTGTTTTATCTTGAAGTTTTGTTAAGCAGAAATTATAACTTCTGTACAATATCTTTAGACCATTGTTTTCAATTAAACTCGAAAATATTAAACAATAATGTACAGTAAATCTTAATATTCATTTTGCATATTAATCACCTTGTGGGTCTAAGATATGTTTCATTGTTGGAAATATCAGTAATTTCAAATTATGTTATAACAAATCAAAATTACAAAAGATTCTTTAGATTATTAATATAAGAAGTAGCTATAAATCATTTCGTCTCACATCTAGCTGTATATATACATGATATTTGTTAGTGTTTAAAATACAGCACAATTATTTAGGGAAACTTTAAATTCCATTTTCATTCTACTTATGCAAGATATTTTTTAGTTACAAAAATTTGTTTAAATTTATTTGTTATCATCAAGAATTTATTATGTTTTAGGTAACTCTCGAATTTTATTATCATAATAATATGGACAGATTTTTAAAAATTTCTTTTCTGTATAAGAATGATTTATACAGTCTCCTATTTTCTGTAATACATAACTTTTCAACCTATATTTTTTTCTGTATTCATATCTAGGCACTTATTTTGTTAATTTTTAATTTTTAGATAATACCAAATTTAAATAATTTTTAAGCTTCTATTTTATTTAAAAACACTCCTTACTGTTATTCATTGATTTTATAAATTAACTAATTATAGTGCACTGTAATTACACTCATAATATTTGCATATTTGTGTAAATATTAAATCATTAAAAGTTTAATGATTCACCAGAATCATAATGCTACTGAAATTTCAACAGTTTTCAAAGTTTTGATACTTCTCAAGTTTTATGATCATGATAATGTATGTGTAGTGCACATTTTTGAAGAATTCTATACGTATATTTCTATACTTCATTTTTGGTATTTAGCTATATCTTTTCTTTTACATTACCCTATAGCCATTTATTGTTTTTGAATTATCTGTTCCTTTTTTTTAATTTGTCATTAACTTCCATCAAAAGTTTCACTTATTACGATAATTAGAGTTCAATCCTGGAATTATTTTTAAAAATTCAATTTTTGCCAATAATCTACAGCATGCATAAAATTAATGAAGAAGTTTTCGTTTAGGTCTTGAAGTTGCCAAAGTTCAAAAAAAGGAATAATACCTTCCTTGAATATGTGTAAAAAAATTAGCATTATAAAGAAAAAATTGTATATATTTCATAATGAAATAAATATTTCAATGTAGTGTTCAAATAATTCGTATAAGCGTAAAATTATATTTTAATTTACAAATTAAAATAAATATTGTGCTTTAATATTGTAGTATAATATTAAATTGTAATAATTGCTTTAATATTGTGCTGCAATATTAAATTGTAATAATTGTAATAATTGCTTTATTATTGTGCTATAATATTAAATTCTAATAATTGTAATAATTGCTTTAATATTGTTCTACAATATTAAATTCTAATAATTGTAATAATTGCTTTAATATTATGCTATAATATTAAATTGTAATAATTGCTTTAATATTGTGCTATAATATATATATATATATATATATATATATATATATATATATATTATAGCACAATATTACGAGACCAGAGATGTTTTTCTTTTTACTGGATAAGGTTGTCAGCCCTACGCCCAGCTTTTTATGTATAAAAGCACAATATTAATTTAATAATATAGCGCAATTAATATTATAGCACAATATTAAGACAATTATTACAATTTAATATTATAGCACAATATTAAAGCAATTATTACAATTTAATAATTGCTTTAATATTGTGCTATAATATTAAATTGTAATAGTCTTAATATTGTGCTATAATATTAATTGCACTATATTATTAAATTAATATTGTGCTTTTATACATAAAAAGCTGGGCGTCGGGCTGACAACCTTATCCAGTAAAAAGAAAAACATCTCTGGTCTCGTAATCTGCCAGTGGGAAGATGGCCTCGGCCCACAATGGGGCTGTTGTGTCAATAATGATGATGACGATACCTAAAAAGCTACAAAGCTTAAAATATTACTCGAACATTCATGCTTTATATTTAAAGCAAATCATATTATAAAGAAATACTTATGAAAATTAACACATGTTTAAATTGCTTTCCACCTTTTTATCAACAAGTAAATTCTAAATACAAAAGTTATTAAAAAAGCTATATACCATTTTTATGTGCCTTCCCATATTTTTAGCTTTGTTTTCTTTCCGTTATTCTTTTGTTTTTACATCAGCTTTTCAAACCACAAACATAAACTATTCTTATTCAGATAAATGTATTGTTATTTCCTCAGAAGAAATAAAAATTGGAAAGCTAAAAATATTTTGTGTTTGAATAATAGTCACTCACGTAATTATTTCAGCTCTCTAATGGATTTTCTATTTAAAGTTGGTTTGTTTTTTCAAAGATTTCCTTTTCGTATTTTTTTTTATTATAACTATTTTTGTGTTTTATGAATCATTACAATTTGTTTTGTAATTTATTTTAATGGTACTCCGGTGTCTTTCTTCGTTCCTATATACGACGAAAGACCTTTTAACTTTCATTATTTAACATTCAATTTCTTTTATTTAGAATTTTACGCAATGTATTTTATTTTTCCTACTTGCAGGTAAAAGAAAAAAAAAATGTTAATTAAATTTTCATTAAAATAAAGTTCATTTTGAGATTTTTTTTTTTAGAACTTAATTTTTTTTTGTTACAATTTTTATAAACTTATAACGGTTAGCATATATATATATATATATATATATATATATACTATTCCCCTTTTTTCAATCATAAAATAAATATTTATATGATGTTGAGAGAATATTTTATTTGAAAAACTAACATTGTTTTCCATTTAAAAGAAATTTTTTTTTTTAACTAATTCAGAAAAAAATCCTCATAAATCAATGGATATTTTATTTAAAGTAAAATATTTAATTTAACAAATACCGTTTTCCACCTCATTTGATAAAGTTTCTTTAATTAAGTAAATTGTAATTTATTTTTCCATTTTTCTTTTTAATATAAAATTTTTGAACATAGGTGGGCCACATGTTCTACTTATGTCTGTCACAAACAGATCCCCTAGGAGTATTAATGGGAGAACATTGCTTTCCGAAAGAACTTTAGGGATAAGTAGTATGCATTTGCGTGTCGTATGAGAGAAAAACGGGAAAATTCTCAACAGGCAATCTAACTATTGACGGGAGACGTTTAACACGCATTGTCATAATCTCCATCGAATTTTCTTGCTTCTGATTGCAATTCTGCAATGGATGCCTGCAGTGAATTCAAACCTCAGCCCTTCTCCATATTGGCTGTGCGTGGGCCTTATCGCTGGGGTACGATTGAAAATTTTTTAGATCTTATATCAAATAAACTCAATAATAAAAATAAAATAAAATAAATAAGATAAATAAAAGCAAAAAATTGGAATATAAAATAAAATATTTTTTTCATAATTTTGAAATCTAAATTCGAATTTACTTGAATATCTTTGTTTCGCTATTTCTATACCAAAAATAAAATTTTTACTTTTGATACTTTATAAAATTGTATATTACTTTTCGTCTGAGGTACATTTAATATATATGTTTTCCATTATTGATATGCATTTATTATATTAATAAACTTCTTTAATTTTCCAAAATGCCCAAAATATCAATATCTGTACTAAACTTTTCTTGATTGGATTTTACTGGTATTTATGTATTCTTTAAATAGTAATCAAAATAACTTAATAGAAACATTAACAACCCTTCGTATAAAATGATAAAAAATAAAGGTTTTTCAATTATCTTTTTTAATTTTTATACACTTATACTATTTAAATTTCAGATTTATTTAAAATTCTTATGCAATTTGCTCCTTATTCCTAAAATTCTCATTTCAAATAATTGTTGAAATATTTTTATTTAAGAACTAAATCTTAAAGAATTAAATCATTTTATCTTAAGAGCTAAACTTCACTTTGACAATCCTAAAATAATTTTACTGCTAAAATTATGAAGGTGGAAACATATTACAGACAAAACATATAATTTCTGAATTACATATTATAACACGTATTATTTCTGAATTATATATTACAAAGTATATTATTTTTCTATAAATATATTATTTCCCAAAATATGACTGACTATAGAAATAGGAATCTTACATAAAACTATATATATCTTTAGATCAAATTATCTATGGAATTGTATAAACAGGACTTCAAAATCTCAGACATATTGATTTCCAATGGTTGATTTCATTAGCAAGATAGAGAATCCTTACCAATAACTTGGTTATTTTGACAGAAATTAAGTAATTATATTAGGTAAATCTATTTCTATAACATTTGCTGTATTTAATGGTTCGTATATTTGTGGTTCGTTTCTTATTTATTTCGTTTATTTTTTATATTCTTTTCCTTTTTTTCTACTCTTTTGTTCTTAAACGATAATAGCAAGCAAAAGGAATTGCAAGAAATATACGAATCTGTTAGCAAACAATATACATACATCTATTAAAAATCGTTGAACTACAGAAAAAACTTGTTTTTTTAACGAATTTAGTGAGCCCTTTTAACGATTTATTGAATAATGGGGAATTTTCAAAAAGAATTTCTTAGTATTCAATAGATGCATCACACCACAAGCATCTAGATTTTTGAAACTCTTGGTATATGATATCGCACGAGTTTGATAACTTTTTATACTTTCACTGAATATAGTGAACATTTAGTATATTTTCCCGAAACTAGAGTATTTTGCAGACTTAATAAAATTATTTAAAGAATAAATAATAAAAAATATAATAATTAATTAAAATTAAAAATCTATTAACACATATACAAGAAATTTTCATAGTTTCAATCCTATTTTGTATGGTAATTATTTTTTATATCACCGATATTTTATTTAAATAATTTTCTTCATCACTCATGTGTGAATAGAGAATTTTCAAAAAGAATTTCTTAGTCTTCAATAGATGCTTCATACCACAAGCATCTAGAGTTTTGAAACGCTTGGTATGTGATATCACACCAGTTTGATGACTTCTTATACTTTCATTGAATATAATGTACATTTAATGTATTTCTCAAAATGAAAGTATTTTTCCGACTAAATAAAATTATTTAAAGAATAAATAATAAAAAATATAATAATTAATTAAAATTAAAAATCTATTAACACATATACAAGAAATTTTCATAGTTTCAATCCTATTTTGTATGGTAATTATTTTTTATATCACCGATATTTTATTTAAATAATTTTCTTCATCACTCATGTGTGAATAGAGAATTTTCAAAAAGAATTTCTTAGTCTTCAATAGATGCTTCATACCACAAGCATCTAGAGTTTTGAAACGCTTGGTATGTGATATCACACCAGTTTGATGACTTTTTATACTTTCATTGAATATAATGTACATTTAGTGTATTTCTCAAAATGAAAGTATTTTTCCGACTAAATAAAATTATTTAAAGAAGAAATAATAGCGAATTTAATAATTAAATAAAATTTAAAAAAATATTAATACATATACTCATACTAGAAGAAGATTTTAATATCAATATTATCAATGCAATTTTGTATTGTAATTACCTTTTACAGCACTGATATTTTACTTTAATCTTTTTCATCACTCATATGTACAGATCTCGTATTAATTATTAATTCAGTTCTGTATTGTACTCAGTTTTGGTGCATGAAATGATATAATCGATGTTCTAAATAAAAATAAAGTGGTCATCATTAAAAAGTTCCACTACAGAATCTCATTGAAATAGCAACTCAATAAATTAATTTTAATATCTATATTATCAATATTATTTTGCATTGCAACAATATTTTATATCACTGATATCTTAATTAAATAATCTTCTAATAATAATAAAATCTAAATAATCTCCTAATAATCTTCGAGACCTCAACGGGTAAATTTCGTATTAATACTCAACTCAATTCTGTAATGTATACAGTTTTGGTGCAAGAAATGATCTAATCGATGTCCCAAATAAAAATAAAGTGCCTATCATCAAAAGTTCCACTACATAATCTCATTGAAATAGCAACTCAAGAAATTTTCATATCAATATTAACACTTTTATTTTGTATTGTAATTTTCTTTTATATTACTGATATCTTACTTAAATAATCTTCTTCTAATAATGATATCTAAGTAATCTTCTAATAATAATAAATAATAATCTTTTAATAATCTTCGAGATATCTACACGTAAATCTGGTATTAATACTCAACTCAATTCTGTAACGTAATGTTCTGCCTGTATGCCAGTTTTGGTGCATGAAATGATCCAATCGATGTCCTAAATAAAAATAAAGTGTCCATCATTAAAAGGTTCCACTACAGAATCTCATTGAAATAGCGACACACACCACTGTTCCACTTTGCTGGGAACTTTCAGTGCTGTAAGCTGAGAGGACATATAGGAAGCTGCGCTTGATTTTATTGGGCATTAGCCGATCCGCATTCATCAATTTGACACTGCTTGCCGAACTCGAGCGCCTCGAGTCTTTATTGGATGTCAAGTCCCAAGGATTGCAGTGTCAATAGCGAAGCGAGGCCTGAGTAATGGTTGTTGCACCCTCGGTCTTCTAAAATCCATGTTGCTTTCTCCTTAGCATGCGACTTCGAGGCCGCATCCAATTCGTTCTCTGATGGAATTCACAATAAATGCGTCATATCGGTTACTTAGTTGTTTTCGGATATGCGTTCGGGGAAGGATATCAGCCGGTACTGTAAATAATTGCAGGAGATCAGAAGGCTATTCAAAAAGAAGGAATATAAATGGATGTCTCGTAATCTTGTTCTCCCTTCTTCCAGGATTCTTGAAATTGCGTTACTCTGGATGAAAGTAAAATGAAATCATGGTGGTGTGTAGCATATTTTGCAACTGTTTTTCTATTTTTTTAATCTAGATTAAATTTTTTCTCTCCTCTTTTTAACTGAACAAATTAAATGTGAGAGTTTTAGTGCAGTTTCATCGTCATGTCTGTTTATTAAAAAGTAAGTTATATTTAGCTGTATAAAATATACTTGGGAAATATATTAATTTGAAATTTATTGTTTTGAGTTTCATTTTCTTAGAAATTTTATTACAGATATAAAAAATTTTTAAGCATCAACTTTTGTATTTATATATGTTATAATATGTTAATATTTAATTTTTTATCATATTATCATTAATTATTATTATATATTAATTTTAAGCTTATTAAGAGTATATGTTTAAAATATTTCAATTAAAAGAAGAATTCTACAATTAAATTATATAAATGTATAAAGTTACGTTTAATGTATAAAGCGTACGTTTTGTAAGAGTAAATTATTTAAATTAAGGGAAAGAGGTTAGAAAAATTTTGCTAATGTTATTTCATCTTTAAATTAAATGTAATGATAATTACGATACAGAACAGATTTATTGAAATACATATTTGCAACGATTTTGTGTATACCCACTTAAACAAACAGTCCAACATATTTTTATTTTCTATGAGGATCACTACTTTTCTGAAAAGAAGATTCATGCGGAATGGTTTAATAAAATAAAATATAATATAGTTTTAAGAACTTCCCAATAGCTCAAAAAATTAGAGGAAGAAAATACTGTAGTCAATTTAATCCGGTGAGATATTGAGATCTAGGCTCCAACATGATATGGATTCTTAGACCAACGGTCATTCACCACTAGAACACAAGTAGCACATTTGACCAGGGTTTTCAATCAACCATGTAGCGCATTCAATGTAATTCTCGGGGAACAACAAAATGTATATTTACATTGCCTAATATTTCAAATCCAAATTTTAAAGAAATTCTTCTCAAGGTTATCAGCCTTCATCCGAATTAAATATATATATTGTAAACTTGTATGCAATATTGTTTGCTTGCTGCTTATTGTATACAGGTTTTACGAGTTACAAGTTTACAAGTTACCAATGCTTGTAGTTTCCTTGTCAATCATTTCGATTCTAAATTGTCATCTCAAAACAATCTGTAAGTATCTTGAAATTGGAGAATATATTTTATTGGTAGTAAGGCAAATTTATGGACAGTCCTCAACTAAATGAAAACCTTTTTAAACCAATTTTATCTCTCTTAAGTGGATTAAAAAATTTATTATTCACCAAAGAGCTAATTAGACTATCTGCTTGTAATTTCAAAAGTTTTATGAAATTTTCTGGATATTACCAGAATAAAACAAAACGTTAGATTTCATTATCACTATTAAATTTGAAATAAGATTAAAATTAATTTAATCGTAAATATTTCATTTCTTGCTACAAGAATAGAATAAATAGAAAGAATAAAAGTGAAGAGAAAGTGAGAGCTATACAAAGAGAATAAATATATCTCCTAAATAACAAATAGGATTGTGTTTAAATTTCAATTGTTTAATCAATCAACAGTGGTTGCTTATAATACATATTTTGTGAATATAAGTCATTAAATTTTAAATGCAATAAAAAGTGAATTTAATGTATGTTCTTATAAATATATTTTCTATAAAATTAGTGAAAAATTATGGATATTAGATTCTCACTATTACATCTGTTCTTATAATGATAGTTTTAAAACAAGCTACCTAAACTACCTTGCTTCTAAGAATCTACCTTACTCTTATAATACATAATTCTTAAAGAACAAAAACAAATATTTTTTAGGATAGGAAAGTTATTGACTTAACCAACACGTATTTCAGGAAAAAGGAAAAATTTCGCTACAATAAACAATTACTTTCAGAATAATTCTAACAGCAATGTACAAAAGCGTTTTAAAAATTTAATTGAAAATAATTAATAATATAAATATTACATAATTAATAATACAATATATTAAAAATTAATTAATTAAATATTTGAAATTAAAAATTCATTGATTGGAAATATATAAGGTTTAAATTAATTTGAGTTTAAATATTCAATTTCCTGTTAGAAAGGCTCTTATATCTAATATAAAAATAAAAATAAAGTAAATAGGTATATCTCCTCAATAACGGTAAGTAGAATTGTGTTTCAGTTATTTAATAAATCAACAATGGTAGATTACGATACAAATTTTTATGAAAACATAAGTTATTAAATTTCAAATCCGAAGAGATAAAATCTTCAAAGTGTGGTACAATAAATAGCGACTAACATTTGTTCTTTTAAATATATTTCCTATAAAATTAATGAATAATTATGGATTTTAGAGTTTCTCCAATTACATCTATTCTCATGAAGGCCTCAGGATTCAACAGTCAGGGCATTAAATTAACATCTAACAAGAAAGCTTATAAAAAGCAATAAAAATTTAATCATATATGAAAAGAGAGTTTGGAAGAATTTTATTACAAAATCTTTGAAAAACATATAAATTTTGTTTTAAATCATTTAAAAATAATTTCTTAGAATTTGCATTTATTTAACTATTGTTGATTAAAAATGCAGATAGTTATTTTCTCCATTCTTCAAAACTGTAAAATGTTTCTATAATGAAAGATAAATTTACACAAAAATTCGACAACTTAAAAGTAAAATTAAAGTTTTTCTATTACATAAAACTGTAAATTAAAAAAGTAATATATTGTTTTTTTTTAAGCTTGATAAATAAAATAACATTAATAAAACAGAAAATATGATTAGACATTATAATTGGCTCTTTATAGGCATAAATTTTGTTTATATCAGATGTGTAAAAAATATTATATGTTTATTTGTAGTATACGTAAATATGTTAACTGATGTTGGATCATGTTAAATCTGCTGAAAGATTAAGAAAAACTAATTATTTAATTTACAAATTATTTAAAATAAAATTAAGTTTATAAGTAGATGATTTTTTATAAAGATTTTTAATGGTTAAGTTATTTTTTCATTAGAAATCTTTCATATAATTGGGACAATTTTATGTTGTTATTAAATATATTTAATATTTGAAATCAAAGAATATTCATTATATGATATGTTTCTTTAAACAATTCTGTTACATGATAGAAACCAATTTTTAATTTGGTGAATTTCAATTAATATACATTAATGGTTTTTTTTTTAAATTACTTCATGCAATGGAAAAAATATTGATATAAAAATAAATAGGCATTAAAAAATTGCTTACAAAATAGTACTATATAAAACAATTTTAAAATATTTTTCCTTTTAAAAATCAAAAAAAAAAAAAAAAAAAAAAAAACCTGAGAGCTTTTATATCATTCATTCTCAATGAATTATTGCAATCACTTTTATTTCTTTTTAACTTTATTTTTACATTGAATTAAATTCAACATTTGTTTTGAAATCAAATACAATTTCTTTATTTTTATATGTGAAATACAAATTATTTTTATGTTTTTATTTTCTGTCATTGATATAAGAAATTTTTTTGGTAAGAGTAATTTTCTTTCCTTTTTTGTGTTTCTTTTTTTGTTTTTTGTTAATGCAGTGAGGCTTGTTTTCTTCCTTTTAAAAATTTAATTAGTTTTAATCTAAATTACTCAAAATGTGAAAAATGCAAAAGTTAATTTGTTTTAGTTTCTTCAGTATTTTAACAACTCTGTTTACCTCATTGCCATTTCACGAAGTAAATATTTGTATTACAGAAATTCTTAACGATTTGATAAAACATTTTCTATCTACATGGTTTATTTTTTGAAGTTTCTTGATTACAAAAACAGATTTGACAAAGTTTAATATGCGTAATTAATTAAAATATATCAAGGTAAATTAGCTATAAAAATCTCTTTATATTCTAAACATATTATTCCTAACTTTTGATTAAAAAGAAGTTAATTAATTTTATAATCAATAATTACTGTATGATGAAGTAGGCTACGACACAACTAATGTGAGATTTCTTTTTATTTTCTTATCTTCCTTAAATTCCTCAAACTAAAAAAATAAATTTGTTCTAGTAAATATGCATATATACTTGTTCACATCTGTAGTACCTGCTCCAAACGCTTAGTACATTTAATCATTTTTTTTTAATTTAGCCATTTTTTGTAGCTTTTTGTAGTTTTGCAACCGTACTTGCATAAAATATATAAGTATTTATTAATAAAAAAGCATTTTTAAAATACTTTGAGCATTATTATACATAACAGGAAGTTTTAATTTCACATAAGTTTTCTGCTTAAAAACTCATTATAAACAGATAATGTAATTTGGTTAATGTAATTAATGGTTGGTTTAATTGGTTAATGTAATTAAAGTAAGTCAAAATATTAGCAATATAGCCATTAAAACTATTCATTATTTTTACTAATACATGCAATTATTCTTATTCAAGTACATCATTACAGCTCTGGACAAATTACTACAAATTATAAAAGCATTTTGATGTAAAAATAATCTTTTTTTTGTATGACAAACAAAAAAAGATTTTTGAAGCTTTCAACATAATAAAAATTCAACAAAATTATTTAAGAATAAAACGGCTTTTAAAATTAGTTATAAGTCATTGAAAAAAAAAGTGGTGTGATATAAATTTAAATAAATATTCATTTGAATATGAGCTGAAAAAGAAGTTATAAATTTTAAATTTTCGATTTTCAAAAGAATTCGTAAGCTATTTTAAATATAGGTAAAAAACGATAACCATTAAATTTTTATTGAAATTATAAATGTTTATCATTTAAAATTATTTTATATTTTAGGCTTTTTAGATCTAATTGCCTAATTAGATCTAATAGCCTACACTTACTTTAAAATTGTATTTAATTCAGTTTTTTTTCAAAGGACCATTTTATTTCATAACAAAATAATTTATTATTTTATTTTATACTGAAAATGTATTACTTTTAACAACATTTGTATAATTTTTCAATATTTAATATTTTAATTATTATTTTAAATTATCCTTTTAATTTATATTTTTATTATTTTTGTTAATTATTTTAATTAATTAAGTAATAACTTATTATAACATTTTGTTATCCAGATAATAATATTATATCATATTAATAAAATATTGTTATAAAGGTTTTATTAGAAATATCTGACTCATTTAAAAATATTTTATAAAGATAACATGACATTTAATAATACATCTCAAAATTAATGCATATTTTTATTCAAATCATCTATTTCTTTAGTGTCAAAGTAAAGTTAAACTTATCAGCCCTTACTTAAATAATTTTTAATGCTAAATCTAGGCAATTTAAGAAGATATTACTACAATAAATTTCAAATCAATTAAAATTTAGAGCACGTTTACTTAGATTTATTGGTAATTATTCCTAATTTTTAACAATAAAAATCATTGAATTTGCTATAATCATTTAAAATAAAAGGATTCCATTACTTTCTGAAATATCTGATAATATCTTTCCCTTTTATCCAACCATGCATTAAACAAACCATAATTCATCTTTCATACTTTTTACCATATAAGAAGCATGGTATTGATATCAGAATGAAAATGTAACGTAGAAACATATTTTATGTTTTTAATAATAAAGCCTGCTTTTGAAAATTTAGATCAATGCAAATATAGGAAAGGGATTCTCTATTTCCCCTCCATACTCCATATCGTCAGCTGGAACTTACTAGTCATATTTTGGTAGATTCCTATAGATTTTCTACCTCCCCTAGAAATATGAGAGCCATTATTCTAGTTCCTCTTATGCTGACACATCAATCCATAAATCTTGGCCCTGCATGAAATATGAAGCCTGAAACTTCAGAAGCTTCCAATCTCTTATGATTTTCTTATTGTCAACTCTCTTGCTTTCGCTACAGAAGATTTTCTTCCAATCATGCCCTGTTTGTAAATCTAAACGTTGATTATATTGCTGTTCCTCTAAATATCGATATACAATTAGAAGTAAGCTGTTGGTTCTCTATTTCCCCGTTGCAATATCGATTCTAAATTTCGAATAGGAATTAAATGTATTTGAAAAATAACAGAAGTATATATTTTTGTAAAGAACAATTAATCTTAAATGTTACAAAAACTGTGTAAATATTGTTACTTAGTGTTTGATTTAGTACTTGCACTATAAAAATATTCCAAATCCTTCCTACAAAACAAATTATAAAACATTTTCTGGGTTTCTAACAGATTCGAGGATGTTGCCAATGTAGGCGATCTATATGATGAAACTTTTAAAATATCTATGACTTATTTTTTGTAGTTATACACTTAATTATTTTTTTAGTTTATAAAATTTTACAGATTATTTTTACCATAACAATACTCTAGCAATATCTTATAGTAATAGAACTCTTGTTTTCCTATTAATCTATGCATTTTGTCCTAAATTTTACTCATGTACTTTTATTCATCTCTGCATATTTTGTTGTGTGTTTATCGCATACAAATTAGAGTTTATTAATTTTTATTTCGAAAACAAATTGTATTTTGCTTTGCTGAAAACTCCATATACAAAGATATCAAATGAGTGTCTGTTTTACGCTACGCTATTTAAAAAAGTTATAAAAACCATATCAAAGAAATATTTAACCAGTCTAATTAAATTGAAATGTAATTAAGACAATGATGGAATAGAAAAAAGAAATAAGGAAGAAATTGATTTTAATTTTGTTAATTTTAGAATGTTATATAAAGTAATCAAACTTCAATTATAGATATTATCAGTTAATTAAATTAATTTTCGTTAACTGATAATTTTTATCTAGAAGTTATTATCTATTCAGAATTATTTCCTTAATTTCAAATAACAATAACTTTTCTATAAACAATGACTGATAGAAGAGTTTGCTCCAAAACACAAAAGGAAGATAATTTTATTTCAATACTTTATAATTTATCTATTGATTTTTGTAATTGATCCTTGGATCTTATCCAAGCGGTAGTCAGTTTACCATTGCAACGCTCTTTATCATTCTTTTTGCGAAGACATACTAAAGACTCGGCCTTTATGCCTCATTTATTTAACAACAGAGAACGAGAAAACACTGTGACTGAATATTACTTGAATATTATCTGTGTGAACAGGGAAACTCATGTAGGACAATAAAAGACAGAATCAAAACTTTTCTTTCCTTCTATATTATATTCTCTTTTTCCCTGTCCAATGTTGTTTACAGTAAAATTATTGTCATTCGTAAACAGGGAAAAACGTTTCAAAGCTATAATTAATTTTAAAAATTGCATTAATTATCTTTAAAAAATAATAGAAAATTATTATAAAATATTTTTTCTTTAATGATATAATTTTCAAAATCAAAATAAACGAACATTAATCAAAATTATGTAATTAAATTTTATTATGCGGATAAAGGTGAACGAAGTATAATATTATATTTTTATTTTATAATTTTCATTGTTCAACAAAACGTTTTTCTCTCATTATTCCAAGATGTGTATCTTATATAATATTAACCAATTTCTTCTACATTATATAAAAATCCACACTTTACCTTAAGATTTTATGAAATTTTGTAAGAAATTTTTCTTCGATCAATCAATTTATAAGTATTCCTAAGCTTTTTTTGAAAGACATCATCGAAAAAAAAAATCATAACCAAACCTTCAAAATTCTTGATTAATCACCCTCAATCTCATTCTCAGTGCGCACACTACAAAAGAGAAATAAATCATATTTATTTCTTCTATGCAACTTCCACATATTAAACCCCACTAAAAACTCACTTAAATTTGAATCGCAGTGTCCAGCTCCCTCGATCCCTATACCCGGCAATAATAATATCATCAATCATTCAGCCCTCCCTTTCCCCACCAATCCTTCGTCTACACCCAGAAAAGTGTCTAGTTTCTCCAAGATGTGTCATATACCCATCTGATTCGTAAAATCCAATTTAGCTTGGTAGGGAAGTGTCCTTTGAAAGTGACGTAATGTCGCTTGATAAAATTCCTACGGTGAACTGCTGGCGGAAGCTCGGCTTTCTCAGGGTAACGGATGGCATAGCTGTGGTTGGAATATCAACTCAATTCACTTAGGTCTTTTTTCAGTCTATCCATGTATATCATCTGAGGAATGGGGTTGACGAGAAGAAGATGCTGAATATATTTGCGAAATAGCATCGCACATGGAATTTTTTTTTACATCAGTGGTATATTGCGTTTTAAATAAACAGTGGATTCTGTTATTTATTTCACTTACATGTGCTTGACTATTAAGTAAGTGAAAGTAAATTAAAGCACAGGTTGACTAGAAGGATATAACTGATTGTTGATAAGAAACGTCCCTTTCTTATCTTAAATAAATAAGATAAGAAAAATATATTTTTAAATAAACAGTGAATTTTGTTATTTATTTCACTTCATGAGCTTGACTATTAAGTAAATGAAAGTAAATTAATTATTATTAAAAGTATCAACCCGGTTGACTAGAAGGATATAATTGATTGTTGATACGAAACATCTTTTTCTTATCTTTAAACAGATAACGAGTAATTTTTAAATAAACAGTGGATTTTTTATTTATTTCACTTACATGAGATTGACTATTAGGTATGTGAAAGTAAATTAAAGCACATGTTGACTAGAAGGATATAACTGATTGTTGATACGAAACGTCTCTTTCTTATCTTAGTAAACAGATAATGAGTATTTTTAAATAAACAGGGGATTTTGTTATTTATTTCACTAACATGTGTTGGACTATTAAGTAAGTGGAAGTAAATTAAAGCACAGGTTGGCTAGAAGGATATAACTCATTGTTGATACGAAACATCTGGATTTAAACAGTGGATTTCGTTATTTATTTCACTAACATGTGCTTGACTATTAAGTAAGTGAAAGTGAATTAAAGCAGACTGACTAGAAGAATATTACTGACTGTTGCTAATAAACGTCTCATTATTACCTAAGTAAACAGATAACCAATATTTTCATTCAATTCTCTATAAATTGTTTGATAATACCTTCAAAAGTTTCAATAATAAGTTGAATTTATTAATAACAATGGGCAATATAAACCTCGTATACCATTATTAAAGGGAAATTTACAAATCATTGTAAATATTTGCTGTTTTAAAGCAATTAGATAGAATTTCATGATACATTTTTAAACATCATAGTATAATTTTCTTCAATGAAATAAAACATTTGTCGATTTTATTATTTTTCAAACGTATTTAAAAAACATGAAAATAAAAGCATATAAATTATATCTCATTTTAAGTTTCTATGCAGTTAATTATTTCGATATAGTTTCTTATTTATTTATTAAATCAACATTTAACCAGTGGTAATTTTTAGTTAAATGGTAGTAACATTAATTATTAGGGAGCTTTTCCTTTTCTATGCATGTTTTTTATTAAATAAATAAAATTTACCCAAATATTATTAGAAGTACAGAAATTCATTGTTTTTTTATTAGATTTCGGATATTTTCTGAAAGTGTTGTTAGATGCGTGTTGTGCCTAAAGATATCTATTGCTTGTTGTGTCTGTAGATATATTATTTTAACACAACCTCAAAAATAATGATTTCTTCCCAAAACTATTTAAATACACGTATAAAATCTTTATTTAATTTAAATTAATTTAAATAACATTACCGTTATATTTATTCACAATTATGTACTTAAAATCAGCAATGCAATTTTGAGCAGAAAAATTTGAAGAAATTTATTTTGAATTAAAGAAAATCTTTATTTGCATTAACTGTATGTTTAAATTTTTGCGAAATTTATTCTGTACATGATTTGAATTAATATTAAAATATATTACATTTATAATGTTATATTTTATTGGAGAAAAACACAATTAATATCACTAATAATATAGGTTTTTTAGGGTTTATTAATATTCATAATAATTACTATATAGATGCTATACACATTTTTTACTCCTTTACCTTTTATAAATTCGTAATATTCATAAAGAAAACAACGACCAAAAACTTAAAAAATAATTCTTTAATTTAAATAGATTATATTGACTGTTATGTTGCTATTAATTAAAATAATTCTTATTGTAACTTAATCCTGAAGTATTTTGCACTTATAATAATGTTCCACAAACAGTATTTTCATACCTAAAGCAACCACATAAGCCTATCCTATTGAGCAACATTATCTTCTCAGTTTGTTTGCTGGCTTTTCACTTCTGTTGATTTATGTCACTACACCTTTGACTTTAACGGAAATTTATAACATAACCTGTTACCTCAAGAGCAATTTGTACTATAAGCTCAGCAGAGATGTCCAGGAAATATCCTTACTGGACAATAGCATATCCAACAATGGAATAGGAGAAACGTCATAGCCCTGCCTTAAATCAGCATTGCGGTATTTTGAGCTTATAATTATTTATTTGAACTCTCTTTGTTAAACATCTAATTTATTATATGACTGTTGTAGTTTAAAGACAGTAATCGTCACCATGCATATGTCTTGAAGTATACTTAAATACCTAGCTGCGTTGCTTATTTGCATCTTAATTACTGTTAAATATGTTTAATAAATTTTTAAAATGAATTCTAGAATACGTGTTGTATAATTAATGTTTAAATAAATGCATTTGCAGTTATAAAATTTCTCTTACTCTCTATTGCCATTTAAGCAATCAATTGGGTATTATAGCAACATGCATAAAAATAACAAAAAAAATATTTTACCAGGTTAAAAGAGAAAAAAATATTGCTAATGTATTTTGATAAATTATTTTAGCTGTTTTATTTGAAAATTGTTAAAGGATTGTTTATTAACGCATAGCAATAAAATGATTGGTTTGTATTTTTAATTGTATGAAATTCTTTAGTAAAACTCTAAAAAAATTTGATAACATCAAAGTTTTTTATTTCTTTAAAGAAAAGAAGACATTTATGTTTATTAAATTCATATATTTCGAAAAGATTCTTTTTAATCCTATTAATTTAAATTATTTACTAATCCTGTTAATTATGAGAAAAAGAGATTGTATTGGTATAAAATTTAACTTTACTTTTATTGGAAATTATTTAAAATTTTATATTAAATGTAAATTAGAAAGCAAAATTGTTTAGCATATGAACACTGCTAAAATTCCTTTAAAATGAAAATTATATAAGTTTGTTTAGACAATTTTGAAAAAAGAGATATACGATAGAAAAAAAAACCTGCTGAGTTTACTGAAATTAAATCAACTCTTTCTTATCAAAATAATATAGTTTAAAACTATTTTTTCAAGCAATAAGAAAAAAAATAGAAAAAACAATTTACAGAATTGTTATATATGAATTTTATAAATTTGAAAAATGTCTTTATTAGCATAAATAAACCTCATAAAATTACGTACAAAATATGGTTCAAACACTGAACAGGATTAATTATTACCCCTTACCACCTCCCATCTACTCAAACTTACATATTTCCGTGCACACTAAGAAAAATGTTCTTACTTAATATTTAAATGAGAATATCCATCCGTAAGCACGTGGGTTTAAAAGAGATTAATTACTATATGAACTCCAAGAAATTTTCCGCGTGGTCTTTTCCACATCATTAAAATTCCTAATTAAGCCTGCAGAGCGAAACTTCAGTTTGTAAACTAGATCAGCAATTTCATCACCTGATCTTTTTCGAACTTTGCTAGGTGCTAATTAACTGCAAATGCAGGCAACGCTCATCCTTCATTAGTGTTTAAGCCACCCTACAAATGTCAGGAATAAGATTAGTGGGAATTTGTGATTGTTCCTCCGATGCCAAGACCTGAATTACAGCTGACAAATGAATTCACTCGAGACAAATCGGTTCAAATCGTAGTCCTCTTCTACTTGACCTTAGCTCTCACTGTGTTTTATAAAAAGAAGACTACTACAAGAGAAGATTAAATTTAACTATTCCGATAGGAATAAAAACAAGAAGAATTTTAAATTTAATTCGGCTACTAGAAATGTTCGGATTGGCCTGGTAGTTCTTGGAATTTCAAAACCGATTCAAAATCCACCAACAAGCAACATTAAACTGAAAGTTTCCAAGTGCTTTGACGGAAATGGGCACATTAAACTCAATGGAACAGAAAATAATTTGAATTGTAGGAATTGAGATAAAAATCCGAATCTCAGCTTATTAAACTAGGGAATGTACGTTATGGTGAGTGCGCCGAATTGCGAATGTGGGTGCACGCAGTAAGCCCACGGTGACACACATTGGGCAGCACTGAAAATGTTCAAGAGAGGAAAGCCTCAAACCAAAAGCCTGGGTTTTGTAATCAACATTTTTCTATTAACAATAGATTTGATTTAACATCTTCTGAAAATTAAATTTATCAAGCGTTAATAAGATGCCTCAAAATTAATGGTAAAATTTTTAAGTGAGGTATATAGTACTAAAAGAAATAGTAATTGTATAGGAATCTATGAACGCAAACGTCACTGAAAGGTATATGGTACTTGTTTCCCTATTCGAACAGTTATCGTTGTATGACAAACATGTATTGGAGCTGACAGACCTAAAGTCATATATCTAGTAACTGGGAGTCATAGATGAGTGCAATGGACAAATCAATGAGTTTATTGACAAAGGTCCTATACAGAAATGTATATGACCATCTTCTGTTTTCATGTATGGGTTCAAAATTGTGCTATTATGGGATAGCATACGTTTCACAGGCAAGCCACTATCAATTCAAACTATCACAATGGAAGAAACTGCGGTAGACAGTTGTGTGGTTCAGGCAAACTGTGGTAATTCCTCTGCATTAGGAAGAATATCTTGTTGTAGACTACATATAGCATTATAGATATCGAGTCCTTTAACAAATAAAGCAATTTGTGCTCTGAAGAATATGCTTGACGCGTGGCTTTTGCTCAGTAGTTTTTACAGAGTCGAAAATCGAAGACATGAATTTCTCAATTTATCATTCTTTCACGGATGACGCAATTTTCATTCAAAAAGATGTATTCAATCAGTACAATGTATGGTTTCATGTGGATACTCAAGTTAATGTCCCAGAAAATCAAGATGAATCCTGCAATCAATACTCAATTGATATCAAAGAGTCATTCACTTATAATCTTGAAACACTCAAGCATCTCTTGTGACATCCTTAATATGCAGTACACCTTTCTACTTCATTGTGTTTCAAATTATTTATTGATATGTATTATTTGTGTTTCTTGTACCTCCCCTAACATTTTCCAGTCACGGAATCCAGTATAATTATGATTCCTTTTAATTCATTATTAGTGCATTCATTGTTATAAATTAATATATTCAGAAACATATATATAGGCATTTTAATTATTATCTATTCAACTGATTGAATTAAAGAATTGATAAACAACAATATAAATTGTTTAAATAATTGTGTGATGTAAAACATACACGCTTATCAAGATTATTTCCTAAATGCAAGGAATGTAAAATATTCTAGCCTTACATATATAATTTTCAATATTTTTCCATCAAAGAAAAAATCTCTTGAGCTGCATCGCGAACAGAAAGATGTCAATTTTGCATATTTTTAGAGCAAAATGGCCTTCTGACCAGTTCATTTTCACATTATATTAAATTTAAGACTAGTGATAAAAAAATTACTTAGACTTAAAAGAAATACTACTTAAAAAATTATTACCTTTCCACATAAAAAATATTTTCAAATAATTTACAGCATTAATAACAAACCTTTTCTTAAAAAAAAATGTAATGATTTTGTAAAGATTATATTTTTCCCAAAAAAACGATTTTTTTCAAAGATGAAGATAAATGCATTGCCATCAACGATAAAAGATGTTTTTCCTGACTCTTTTTTCGTAGTTTATTAGATTTTGTTTCTTCTTCAGTGAACAGGTTAAAGGAAAATTCCTTCAACAAGTAATATATATTTAAGTTTACTGACGCTAAAAGGATTAGGGCCTTCAGATATGCTTGAGAAAATGACGTGTGTGAAAAATGATTTCTTTCAGGCATCGCAGTTGATGGCAAGGAAGAATTTTAACGCTAATATATTATTATTTTTTTGCATGTGCATGTTAAAGCGAAAAACTTGTTTGGAGGGTTATGTATAATAAGGAACGATTTTCTCTTCTCATTGAATAGCATTAAGGGAAGCAAAATAGTCATTAAGACACAAATACACAGTCTTCTATGCGGATAGGAAGATAAAAAAGTTCTCAATTGAAAGTGCTGAGGTAAATTATGAAATAATAAGTCAAAAGTCTTTATTATTTTTAAAATGTTTTTTTATAGTTACATCTGTATTTTTTGCATTATGGCACATTTTATTCCAATATTTAGATGGATCAATTTGGTCACTGGTGCCACCGCAATGTAATACGAACTGCTGTAGTTGTTCACTGAGGCCGTAGCTACGTATAGTATAAACGTTTCTAGTAGGTCACTGATACCACGGCTATATAGTAAAAACTCTTCAAATTAATCATTGATAAAATGGTTATGTAGTGCAAACTCTTCTAGTTGTTGAATGATACCATGGCTATATAGTACAAATTTTTTAGTAGGCCACCAATGTCATGTCTATGTAATACAAAATTAGCCTTCTTTTATGAGTTGATATGAAATAGAATGAATGGTATTTTTTATCCAATGTATATATTTTGCCTCACTCTCAAATAGTCATGAAAAGTTTCGATTCGACTTTATTTAGAAAACTTTGTACTGTTCTTCCTCAGGTGCATTATTTTGTGTGTGTGTCTTTTGAATCAGAATATTGTTATGAAGGTTATGTATAATAAGAAACTATTTTCTCTTCTCATTTTCAATCTTTCAGTATAGTTAAGTATTTACGAGTAAATCAAAGTAGCCAATATGAAATCTTTTAAGCATATATTAAAATAAAAAGTTATCAGCTTAAAGTATTGGGTACATTTTGAGATAAGAATGAGTCAAGAAGCTTTATTAATTAAAGCATATTTTTCCATAATAACAGTATTATTTCCATAATAACAGTAGTATGTACATCGTTTTCAAATAGAAGGGAATATGGCATGCCAATTATGGCACGGGCAGAATTGGAATAAATCCAATTCTGCCCGTTAAGCTCATAAATTCTTGTAGGTTGCTGATCATTTTATAAATAACCTCATACTTTGTCTTACTTTACTTACTCGATGCCATGCCAATAAAATATCAACTTTTGCAAAGATGACATGAATAGTCTTTTTCTTTAATATTTCAGTTGTAACAGAATGGAGATCTTTCTGTTTTACAGGTGTATGTTGCCTTATTCCTCACATAGGCAAGAAAAATGGGTTCAAATACACTTAAAAATTTATAATCACAACGCTGTTCCTTAATTAGTCCTCCTTATCTCTTCAGGCATTTTGTATTATTAGAAATGCTTTAACTTGAAAGTTGAAGAAGTTTGAACTTCGAGAATTAATTTAAGAGTGCTTAATTTGAAATTGTTTGAAGTTCAAAAACCAAAAGTATTTTAAACTCAACAATTCCTCTTTGTTTGCAAATGTAGTGCAGTGTCTGCAAATGTAGATGCAGTTCAGCTCTTCTGGAGCTGAAACTGATAAATATTAATCTCTTCAACAACGGATATCTTCAGGTTAATGTGCAAGATTTTCGAAAACAAGATTACAAATATAGTGAAATAAATAAGTTAATTTACATGAATGCCTAAACATAATTTAATTTAACATTAAAAAAATTTAATTTTTTTAAATCCTTTTTTTATACTTTTGGGATAGCATATAAATCTTATATTATATGCGAATGTAGTGTAGTCGTTGCAAATATGGATGCATTACAACTCGTCTGGAGCTAAATCTGATAAATGTTCGTCACTCTAATAACGAATCAAGTCTTACAAGACTTTCGAAAACTACAGAACAATTACAGTGAAATAAAGAAGTTAATTTACATTAATGCCTAAAGATAATTTAAATATATATTTTGTTTTTTAATTAGTAAATAGTTTTTAAACAACATATTGTCCAATTTTTCTGCTGTAGTGCATTTTAAAAGAAGCGTAATTTAATTTATTTAAATCCTTTGTTTTATACTTTTGGGATTGCATACAAATATCATATTATCTGCGAGTGTAGTGTAGTGGCTGCAAATATGGATGCATTACAGCTCGTCTGGAGCTGAATCTGATAAATATTCGTCACTCCAATAACAGACTCAAGTTTTGCAAGACTTTCCAAAACAACGATACTATTACAGTGAAATAAATAAGTTAATTTACATTAATACTTAAACATAATTTAATTAGAAATATCGTTTTTTAATTAGCAAATAGTTCATTAAACAGCATATTGTCCAATTTTAACTCTGTAATGTATTTTAAAAGTAATTTAATTTAAAGTAATTTAAATCCTTTTTTTTATACTTTTGGGATTACATATAAATATTATATTGTATGCGAGTGTAATGTAGTGGTTTGCAAATATGGATGCATAACAACTCGTTTGGAGTTGAATCTGATAAATATTTGTCCCTCGAATAACGGATCAAGTTGTGCAAGACTTTCGAAAACAGCAATATTATTACAGTGAAATAAATAAGTTAATTTACATGAATGCCTAAGCATAATTTAATTATATATATTGTTTTTTTAATAATCAAATAGTTTTTTAAACAGCATAATGTTCAATTTTAATTTTGTAGTGCATTTTAAAAGTAATTTAATTTTAAATAATTTAATTAATCTCAATTTAATTTATTTAAATCCATTTTTTATAGTTTTGGGATATCATTTTAAACCTTTTAAATGTTTTAAATTTATTTTAACTTAAAACTTTATCTTACTTTTTTATTTTGTTAAAAGATATTATTTACTGATCTCAACCCTCTCTTTAAATTAAGCTCAAAACCTCCGACATTATTTTTCATTTCACTGTATTAGTATTTAACAACAATACTAATACAGTGAAATAAATAAGTTAATTTACATGAATGCCTAAACATAATTTAATTATATATATTGTTTTTATAATTAGCAAATAGTTCATTAAACAGCATATTGTCCAAATATGATTTTGCAATGCATTTTAAAAGTCGCTTAATTTAATTTATTTAAATCCTTATTTATAATTTTGGGATTGCAAATAAATCTTATTTAAGCTTTTTAAATGCTTTATTTTGTTAAAATAAAGCATTTAAAAATTTATTTTAACCTAAAACTTTATTTTACTTTGTTGTAAAAGATGTTATTTACTCTTTAAATTAAGCCCGAAACCTCTGACATTACTTTTCATTTCAAGTGACAGGGAAATCAATTAAATTTGCTTAGCTATATTAATCCGTTTGTTTACTATTTTATCACATGTTCACTTGCTCTACAAGCCACAGGAGACAAGACAGAGAATGTTTAACCCGCTTAACAACTCAGGAGACAAGTAAACTATTGAAGCTAAGAAGAGCTTTAAATCCTACCATGTTTATTCTATTAATTTAAAATCCCTCCTCATTCCGCCTGATGTTTACTGTAAGCATTGCATTAATCCATGGTGCAGGCTTTATAAATTTGATGTGCATTTTCCGCTCATTCCATACAAAGTAGACGATCATTCAGAAGTAATGCATACAGAACTACATATTTCTCAAGAATTCTACATGCACATAACGATCACATAGTTAGTGTTAGAGAATATGTACAACAGAACTTGTACAAATGTTATTTAATATTTATAAGCTAATTAAAGTAAATATTTTTAATCAAATTTAGTATTCAATTCTTTATGTGAGTATATAAAATATGCAAGCATTTGTAAAGAGACATCATTGTATTTTGTTATCATTTTGTAGATGTTAGCTACATATTTACTCATTTACAGACGTGTTTTCTTTTTCTTTTAAATAACTATTCAAAAACTGATGTTAAATTCTGCATTTTAAGTTCTGTTAGATACTAGTTAAATATTTGAATTTTATATTTCATTAAAAATTCACGGACACTAAGATTTCTAATTCAGTTAATATTTTATTACTATAACCATCTGCTTGGAATTGTTTGATATAAGTGCAAAGGGGATATCCGTTATTATTTTAGTTAGCTTCAAATATTTATTAATTTATTATCTTAATTCTTTTATTTCCTATTAAAAATTATAATTAAAATATTATTGTATTAAGTATCTGCTTCTTTTACATTAATTAATTAATCATGTTGCTACATTCACAAAAATATGTAAATAACTAAATTACAAGAGTGTGATTTTCATTATATTAAACAAATTCTTTAATTTTAAAGAAATATTTCACTATAAATAATTTATTCACTATAAATAATTTATATTTCACTAATAAACTTTAAAATTCGTAATTAATGTTTCGTAAGACGAAACATTATTAGAATTTTAAAGTTTATTCATCTTACATTGATGATTTTACGTAATTTCTATGTACATAATTATTTGTACATAATGTATATAACTCTATAATACATAATTTCTATGTACATTAATTTCCATTAAATTATATGTTGCATTCAATGTATAAAGATTGATATAATACATTACTTCACTTTAACATAACTTCTTGTTTTCATTTAACTATCATCATGCTATGATTCATAACAGTATAATAAAATAATCAAGAAAATTGCAAATGTAAATTCGATAAATTAATATCTTAAACAAAAAAAAAGAATATTTAAAATGTGTAGCATGGTACAATAGATAATATTGCAAACATATGCTGATAATTTATTCAGCATAAAACTATCTTTTTTTAATCTACATAAAACTCTCGTTGAAGATAATTTAATAATATAGACATTTTTCTAATATATAACTGATAAATTCTGAAGTTGCGCTTCTAAAATTCAATTATCGTTTTCCTCCCCCCCCCCTTTTTTTAACTTTTAACTGATCGGCATTCTATAATAAAGCTGGAGAAGGAAAAAAGAAGCATTCAAAATTTTCAGAGGGTGTAAATTCTCCAAGGAGAGAACCTTTGGGGTGCTCATCCAAAGCTGTGCCCTTCTTGTGCAATTTAGTAGGTCCCACCCCTAATAGTATAGCCTAATACACAGTTGAATTTGCTATATTGACTTTCTAACCTCATTTGTAAACAACATTTACACAATGTAATCGCTTAATGAATTATAGGCAAATTTTTCATAAAACCATTAATTCATGTTACCTCTTCCTTTAATGCGTGCATTCTTAGTAATTTCCTCCTAGTTTAAAATTGCATGTTATTTTCATAAAAAGTACAAAAAAGATATTTATAAAATTTTCATTAACTGAAATAAGATTGTTTCTTAGTGATTGTAAGTATATTCCTTTAATTTGCTCTGCACTTTCCAGCAGAGACAGGAAATAACTATGTAAAATTAAATGCATTTCACTTAATAATTGTGAAATTATTTTAAAATATGCATATTCTGTATTTGCTATTTATTATAGAATATCGGTTGCTGGTGTTTTTTTATGTTCCATTTTGTGTTATCATCAAATCATTAAATTTAATTATCATTAATTATCATAATTAAATATTTCACCGAAAAAAGAAAATAAGATAATAAGATAAATTCAGTTTTTATACACAAGATTTATCCAAATGTGTACTACGTAAAAAATAAATATTATATATTTACTTTAATATGTTGTTGATATTTATGTAGTAATTTAACATTAAGTGCAAACGAATTATATGCCAACATAATTCTTATTTGTATTTACTACTAAAGATTTGTAAAGTTTTTGTAATAATGGAAAACTTATAAATATTAAATAAAGGGCAGTTTTGAAATTCTATGGTAAAATTTAAATTTATTTTATTAGTTATTTTTATCAAAAACAAAATGACAGTTTTACTAACTATTCTGTAACATTATTTATGCTTAGAAATAAAAAAAGAAAAATCTGGAAAGTAAACTATATTGACCTTAAATATCATATTCCATTTGTCTATCATCGAAAATAATTCAGAAATAGCTTTGTTTTCCTTTTATTTGCTTGAATAGCAGAAACTCGATGATGTTCGTTTACTGGAAAATATAAAATTCAAACTGAAGGATGGTGCAGCAATTTTACCACGAGCCTCATCTATCATTGAGCATTTATCCAACATGTGATCAATATGTCTGCAAACAAAACCATTTTGTGAAAACTAGAGATCAAATGTCAACTTTTGCTGAGACTGAAGAGATTTAAAAAGCCTCACAGCGTCATCATGTCAATCATCTCCGAAGACAGCTTGTCGGCGCCAACATTGTCTAGCCTTTGATCATTTTACCACTCCAATCCAGGCACCATCTTTTTATTTATTTTTTTTTAGTGGAGCATTTTACCGACGTTACCAGGAAAGCAAATTTGTGATCTTCCAAGAAATTCTGTTAAACGCGATAAAGAACCCTAGAAACATACGTTTTCTTCCTGAGTTTATCCGTTCTGTTTACACAAACAGGATAGAATTTTTTCCTTTTGTGGAAAAGGAATTCTTAAAAATGATTTTTCAAATAAAGCAATGTACATATACTACGAAATAGTATTTCACTATGAACCTTTTTTTTACTCAAGCAGATTTAGTGTGAAAATTTTGCAGTTTTTTTTAGTTGGCTTGAATCTTGTTTTAAATATGACATATAAAAATTTTATAAAATTTTTTGGATAATTTAAAATGTTTTTTTTGTTTTTTTTTCGAAAAAAAAATTATCATTATATTTTACCATCATATAAAAATATCATCACAATAATAATTTTTTTTTTATAAAAATCAATACTTTTCGAAAAATTTTGATAAAATAAAATATTTTAACATCCACCACAATTAAACTTTTTAGTTTTAACATTGTACTGTAGGAAGAAAACTATCAAAGATGGGAAATATCTCACAAAAACAACATTCACGTGGCAGCAGTAGATTTGGAACTTTAAAATTTATTTTTCTGTGCCAAGCATTTTGAAAAGGGGCAATTTGTATCTATTAGGGCAAATTCATTGCAATCATTATTCAGGTGCCCTATGGAGAACCTGCTAAGCGGTACCAATAATTTACGATTAGTTTTGATGGAATAGCCCAAGGCAAATGTGGAGTTCTTTTCTCTCCACGTTTTCGAACTCAACAAAAGCACTTTTCAACTCATGAAATTATCGTATTCACCTCCGGCATATGTGTCAAAGTAGGTTATTTTAGTTCAGAAACATAATGTAAAATCCAGATCAGAATTCTACCTGTATATCTGTTATGAGAGGAATTCATGTTTTAATATACCAAAACTATCACTAGTTGAACACATACTTTTTTTCGTAATATGATGTTAATAAATGCATTGGTAACAACATATTTGACATAAAGGAATACTTTTTCTTTCTAATGCAGCTGGCAAACACAGACAGATTGGTCTTTGGACGCCTTAAGGCAAGTGCTGCACAGACGTACTCACTTTGCATTACTCAGGGGGCGCGTGTAACTTGAAGATAAGCCACGGACGCGGAGTAAAGGCTCGTGCTCACCAAGGCGACAAGATGCAAGCGAAAAAATTTGACCAATCACTAGTCTCACCACGGTCACCTGAAACCGGTTTGCAGTTCGCCGCTTGGAGTTGCCCAACTTTCAACTCGAAGCGGTTTCTCACGAGACGTAATACTATTTCTGACGTTTCGCTGTGAAGGGGTCGAAAAAATTTTGTCGCTTGCCTCTTGCATCTTGCATCTTCACGTCTCTCGCCTCGGTGGGAACGAGCCTTAACAATGCCCCCGCAGCGCTCTACGATCCTATTAGGACCGGGACCTACTTTTTAAAGTGGATTCCGAACCACTGCAAACAACCATGGCACCGCCGGGACTCGAACCCGAAACCTGTGGTACCGAGCGCCAGAGCGCTAGCCACTCGGCATTCAGGCCCTACGTAAAGGAATACTAATCTTCAAAAACAAGAATTCATTTGTTTGTAACATACCTTTAGATTAACACAAGAAAGTTCAGTAATAAATAACAGGGTTTCAAGAAATATTTTACCTTAATTGTTTTTGAATGTGGATCTCAGTTATTTCTAGATTAATGAATGTTTTCCATGGTATAAATCATTCTTTCAATAAAATTACTCCACTTTTTAATTATTTTTCTCATTACTGAGTGTTGAAATATTGTTCATACGCACTTTGTTTCCTTACAACAATACATAAGTTGTGTTACGATAAATATTTTATGCAAATAATTTGTTTAATATTTATTATTATCGGCATTATCAACTTTATTTTTATGGCAGTAAAACATTAATGAAATAAATTTTAATGAAATAATATATTTAGTTTTTGCTGCTAATTAAAAATATATTTGAGGATTATTTTTTTAATAATGTCTTTGATTCTGCTTATAATCCCATATTAGTCTGTTTTTAAGAAGAAATAATATTATTTTCCTTATTAGTTAAAAATTTCAAATTTTTACATATTTCGATTGGATTGATAACAATCTATTTGATGTAAAGAAATATTAAACTTCAAAAACAAGAATACGTTTGTTAACATACCTTCAGATTATCATAGGAAAGTTCAGTAATAAACGACAGGGTTTCGAGAAAAATTTCGTCTTAATTCTTTTTTTTTTTAATGTGGAGCTCAGTTATTTCTAAATTAATGAATGTTTTTCCATGGTAGAAATCATTCTTAAAATAAATATTTTTAATTTCAGTTTTGATTCTCACTGCTGAGTATTAAAATATCGCCCATGCACATTTTGTTTCCTCCTAGCGATACGTAAGTTTTTTTAGAAGATTAATAACGAAATATTTTGTGAAAATTATTTGTTTATTATTTATATTTATTTTTATTGCAGTAAAAAAATTAATGGAATAAACTTTCATGCAATTATATATTTCATTTTTCTTGATTTTTAATAATATAACTGATTGCTCTTATTTTAATAATGCCTTTGATTATGCTTTTAATTCCATTTTTTATTGTTTTTAAAAATACTTTAATAATTTAAGTTAATAATATTATTATCCCTATTGGATAAAAATTTAAAATTTTTATCTCTGAATTTAAATTACTCCAATTACAGCTATATATATGTTATACATTCAATTTACTGATGTATTATTTATACTTATTTATTATTTGCCTTTTATTCAAAGTAATAATTTAAAATTAAATCAACTGTTCTTAAAAACAATTTTAATTATAAATTTCCAAATTATTTTATGAGCACTTGGTTAAATATTATCAATCATTCCTTGATATTTCAGTTCTAAATTATTAAAAAATTTGCAAGGTTGCGCAGTATTTTAGTATACATTACACATTAACTAATTTACTTTTGCAATATTATACAAGATATTTTGGAATGGTCAATAGTTATTGTTTCTAAGTCGAAAAAAATTAATGATGATAAAATATAAATCAGACAACTCAGTAGAAATACATAAAAATAATGTTATATAAATAATGGATAACATATAAATAATAATTATTATAATAATTTTTATAAATGAATAACATATAAATAATGTTATTGCTTATTAAAAAGAATTTTAAAAGTAAAAAAAAAAGGATAATTTTTCTTTTATATCAAATTTTTCTTAAGATGCGTAAGGAAATTTTTTACATATTTTATTAATTAATTTTTTATCTCATCAGAAACTTATTAATTAACTAATCAAAAATAATTTGTTTCCTTCAATTTAATCCCGACGGTGGCATGGATGTTCGTTAGTGGTTCTAAATCCACGTTATATTGTAGGCCCTGCCCATAGAGAGACTAAACACACCAAACTTTCAAATTAAAAAAGAAATATTTAAAAAGTTGTGAAACGTAAATTATTTTAATTAAATATTAAATAAATATTTGAATATATATAAATATTTGAATTAAATTTTGTTTAAATAATAATAATCTTAAATATTTATTATAATTATAATCTTTAATAAAGAATATATTTTAGCACAATAAATGCAAGTTTTAAGGATAAAACTGTTCATTTAAAATACTACTGAATACTTTGTATTTTGTTTTTAATTAACTTTACATCTATATGAATTAATTTATAACACAGAGGTACGGTAAAAGTTTTATTCAGTACCAATGTAGCTTAAAGCAGATTGGATAGATACTTTTGCCAAGAATATTAAATGCCATTAGACAATTTGGAAATAACTTTTATTCTCCTCCATTTAGTGACAGCTACAGTTACGTTCGTTTTAATTACATTAACTCCATCAATCTGTGCTCTTCGAAGCATGCGAATTTCTGCAATAACTCCAATGCCCCCCTTTAATCGATGCTATCAGAAAAGAAAAATTAAGAAGTAACCATGCGATGGCAAATAGTATTTCTGCGATTGCACGCGATTTAGTTACCCCTCAATTAACTTCCCTCTTAATGCAATTAGGACTATCGTTGTTGGGATAAACTGGAGTTGTTCCATTACTAAAGAATAAACTCCTAATGTTCAACTCCGAAAGCATATGCCTTAGGGTAACCCAGTGGAATTTGGGAAAGGTCTTCCATGGAAAACCTAGAAGTTTCCCGGGAAAAAAAATTCCAGGAATACTAGAAGGAAAAATAAGTGGATAAGATTTCGAAGCCAAAACCACCTGAGTCCAAAGATATTTGTTAGATTCTGGTTTTGAAAGGATAGCAAAAAAATAAATTTTTATAGCTTTCTAAAATTCTTGCTATCGCACCTGCGTTTTGTTTTCTACTTTTTTGTTTTACCAGTGTCCTTATAATGCAAAGTGTAGTCTTACAAAGGCGTTTTTTACCATCCTTTTTTGTCTTCAAATCCCTGCCCCTGTTTCTCTGTAAAAGTCTGTGGGGTATATCCTTTTTGTATGCTGAGTTTTTATTTAAAATAACTGCGGTGTGGTGAGGAGTTTGTAAGGCACGCCATTTTTGGACGTGCTTCTATTTTTATTTTATTTTGTTCCAACTGTTTCTTTGCAGTGTTCATAGTACCATGTAATGAAATACAAGTCTGAATTTACTTACTCTCGGAGGGGAATAAGTCATTTCCTTTTTTTTTACATTATCATCGTGAAAGGAATTTAAAATAAACGCTTGCTGAATAAAATGACCGAGATTTGAGGCTTCCTTTGCTTTAAAATTCCGTTTGCGTAAGAGTACTTAAACGTGAATTGCTGAGAACATTTGCATTATTTTTGAGATTTTAAATGTAAAAGTCATCTTTAATTTTATTTTATTCTCTTATTTTCATGTTAAATTAAATTGAAGTGCAGATTTGTTCAGATTTTTCTTCAAACCACAATACATATCATGACTTTCTTTTACAATGAATTTCATTTCATATGTTAGTTGAATGTTTACTGCGAAATGTACAGCGTATAATAAAACTTCTTAAATTTGATAAAAATTTGATTAAATAGCATGTATCATTGAATTATGTATTACTTTTCAATAAGAAATAAGGAAGCGTAGTGATTTATTTGAAACCACTTAAAATATTCAATGCAAATCCCACGTTAATGTTATTTAAATAAATGTTTTATCAAGGCTTTATTTGATTCCAAAGTAAACGTAAGACGAATTTAAAAATTCATTCCCAAGTCACTTTGTAGTTTATCATCATTGTAAAGCTTTGATAAGCTATATATCCCATATTTTAAAATTAATAATAGCGCTGCTTTTATTTCTTCAATTTTATGTAGTGACAGAAAAGGATTTCACGTTTTAGAAATGCTATAGGTAGGTGTAGACAAATAAATTAGACAAAATACTGCGATCTAAATCTATACCGCAATTACCATGCGTACAGACAAAACAGCCATAAAATTGCATTTTTTAATCTTTTTAAATACTAACAGAAGAATAGCTGCATGAACAATTATACATGTTTTTCATTTCATATAATTTCATGTTATCCATAATTACTTTTAATTTCTTAAATATATCTTTATTTATTATTTTAATATGTATTTATATATAAGATTTTTTATATATTTTTTGTGTAATGGTATTTATTCAGATATGTACGATTATTGATGCAATTCTGTTCATACATTTGTACAGACATCGGTGCATAAGAGTATTTAATTTAATAATTTACTTAATTTCCCAAGTTACTTTAAGTTGAGATTTCTAAAACCTAATTCAGAAATACTAAATGCATTAATATAATTTTTATATCAGAATATAGCATATTTTTATCATTACTCATTTGAATTAAAACTCCAAGCAGCCTATTAAATTCATTGGTACATAATTATTTACAAACACTAATGTTTTGTTTAAATATTATTTCCGAATCGGTATTTTTCTTTCTTTTAAAGATATCTGAAGTTATTACATTTTTGTGTTGTCACGATTTAAAATGATATTAAGGTATTTTAAGCAAATTTAATATAGTTAGTTTAAACAAAAATATTTAATGAAAACTTTCAATTCCTAATTTAGAAGATTTGTGCTGAAATTAAACAAATTTAATATAGTTAATTTAAACAAAAATATTTAATAAAAACTTTCAATTCCTAATTTAGAAGATTTGAAGCTGAAATAACTGGTCGCTTTGAAATTCACCACTAGATATACAAGTATATTAAGATTATTGAGAAATGAGTCGTATTAAGATTTCAATCACCAACTTAATAGTATAAATAGATGTACCACTACATTCAAATGTACTTGTATTGTGTATGGGTTTTATCTTAATAATGAGTTTAGTGTAAATTATTTTTTGTAACTATAATTCATTTATCTTTTAAATACATTTACTTTTGGCCTCTACTGCTACCAAGATTCATGTATTATTTCATTTTTTAAAATTCTTGCGATCACAATTTTTTTTAGAAAAATTTTTTTTTAATTTATTTACAAATTATTTTTCTAGCCAATTTTAGAAAGTTATTTGAAAGAGTTCTTCCAAAAAGTTTCGCATAATTTTCTATAAAAAAAATATAAATAATTTCTGCCAAATATATTTATAGTTGTTAATTTATTAGTCTATATTAGTATTATTTAGTTAACATTATTATTAATTTCAAGTAATATTAATGTTCGTAATTAATTATATTTAATTATAATTAATAAGTTACAACATAAGAAACATTTTAAATAAACATTATTCAACTCATGCTATTGAATATTTACAATCCAGGTTAAAACGATAATCATTTTCTTTTTAACGATTACAATTCTCAGATGGCAGTCATAAATTAGAAATTATTCCCTTCAGTTCATTATTCCATTTTCATCATATTTTTCGAATATGATGACAAACATAACTGAAACCTATCAGAAGAATAAAATCAATGCTCGAATAATACAAACAGCATCTCATTTCACCTGAATTCGATATTACATGTTATAAAATTACCAGGATTTTCATAGTACAAAATCTGATCAATAAAAAACAAACTTTATATTTTTAAATATTTTAGTTATTATTAGTTTCTAAATAAGGGACCTAATCTTTTGAACAATGCATTCATTCAAGAATAAGCTGCTTATTATTTAAAATGCTATTAAAGTTTCCGTTTGACATTTAAAAATACCTGGAAATGAATGGAATCAGAATTAAATAAGAGAATCGGAAGTAAATAAGGGAATCAAAAGAAACGGAAATAACTGAAAGCGATGTTAATTGACTAATTTAATTGATATTTATAGTTTTCATATAAAGGTTACTAATTTGACTCTTTATTCATTCCCCGGTAGATATTTTCAGCAAAATATCAACTTTTATCAACAAGTTTTTTTTTCTTTAAACGTAACTATGCCGTTAATATTGATGATAAACATACATATGTGTATGTTTTCAAAAAGGAAACATACATAATAAAATTAAACATATTTATATTCAAGGATAAATGGTTTTCAATGATAAATTTGTCTTCAAACACAATTATAAACTGCTTTTCTTACATGCATATTTTTCAGTTGCTAAATGGAAGGGTATTTTCTGTTGCATTCAAAGTATTGAATAGTTTAAAATTCAAAATTGAAGGAATAAAAATGCTTGCTTGACCTACCATCTCAACTACATTATATTTGTGACATATTACTGGTTTAATTTAATTTTAAACGTACACTCTGTATAGATATTCTATTGGCAAAATTAGGTTCTTGGAATAAGTTGTTTTGAGAAGAATTTTCAGGTTTTTTTTTTTTTGTAAAAACTGTTTATAGAAATATTTTCTTAATTTTTTAAATTCATTGCTTTAAATTTATTTATATTCGACCTTTACTCCATTCTTTTAATATAAATGAATAAATAAAATTACTTTTAATCATATATTTCTTCTCAAAAAAGCAAATTCTTATTATTATTAGGTAGACAAATATTTTTAATTTATTTGATATTCTTACCGTTAGAAACTTAAAATTAGTTAGCTATCTGCGTCAGTGATAGTCATTATATTCTGACAACTCTATCATTGCCTAATGTAGGTTCAAAAAATTGAAATGTCTAAAAACCTTCAGGCCACATGACAGTCCAACAAATGTGTACCCCGCTAATTCTTCTAAAAGTGGTGATAATATTTTATATTTAAAAAAAAAATTTCAATGTTAAACTATTTCAAATAATTTCTATTCATTCAAAATCTATTTATATTCCTTCATAACATAAATTACTATGTTTTTAAAAAATAAAAAAATTAACATTATCAGATTATCAAAGAACAAAATGTATTCCAGACCAATTAAGAAGTATATAATATCCATTGAAAATAATATTAAATGAATAACAAAGCGTTTTTCTATTATTACAAAATATTATAAAAATATACTTGATGAAGTAACATTCAATTTCTGGTCATAAAATAATTAACTTATTACATTATAATTCAATTTTTGGTCATTATAATTAACTATATTAACTTCAATTATGAAGAAATGAAATTAGCATTGGAATAAATTAGAGAAAACAAATTTATACTACAACTTTTAAAATTTTTCAATTTTTTTTACTCTAAAATACATATTAATTCAGTTAGGGTTCAAATTTTGATTAACATTAATTTTAATATTTTATGACACATAAAAACTACATTCATTGATTTAATTCATTTAATTACTTTCTATTTCCTTGTAAAAAATTTTCATGAACAACAAGACCTATAATTTAAAAAAATAGAGTTACAGAGTAAAGGATTAAATTAAACAAACAGAAGTTGAGGGAGATATTTATTTTGTGGAACTTTATCAAGATGATAGTTTTTAAACTAGTTTTCAGCATATGAAATTAAGCATTGCATTTTAATTAGCCATTTTTTTTTTAAATGGCCATTTTTTTATTAAAGCTATATTAGTCAATTTATAACTATTTTCACAGTTAAATATTCACAATTTAGTTTCTTTCAAAACTGTATATAATAATCATTTTAAATATTATAATCTGGAGCTAAAAATTTATTTAACTAAATTTTTAATTTAATTAGCTAAGATTTTACAATCAGTTATTTTCTTCATAGATGATTCATAAAAACAAATAAAATAAAATATATTAAATTTAATTTTCATGTATTTTTACCCAAATATTTTGTAATTAAGTGAGTTTTTTTATAATAAATGAATTTTTTATAGAAATTCAACGAATACAGTATTATTTTGTAAAGCTGTGTTTTAAAATAGAAAATAGTTCAGAATTCTGCTTTATTTAATTGTAAAACAGGGATTTAAATAATCTTTAAGTGGCGTATCTCCTCTCAAAATCAAAAGAAAATCTTTGTCACAAACTTACCATCGTATAAAGTTCTGAAGATGTATAAAATTAGGTAGAAGGTTAATTCTACATTTATCAACTGTTTCTAAAGTACTTCCACTATAACTAACGAATTGTCTGAGGAAGCTAAAATGGCTGGAACGAAACCAGTTATTCCAGTTTATTTCAAAATATTCTCTCGAGAACTAATTTGATTTAGAATCTTTCTCGGATTCTATGGCGATTGTGAAAGAAAGAACTCTATTGTATTATTTAGAGAATTCTTACGGATTCTTTAAAGGTCTTGGCGGATATTTTTAAAAAATAATGAACGGTGTTCCAAAATTTTCTTTTTCAAATCTCACAAAAAAAATAACTTCTTATTTAAGTATTTTATCTTAAAAGAAAACGTGATAAACTGCATTTCTAGATTTTTATTTCTTGGCTTATTTGCCTGTGAAATCTCGAAGAATTGAATTTATACAGTTATTTTTCACAAAGTATATATTATTTTCATTCTTATAATTAAATAATAAAATTTGTATATACAGTAAGTTAAGTATTAATGCTGTATAAAATTTCATTTTAAATGAGGAAAAACAATTTAAGTTCTTCTAAAAAGTTATATTTATTTTCTCTGCATTTAAAAGAACATATAGAATTTTACTTATTTATTTATCTCTATAATTAGATTTTTCTTAATTGTTTTTTTAGATACAGAGATAATAATTAAATAATATTAGTTAAATATTATTTTTGTATTTATCTGTATTGCACAATTTTTACATCATTTTATAAATAATGATACATTATTTTAAGACATAAGGATTTTTACCTTATTATAAAACTTCTAAGTATCTTTAGTAAATGTATATTGCCTCTCTTGCTTATTTCACAATCCCAATAAGTTTAGAATTTGGTTTGTTTTTAACACTTGTTGAGATAAAAATGGTAGAAATAAAACATTATAATGTAATGTATATTGAATTCTGCATATGACAAGTTTCATAACAACTAATTATATATAATTATAAACTAATTATAAAATACAGGTTCAAATACTGGTTTATCATTTGATTCACCTTCGATGTCCACGAAATCTTTTAAGATTTAAATAACTCCTTGATGATTTTGAATTCATTGTAGACATTCTAAAAACATTTCTTAGATAAGGCATACAACATGGTGCAAGATCTCCTTTCGTATAACATTTCCCGGACTCTCAGTGTGTTTCTATTATTCTAAAGAAGAATAAAAATTCAGTTATAATCAAAATATTAATAGTTTAAGTATTTGAAGACCAACTTTTTTTATGATAGAATAAAGAAATTTCTAATTTATTAGTTTTTCAATTAAAGATTTTTCATGCTTTCAAGGATAAAATGCTGTTTAAATTACAGCTTTGTAAACATTATGATTAGAGAAAAAAATTCTTTGGAAAACTAAACACAAAATCCAATTTTCTTCATATTATGTATAGTTTTATAGTGGATGGAATTTGGTTAAATCTTAAATGTCCAATTTAGAAATATTCAGAAAAAGATATTCAAAAAACAGGTTAATTACATTTTACCTACCCTTATTTACCAGTTATAAATTTATATTACATTAAAAATTGTTGTTATTTTTACGACGAAAAATAATTTTACATGAAAATTCAATTTTTATTGCATTTGAAAGAAATAAAAAATCCAATTTCTTCCACTCTATTCATCATCTAATTTAGTGCAATTGTTGATCTTAAGATGAATATAAATTAATATAAAATCAAATAATTAACCAAAAAATATGGACCAAATAAGAAATATTTACTTTAAATATATTTCCAAATACTGAAATTAATAATGTTTTTAAAACAATATGGCAATATTCAGAAAAATATATTTAAAGAAAAACAATAGTATTTGTTAATTATATTGTTACCAACATTTATCTATAAATTTATATTCAATTTAATTGTTCTTATTTTTAAGATGAAGATATAATATAACATGAAAATTTAATTTCTATTGTATGTGAAAGAAATATCATATCCAATTTCCTATAGTCTATTCACTGTCTATTCTTCTTAAGCTGAATATCAATTAATATAAAATCCAATGGTTAACCAAACAATATAGAGCAAATAAGAAATATTTACTTTAAACATATCTCCCAATACAGAAATGAATAATCTTTTTAAAGCAATCATAACTCCCCAAGTATATTAAAATTAATACCTTTAATGGGGATTTGGACCTAAACCTCATGTGTTGGCCGAACAACACATTTCATGCACTGAATACAAATCCCGAGACCAAAGCTTAAGTTTCAACTAACGAGCTATTAATCGCTGCAAGTCGTTGGAGATTTCGCCACGTTCTTCGTGATTAATTTCTCATTAATCTCCTTCTGCGATACCCATAATCGTCGATGCAGTGTGGTGCCCCTTGGCAGCATATTGAATATCTTTGCTTCGCCATCGGAAAAGTGGGGGGAAAAAACAAGCATACTAATGAATCGCTGGTTTTTCAAAAAGAACTTTTTGTATTAAGTGTACATAGAAAGAAGATATAGTCAACAAGTTTTTTGTTTATTTCTATATGTACTGTTAATAAATTCAGTTTCTTGAAAATAAATTGAAATTTTTATAATTATAAAAGTGACTTTATGAGTATGTAAAAAGTAATAAAATATATTAATGCATTTGACAAAAATTTGATTATAATGTTTGTAAAAGAACAATAAGTTTCTTGCTTATTCTTATATGTGCTATTAATAAATTTTGTTGCTTGAAAATAAATTGAAATTTTTATATTAATAAAATTGCATTTATAACCAGGTAAAAAGTAATAAAAAAATATTAATGAATTTGATAAAAATGTAATTATAAGTTTGTAAAAGAACCACAATTTAACAAGTTCCTTGCTTATTCTTATATGTACTGTTGATAAATTCTGTTGCTTGAAAATAAATTAATAGTTTTATAATAATAAAAGTGACTTCATAAATATGTCAAAAAAATTAAAAGTAATAATGCATTTGTTAAAAATAATTTGATTATAAAGTTTGCAAAAGAGCCACAAGTCAACACGTTTCTTGCTTATTCTCATACGTACTGTTAATAAATTCTGTTGTTTGAAAATAAATTGAAATTTTTATAACAATAAAAAAAATTATAAATATGTAAAAATAATGAAAAAATATTAATGAATTTGATAAAAATTTGATTATAAATTTGTAAAAGAACCACAAGTTAGCAAGCAAATCCAACACACTTTATTAATCATGACCGTTCCCTCAAATTTATTCTGGTTAGAGTTGTTTCTTCTTTCCTAATTTCAACTTTTGATTCTTTTGTTCCAACTTAAGACAGTCATATATTTACCAAAAGTATATGACAATGCACCTACGCAAAACTGACTAAAAATTCACATACAAATCTCAACAAAATATTTACAGAAAAATAAGGCCTCAAAATATTGTAAAATATGTTTAAATTAAAAATCTTTTAACCCTTTCAGATCAATGAGTAAAAAAATAATTACCATGTTAAAACATCTTAATATAACCATGGACATTCATGGACAATTTTCACCTCTCTGCAGTCAGTGAATTAAAAGAAAATTCGGTTTTTAAAATGTGGGTCCATTGTAATGGACACCAGGTCTGAAAGAGTTAATAAATTTTTAAGTTATCATTTAAAATATGTGTTTTAAATGTCATATTTTAAAAAATATTTCATAAATTTTAAATGAATTAACTATTTTCACTCTCAGAATGGTTCGGGTATCTTATGTTTCCAAAAGTGATGGGAATTTTTTTATGTGTGGTCAATACATTTTCATAATAAAAGTTAATTTAATTAAAAATACAAAAATATTTTAGAAATTTACAATTTTTTTTAGAACATGTAAATATTATTTTTCAGATAAATTTTAATTTCAGTCTATAGAATGATTTACATTATTGATTACAATTTATTATTTTCAAATATTTAATTCTTTAGTTACAACAGTCTTTAAATATGTACATAATGTAAAACTGAACCTTATTCCATTCATGTGTAAAATTTATGGGCTACTGAATGTTAAGAAAATAAGTGAATGGAAATTCTCATCATCAAGTGTCTATCGAATTTCGTTCAATTTGTAATGCAGCAACTCATTCCAGTATTAGAAATATTTGCAACAATGACCCGCATCATCAACGATACGCTCGGTGATAAAGTCCAGTAATGGAGTCCGGGAGCGGTAACTAATTACTTAAACAATGCAATACAAATTATCAAGTTGCACATACGTATTGAAACACGATCCGGTATTTCCTGACCATAGCTTAATCAATTACGGTTCGCTGGTTGAAATTCACTGCAGATGGGGCCGCATGCATGGAGTTCCAGTCGAACCATTATTCACCGATTCCAGGAACCAGGTTTGTGATTGAACCCGAACCAGATAAGTGACCAGAGGTCGCACGACAAATGACCGTTGGCCAAAACTAATGGCTAACTGGGAGTCAGGACTCTTTATCAAATATCACTACTTTCCGCTCCAATGAATGGCACACATATTTCCTCCAGGAAAGCACTTTTGGTAATCATCAAAAAGCGTTCTTCTTTACTCTTCTTCTCTTTTCTTCCGTGATTTCCAGAAAAGACAAACTCTATAATAAATTACTTCCTAGGATCTTCAGGTCCTGGTAAAAAAGACCTTGTGCAAAATCTCATCCGAAGCCATTAGGCTGATAAAGATCAAGTGAGAAGGATATACACTTCTTTTTTTTTTTTTTTCTTTTTTTTTTTTTAGATTCCTTCTTGTGCATTAGAAAAGATATATTGAACAGAAAAATGAACAAAAACTTTTTAACGTGCTTTTCTGATTGATATTTTATCAATAAAAGGACTCAGTTCCTAAAATTGATTAAAGGATTATTTTAAATTTGACATTGCGTCTCTATGTCACTTATTCAGTGCCGCTAAAAAGCAAAGAAAATGTGGTTATTTCACATTTAAAAGAAAATTAAAGTAGAAGATTTCTCAATTCTTACTAGTGGAATGATCTACAATTTACCTTAAAAGCTAAACTTAAACAAATTTTATTAAAATTATATTAACAGCAGACTTCTATTTTTTTATTCCTTCTTGTGCATTAGAAAAGATATATTGAACATTGATTGGTATTTTATCAATAAAAGGACTCAGTTCCTAAAATTGATTAAAGAATTATTTTAAATTTGGGATTGCGTTTCTGTCTTTCTTATGCAGTGCCGTTAAAAAGCAAATAAAGTGGTATTATTTTACATCTAAAAGAAAGTGTAAAAGGGGAAGGTCTCAATTCTTACTAGTGTCATGCTCTGTGGTTATTACCTTAAAATTTGCTTTCTAACAAATTTAATTAAAATTATATTAATAACAGAATTCTTTCATTTTTTTATTCTTTCTTGTGCATTAGAAAAGATATATTGAACATAAAAATGAACAAAACCTTTTTAACGTGCTTCTGATTGATATTTTATCAATAAAAGGACTCAGTTCCTAAAATTGATTAAAGAATTATTTTAAATTTGGGATTGCGATTCTGTCTTTCTTATGCAGTGTCGCTAAAAAGCAAAGAAAGTGGTATTATTTTACATCTAAAAGAAAGTATAAAAGAGGAAGGTCTGAATTCTTACTAGTGTCATGCTCTTTGGTTATTAACTTAAAATTTGGTTTTTAACAAATTTAATTAAAATTATATTAATAACAGACTTCTTTTATTTTTTTATTCTTTCTTGTGCATTAGAAAAGATATATTGAACAGAAAAATGAACAAAAACTTTTTAACGTGCTTCTGATTGATATTTTATCAATAAAAGGACTCAGTTACTAAAATTGATTAAAGAATTATTTTAAATTTGGCATTGCATCTCTATGTCACGTATTCAGTGCCGTTAAAAAGCAAAGAAATTGAGATTATTTTAAATTTAAAAAAATGAAAGACAGGAAGAGATTTCATTTCTTACTAGCACTTACTTACTTAACTCTGCAGTTATTACATTAAGAAAAATTTAACAAATTTGATCAAAGAGTAATATCAGAATTACCTCAGTAACGTCTACAGGGTTTCAGTATTATATTTCAATAAGAATTAGTTACGACTAAAAGCATAGTTGTAGCTACTTATTATTCTACTTGTATCATATTTTCAAATCAATTCTAAGAAACAAAGCTGTCTTTTTAATATGGTGTTTCCCTTTAGATAATGATAAACAACTTTTGTTAATCCACCAATAACTTGTAAAATAATAATAATCGAAATAGGGAATAATTTTTTTTTAAATTACTTTTTGGTTTTAATAACATTTAAATTTTTTTTAATAAGAATTATTTTTTTTTTATATTTTTTTTTTTCTTATTCTTATAAATATTATTTAAAATACTTAAAAAATAGATATTATTCATTTTATCATAATATTTAATATTAACATAAACATTTTTATGTTACTATAAATATCACTACTATATATTACGATAAATATTATTAATATCACTATTAAAATCAGTGTTAGTGTCAGAATATAAAAGAAAGCGAATATAACTGAAAAATATTTATAAAATATTATAACTATTTGATTTAAAAAGAAATTTTTGTCTTTCCCTTTTATTAAATTTATTCAAATAAAAAAATAAGTAATTAAAGTGTTCAGTTTTTTTAAAAAATAAAAATCATTAATTTTAAAATAATTAGTCAATGTTATTAAATATGTTTGAAATTTTTTAGCATATACAATTTTTTAGTATATACAATTTTTTAGTATATACAATTTTTTAGTATTATATAATCTACGATAAAAATAAATATATAACAAAAAAGCTTTTTACTACAGAAACTCTTTTTTAATTTCATAGACTTTATTGATAATAAAGAAATTTGTAAAAGAGAAAAACACTTTAAACAGCTACACTCTAAAAATCTTAATAAAAATTTTCCTTTCGTGATTTTTTTGAAGAATAAATTTATTAATGCTTCTAACGCACGCTTATGTAAGATTAATACTTTATATATCTACATTAAGCCTTTTATTCCTCCTAGAAAAAATTCTAATTAATTCGCATAAAAATCTTAATTATTTCTTTTTTATGGAAAATCATCTATCCAAGTTTTTTTCTAAATTTATTTTTGAAATTATAATTTAATATTATTTTATTCAAAAAATTATAAAATTCATCATCTACTAACATTCGATTAAATGCATCAATATTTAAAAAAAAATTCTTAACCTTGAAATTGGACAGTTAAACTAACAAAAACATATTTCAAATACTAATAGTTCTAATAGTAAAAATTCTAATTTATTCAAACATTATAAATTATAATTTTAATACTTTGATTGATTCTTCTTACTCAAACAAATAATTAAATGCATGCTTTTATTTGAAATTTATATACATATGAAGCATCTATAATGCTTATGAAACTAGCATGAAGATTATTAGATATATAGATATTTCATATATTATAGATGTTTCATCTGTATTATAGATATACATATATGCATTATAGATGTATTTCTATAACACATATGAAACACCTGTAATACACTGAAGTGACAAAAGTCATGGGATACCTCTTAATATCGTGTCGGCCCTCCTTTCGCCCGGCGAAGTGCAGCAACTCGACGTGGCATGGACTCAACAAGTCGTTGGAAGTCTTCTGCAGGAATATTGAGCCATGCTGTCTCGATAGACGTCCATAATTGTGAAAGCGTTGATGGTGCAGGATTTTGGGCACGAACAGACCTCTCGATGATGTCCCATAAATGCTCGATGGGATTCATGTCGGGCAATCTAGGTGGCCAGATCATTCGTTGGAATTGTCCAGAATGTTCTTCAAACCAATCGCAAACAGTTGTGGCCCGGTGACATGGCGCATTGTCATCCATAAAAATCCCATCGTTGTTTGGGTACATGAAGTCCATGAATGTCTGCAAGTGATCTCCAAGTAGCTGAACATAAGCATTTCCAGTCAATGTCCGGTCCAGTTGCACCAGAGGACCAAGTCCGTGCAATGAAAAAACAGCCCACACCATTACGGAGCCACCACCAGCTTGAACAGTGCCTTGCTGACAGTTTGGGTCCATGGCTTCGTGGGGTCTGCGCCACACTCGAACCCTACCATCAGCTCTTACCAACTGAAATCGTGACTCATCGGACCAGGCCACGGTTTTCCATTCATCTAGGGACCAACCGATATGCTCACGTGCCCACGAGAGTCGCTGCAAGCGATATCGTTCTGTCAGTAAAGGCACTCGAGTCGGTCTTCTGCTGGAATAGCCCAACAAAGCCAAATTTCTCCACACAGTTCTAACAGACAAGTCCCTTGTAGGTCCCACATTGATTTCTGCGGTTATTTGTCGCAGTGTCGCTTGTCTGTTAGAATTTACGCCTCTTTGCAGACGTCGCTTTGCAATTTCATACTCTCGGCACACTCTTGACGCAGTGGATCTGGGAATGTTGAATTCCCTAACGATTTCCGAAATGGCATGACCCATGCGTCTAGCCCCAACTAACATTCCGCATTCAAAGTCTGTTAATTCCCGTCGTGCGGTCATCATCACGTCAAAACCTCTTCACATGAATAACTTGAACAGAAATGAAAGCACTGCGCATTTATACCTGTTCTACGCGATGCTACTGCCATCTGAAAATTTGCATATTGCTGTCCCATGGCTTTTGTCACTTCAGTGTATATGAAATATCTATGTATCAAATAACCTCTATGTTGTTAATGTTTAACTGAACATTATAACCATTGAAATTTAGTGATAAAATAGTATAAATTTCAATGTATATAAATGTTTTTATAAATCTATAACATTAGATATTGCATAAAAAGGGAGAGTGAAATAATATGCAAGTGACGAAATAATTGGTAATTTTGGTCTTTTATATAATGATAATAATATAAAATTTTACATATAAAGTTTCATGTTTATACATAAGAATTGAAAATTTATTTCAGTGTATTAAAATCTTTGATTCCTTTAATTTTTAAATATTGTTAATTTTAATATGATTTGCATTACTTTAAATAAACAATAAAGAAAAAAATTCCTTTTAAAATCCATCACATCTTTATTATTTTCTGTTAGAAATAAAGCATTAAAGCATCTTTAAAAATTTATATTCTGACTCCATTTTGAAACATCTTGTCATCAAATATTTATTTATCTTGGCTTAAATAAATAATATATTCACTCGCTTAGATCTGGTAGTTCGGTGTAAATATTTCAAAATCAATTCAAGTATTCTAAGAATATCAAAAAGAAATTCTCTTCGACGCTTCAATGCCTTCAATGCATACATTCTTCAAATTCATCCTTTGAGAGGCTAGAAGTTTATAATCTTGCATCATTGTAGCTTAGAATACAAGCTGAATCGTAAAAAAGGTACTTTCAGCTCATTTCTGTAAATTCAATTTTAATGACGCAGATGCTCTTACTAACTGGCATGTGTAGAGGGTAACTTGAAAAATCTTGTTCTTGAATTTTATGTATCCGTACAAAATCTGAGGACGTCAAATTTTGAATTTCAAAAAGTTGTTAGAAATGTCATGAAGAGCATTTTTGTCACAATAGTTCTCGATGTGCTTAGAAGAAGAAGATTGTTTTATAAGTATAATTACCTTCAAAGTAACATTGTATTTTATAATATTATTAAATTCCTTCTATTAACTCAAACTCTCCCTATATATATATCTTATTCAAATTTTCAATCTCTAATAAAATACTTAATATTCTTTTTATCATTATTTCTCTCAAAACGCAAATAATTTGAACAGTTATTCTGTCTGTCTGTACTTTCTAAGTCATAAATATTACAACACTTAAAGTTATTTATATATATATATTATTTATTATTTAATCAGGTGCTTGGCTAAATATTACAGAAGAATTCTTGTTTGAAATATTTCTCATTTTTAATTATAAGAACCTTCTTTTTCAATTCCTTCTATTAGTTCACACTCTCCCTATATATATATCTCGTTCAAATTTTCAATCGTTAATAAAATATCTCTTATTTATCCACTCAAGTTCAAATACCTTTTTTTGAACTTGTAGTGGATGGCACTTGATGTTAATGCTGTTTTTCAAATATTAATTCAATAATTAAATTTAATTAATTAATTTTAGTTTCTTTTAGATTTAAGTTGCATATATCTACCAACAGATGGCGCCAGATAAGCTTAAAAAAATGAATGAAAATTATTTATAAAGGACTTTCTGCAATATATGGGGGGAAGAAGGAATTGACTTTAAAAAATTTGTTTTTATATTACTTGCTTTATTCCAGTAAACTACGCTGTTTTAAAATGAATAGCATGCATTAATTATTTTACTCATTCTTTAATTTTATTGAAAAATTTAAGTTAAAGTTTTACAAGAGAGAGAATGCGTTTTAAAAGTTTTGGCTACACTTTACAACGCATATAACATGAAGGAAGGCGTTGTTTGTTATCAAGTTACTATTAATTTAATTTTTAATGAAATTATTTAGATAGTTGAAAAAATATATATATTTGCAATATAATACATAGTATATCTGCAGAAGTTTTAAATGATTTGAAAACAGGTTATAACAATGTTAGCATTGTTGAGGGACTTTACTTCCATTTTTGTCAATTTGCAAGAATTCAGGTGTGCTGCTATGTCTTTCTTTAGGATTTTTCATTTACATGCAAAATTTGGATATTTAAAATTAGTTTTTATTTCTTATAAACATTTTTACTTTTATTTTCTCTATTTTTAACAGTAATTTATTAACTGATGTTTTTTTCAAAATTATTTTTTTCTTTTATTTTCTTTCTTCTAACTTTCAACCTTTTATTAAAGTAAGTTTGTATTAGATTATAAAAAAGTTTAGAGATAATTGATAATCTGTTTTCAGTAGCAATAAATATTAAACATATTTTTTAAAAAATTCAACAAATAACTAAACGTTTATGTATTAAAAAAAGATGTAAACTATTTTAATGCAAAATTATACATATTTTATGAAAGACATTAAAAATTATCTTCATGTATTTAAATCAAAACTTTATTTATCAATTCCTAAAGAATTTAATACATAAAAGGAATTAATGTGGATAATATGTTATTTACCTTCCTACAATCAATATACTCCCTAATACTTCGTTGAAAATTTCACTTAAAAAATTGCATACGATAAAAAATGAGGTGAGGTGTACAACAATTTATTATAATGTTTGATGTTACACATCTTCCAGTCAAAATAAAATGTGTAAGTTTCTTAATTATTCATAATAATAACGAAAACTAAAATTAAACAAATTCCACTTCCTTTTATGTTTTTTTTTATAAATTTTTCTTATAAATTTGCACCTTGTAACTGTCTTATCACAAAATTATCTAATAAGATAAATTATTATAATTACTTTTCAAATTATGTAATATATTAAGAGGTCATTATTTTCAAGTTAAAAATAAGAAATTCTGTCACATGAAAAATTACAGTTATCAATTTTTATAACCGAGTCATTTAGCATTAAAAATTAGCATCAGTCATTAGCATATCAAAAAAATTTTTAAAAATCTGGCTTTCAAAAATCACTTTGTTTTTCTATTCACCTAATCAATTTCTCTCTACTTTCACATACGTCCTTTCTTTGAGAAAACATTTCTCACAATGACAGGAGGGAAAGATTTTCTGGTGGAATTTTGAGAATCGCTGCCTTATCGAGTTTGAAAACTCATTGTGACAAATTCCCATTCCAGAACAGAAAACAATAGCTTTATTTTTTTTTTATTCTTTTATTCTTTTTTTTGGCCAAAGTGGTAGGAAGAAGGATATTTCTGTCGTTTCGAATAAGAGTCGTCAGTTTTCTTGTAGTGCCTGGTTCTTGAGTTTCCATCAACTTAATGGTTCCAAAAGAAAAGTTTTTTTCTGTGACCTTTTACGAATCAGATTATCATCTGTTAGCAGGTATTGGTCTTCTTTTTCTTTTAGTTTTTCGAAAATAAATATGAATATTGTATAAAAGAATTATTTTGTGAAAAAAAAAGCAGCAACGTTTTACCTTGTCATTTAAAAGATGTACATATTTCAGATAAAAATAAACAAGACAGAAAATAAATAGATAGCATTAGTCAAAAGATTTTAATTAAATATTTTTATCATTTAAGTCCAATTTTTTATAGTTCATACTCAAAACTAATACCGATAAATATATAGGACATCCTACGTTTTTGGAAGCATCACAGAACATATGTAAAAAAATTCTTCAAATTAAAAGCAAAATAAAATTCTACTAACTTTTACCAAAGAAAAGTTTTTCTGTGATCTTTCACGAATCAGATTATCATCTGTTAGCAGGTATTGGTCTTCTTTTTCTTTTAATTTTTCGAAAATAAATATGAATATTGTATAAAAGAATTATTTTGTGAATAAAAAGCAGCAACGTTTTACCTTGTCATTTAAAAGATGTACATATTTCAGAAAAAATTAACAGGACAGAAAATAAGTAGATAACATTAGTCAAAAGATTTTAATTAAATATTTCCTTCATTTAAGTCAAATTTATATTTAAAACACAAATTTAATACCAATAAATATATAGAGCATCCTAAATTTATGGACACATCACAGAAGACATGTAAAAATTTTCAAGAGAAAAGTAAAATAATATTTATTTTCTATTTTATCACTCGGAATTTTCGGAATTGAAATCAGCTCGGCAAATTTCAACTTATCATGTACAAATATTCGAGAACGGAATAATAAACTCAGGAATATGCCAATTTTTAATAATTCAAGATATATATGAAGCAATTGATTGGAATATTACAAGAATGGCCAAATTCAATAGCCACATGAATATAGCATTGAACACAATAGATCAAGAACATGAAGAATGAATTGTTCAAGAATCTCTAAAAGAATAAACAAAACTAAGATAAATTTAGTCTTAAATGAAGAATGAAGTATTCTAAATTCTACATGAAACGTTATCACGTACAATACCTAAAAGAATATATCTAAGTTTGAAAATTCTAGGCATAAATGGAGAATGAAATATTCTAAATACAATAAGAAGCACTATACAGCTCAATAGGCACCGGAAAATACGAAAAGGGATGAATATGAAACTTCAAGAAAAGGAATGATCAGCGTACTGCGAGTACTTATAGACATGGGAAGTACAAATGTTTAAAATCCCAAGTGAAAATAAGAAAAGTGATTCAAAACCATACTACAAAGCACATCAAACAAAAGCCAAATTGTCCAGAAAATTCCATAAAACTAATGTTAATCCTGAAGCATTTCAGGAGTTATTGGCCCAAAGTACCATTTTCCACCAAAATTTAGAATGGTTGTTTTTAGTTTTATTTGATTGGCCCTCATTTTCGGATAACGTTACGGACCCTAACCAGGACAGCATCATGCTCACACATGATAATACATTTTTTACTGACTTATAATGTTTATTCAAAAATCTATAAAGAAGTAAGATAGTTTAAATGTTAAATAATAAATCAATAAATAAAATTTTATGTTCGCGAATTTAGTGCTTTATTTGTTTTAAATTAAATTCGTTTTTTAAGGATTATAAATAGCAAATTTATTTCATTCATATTTCTTAGTTCCAAACGTTTTAACTGAGAATTTTTTGTTTATATAAAAAATTCGTAATTTGAGAATACGTAAAGCTTGTAAATATTTGTGTAGAAAAATTTATGATGAATTATATTTTATTTTAAAGAAATTCTTCATATTTAATGTGAGTCATATGGTTGCTTTAATTTTGCAATAGTACGAAACGATTAATTGCTTTAACGTTAGAAATCAATATGTCTTTCCTAATGTAAAGTAAAAATATGTGATGATAAATGATGTTTCATGTTTATTTCCAAAAAAATTTATTATTTTCTAATTTTATAAAAATAATAAAAATTTATTATTTTCTAATTAGTTATTATTTTCTAATTTTTCCAACTGTCACAAAATCTCCAGGAAGAATGGTTCAATATTCCATTAAACACTATTCAGTCCTCATATGATTAGATATCCACTCGAATTCAAACTGTATTACATGCCAAGGGCGGTCCTACATCATATTAATAAAGGAATCCTTTAAACTCTAGGAAGTTTCAATTATTTTGATAACCACTTGTAATAGCATTCGAAGTTTTTCTTTTTTGCTTTAAAATTTGTAACTCATCTATATTAATTAAATATTAATTTCAATCAATCATAAAAGTTCAATAATCAAATTCTTACTTGCTTTTCTGGTATCTAAAAGTCTTTTATTTCTGATTTCGGCACCAAAATGATGAATGATGTTGTTTCATGTTTATTTCCAAATATTTCAAAATTGTTATTACTTTCCCATTTTTCAAATAAAACACTCACAGACCACACGTTCAAAACTCATATTTTATTCTTGCAGAAATTAATAAATTTTTAGTTGATATTACTAAGTTAAAATACATGTTTTTTCAATTCCTTCTATTAGCTCACACTCTCCCTATATATATCTTGTTCAAATTTTCAATCGTTAATAAAATACTTTTTATTCATCCACTCAAGTTCAAATACATTTTTTTTAACTTGTAGTGGATGGCACTTAATGTTAATAGAGTTTTTTCAAATATTAATTCAGTAATTAAATGTAATTAATTAATTTTAGTTTTTTTTATTTAAGTTGCATATATCTACTAATAGATGGTGCCAGAAAAATTTTAAAAAATGAGTGAGAATTATTTATAAAGGACTTTCTGCAATATAATGAAAAAAAGTAGGAATTTACTTTAAAAATTTTTTTTTATGGTACTTGTTTTTGAAAGATGTTTATTAAAAGTAATTTTTGCATTACCATTTTATATTATTGAACTTTGTGACTAGAGGGTCTGGCGCTCGGTGCCAATAGGCAGACGGTCTTGACCCACCATTGAAGAAGACATACAAGAAATGAACTTCGTATTTAGAACAGCATAATTAGTGTTTTTGGTTATGTACGAGTATATACACTAATTTATTCTATTGTAGCTCATTTAAACTAATTTGGTTATTCTAGTAATTTTTTTTCATTATTTTCGATAATTCCAAACTCTCTTTTTATAAAGACATTTATCTCATAATTAGTTTTAAACTCCCAGTTAAAAGGATAAAATTTGGCTTAAAAAGAGTCAATTTAGACATAAATTAGAGAGGACATTGAACTTTAAATTTATCTTACAATCTTGATATTTTTAATTTTTAGTTTTGATTTGATATTCTTCGTTTATCTTGCAATTTTTCTTAATTTTACTAATTAATTTTGTTTATTGAAGTTGAAATACTTTAGCTTATTATTATATTTACAAATAAAAGTATTTTTAAACGTATGCTGAACAGAATTAAAAAAGCATTTATAATTTATTTAATAAATAGAAGCATATTATTCCAATCATGTCAATTGAATTTCCAATGTTAATTGAGGAGTTCATAAAGCTCTTCATTATATTACTAATACTAATTATAATCCATATAGATAATAGATGTTGACAAATCACAGGTATGAATGCTTTAATGATTCGAGTAATTTAATTGGATTTACAAATAACATAGATAGATTACAAATATTGATGATTATATGGAGAAATGAATAACGATTCTTTATGGTGAACTACCATATTTGCAGTGTTAAATCAATTATTTTATAATTTTTTCAACGTCAGTAAAAGTTAACAAGTTCCATTAAAAAGTTTTGAAGCTCTATTGAAAAAGTCCAGATATCCTCAAATATTATTTCTACACATATCTTTTAAGATATAAAATTAAATTAAGTAATTCATGCTATTTGATATTTTTTAACCCAGGGGTTAATTGCATAAAATTATCTGCTATAAAGATGACAATGCAATTCATTAGAGCGTCAGAATTTGAACTAAAAGAGTTTCCTGTTAAAATTACTTTCAAAGCTTCTTTAAATTTTTAAGTGCTCCAGAAAACTGGTAGCGTGAAATTAGGTCTAATAGAAGATGACTACATCAACTGTAAACATTCTTTTTTTTATTCGTCAATCTGCTTACTTGTCGTAAAAACTCTTTGGAATGAATAAGTAAATAGTCTAGACAGTAGCGATTTTTTGAATGGCAGGTCGGTGTAAGGAAACAGCATTGTTACCATCATGGATATAAAATAGATGCATTGAGAGTAAAAAAACTCTCACATAGTTCCAACATCATGTCTTTTGTCCAGAATTAAGAATGACAGAGTGACATTATTGCTTTTTATCTAACAGAGAACTTATCAAGTATGAAGAATTGTTCCACAGAAAAAAATGTTTGCCATTAAAATGACTTGCTTCAAAGTATATTTTTATAAAATGGCAAGCTCTGAATAATGTAAATCTCTACTAGACGTAGTACAGACTAGGTAAATCCAACATATTGTACATTTATATATTGTTGTTTCTGTGAAATCAATTGAAATTAAAATTTCGAGACACTACACAAACATAATATGAATTTTCTGTACAGAATAGAATTAAATTTTTCATTAAAAAAATTTAATTAATTATATAAAATGGAAAACTCTGAATAATGTAAATCTATACTAGACGTTATAAAAACTAGGTAAATCTGCTATCATACATAAATATATATATATATATATATATACATATATATTGTTACCTCTGTGAAATCAAAGGAAACTAAAATTTCGTGATTAGTACTACACAAGCATAATACGAATTTTCTGTACAGAATAAATAATATTAGATTTTCCAGAGGATTTTGTGTCACATGTTCATAAGCAAAAATAAATTCCACATATTTATAATTTATAATCGTCTTCTGCAATTACTATTCATTCTTGAATAATTTAAATTACGAATCTCAAATGTATAAAATCTATTAAATAGAATATATGGAAAAACTTTTTCAAAAATTAAATGTTAATTAAACTTACTATTAATTACTAATTATTTTTATGCATATTAAACGAACAAACTATTATTTACTAAATATTTATATATATATATATATATATTAAACTAACTATTAATTACTAAATATTTTTTTTCAATTTTAAAACAAGCATCAACATATTATACATCTGTGAAAACAGTTGAGACTAAAATTCCGTGATTGGAATTACACAAACATAATAAGAATGTTCTATTCAGAATAATTTCAAAATGTTCCAGGGCATATTTCCCTACATTAACAAAAATAAATTCCACATATTTATAGTTTATAGTTATTTATAATTTTTAGTTTATTTATACTACAACAACTATTCATTTGCGAATAATTCAAATTATGAATCCCAAATGAATAAAATATATATCCAAAAAATTTCAAAAATTAAACTTTAATTACTAAATTTTTTTTTTAATTTTTAAACTCGCATGAACATACTATGCCAATATATATATATATATATTGCCATTTCTGTGAAATCAATTTAAACTAAAATTTCGCGATTAGAAATACGCAAACATAAGAAGAATGTTCTGTACAAAATAATAAAAAATCTTCCAGACCAACTTTTTTCATATATTCATAAAAATATAATAAATTTCACATTGTTTTAATTCATAAACTTCTATTTCTATCATTCATTTGTGAATAATTTAAATATGAATTATAGATGAATAAAATCTTTTAAATACAATATACGTACAAAAATTTTCAAAAATTAAACGTTAATTAAACAAACAATTAATTACTAAATACACTGAAGTGACAAAAGTCATGGGATAGCAATATGCAAATTTTCAGATGGCAGTAGCATCGCGTAGAACAGGTATAAATGCGCAGGGCTTTCATTTCTGTTCAAGTTATTCATGTGAAGAGGTTTTGACGTGATGATGACCGCACGACGGGAATTAACCGACTTTGAACGCGGAATGTTAGTTGGAGCTAGACGCATGGGTCATGCCATTTCGGAAATCGTTAGGGAATTCAACATTCCCAGATCCACTGTGTCAAGAGTGTGCCGAGAGTATGAAATTTCAGGCATAACATCCCACCATGGACAGCGCAGTGGTCGACCGCCTGCACTTAACGACCGAGACCGGCGACGTCTGCAAAGAGTCGTAAATTCTAACAGACAAGCAACACTGCGTCAAATAACCGCAGAAATCAATGTGGGACGTACAAAGGACTTGTCTGTTAGAACTGTGCGGAGAAATTTGGCTTTCTTGGGCTATTCCAGCAGAAGACCGACTCGAGTGCCTTAACTGACAGAACGACATCGCTTGCAGCGATTCTCGTGGGCACGTGAGCATATCGGTTGGTCCCTAGATGAATGGAAAACCGTGGCCTGGCCCGATGAGTCACGATTTCAGTTGGTAAGATCTGATGGTAGGGTTCGAGTGTGGCGCAGACCCCACGAAGCCATGGACCCAAACTGTCAGCAAGGCACTGTTCAAGCTGGTGGTGGCTCCGTAATGGTGTGGGCTGTTTTTTCATGGCATGGACTTGGTCCTCTGGTGCGACTGGACCGAACATTGACTGGAAATGCTTATGTTCAGCTACTTGGAGATCACTTGCAACCATTCATGGACTTCATGTACCCAAACAAGGATGGGATTTTTATGGATGACAATGCGCCATGTCACCGGGCCACAACTGTTCGCGATTGGTTTGAAGAACATTCTGGACAATTCCAACGAATGATCTCGCCCGACATGAATCCCATCGAGCATTTATGGGACATCATCGAGAGGTCTGTTCGTGCCCAAAATCCTGCACCATCAACGCTTTCATAGTTATGGACGTCTATCGAGACAGCATGGCTCAATATTCCTGCAGAAGACTTCCAACGACTTGTTGAGTCCATGCCACGTCGAGTTGCTGCACTTCGCCGGGCGAAAGGAGGGCCGACACGATATTAAGAGGTATCCCATGACTTTTGTCACTTCAGTGTATATTTCAATTTTAAAAAGAACAATATTTAAAAAAATTATATATCAAAATATATATATATTGCTCTTTGAATCCATTTCTATCGTTATATTTATTAGTTATTTGATATTTGAATTATTGAAATTAGTTTTGCAGATGGCAATCTGTCATTTAAATTTATTCTTAAATATATGTAAGCTTTTAATTTATGTTGTTTATGCAAATATTCTTTAATTTGTGGGTGTGATTGGGTTGAAATAGTTGACTCTCAGGTTTCAGAAATCATAAGCAAAATCTTTCATTTACACTGGCGCAAACACCACAAATACATAGAACACATTTAAATTAAAAGAAAAATAATTAGAGCTTGATGGAAGGTTTTTCACTTTTCAGAGGGCTTCTTCAGGAGCTCAGAGTTGCACAACACATTCGCCTTTTCGGGTAAGAGTCTGTAGGCCAACTGATCATTTCTTCTGAACGTCTGAAGGGCGCTTTGACAGCATATCAGAGAGAGAGATGATTACAGCTTGGTGGAAGGATTCCACATTTTAGATGGACTTCTGCAGAAGCGCAGGATTGCGCAAAATATATGCCTTTCCGGTGAGAGTCTGTAGGATAACTGACCATTTCTCCTGAATGCTTCAGGCTAAGTTCTTTCTAACGTTTCAAAGGAAGGATGAATACAATGTGTGATTAATTGTTTTAACAAAAGTGAGTAATTGAAATTTTATACCGAAATTGGCTAGTATTTTAATTTGTAATAACATGCATACATTTATTATAGCATACATAACATACATCGTTTTTATTAATTTTATTTTTAAAATAAATTTAAATGATTTCCTAACAAATATCATATAATTTACCTCGCATGAAATTTATAAATAAAAAAAAACTCAATCATTGTTTACTCAGAAATTTCTTTTCTTTAAATATCGTTATGTTTATTCTCAAAACCAACAATAATTGTTAAAATATCACTTTAGCATGGAATCCGTAAGCGATAATTGGAAAGAAACCTAACAACACCTGTTTTTGAAAGCGGCGAAACATCCCAAAAGTTAATGGTTCATCGCTCGTTCAGTGACGTTTTCATTTGTTATCGCCGTGTATAAACCAGGTATTTCTTTTGATACGAAATGCCTCATCGCGAAAAATAAGGCGAAACTCATAAATATTTCATACAGTTTCACATTCGTTAAGGTTTTTCCGTAAGAGAAAAATCGCACGGTGTAGAACTGTGAGCAGCGCATCTATTTATTTATTTATTTTTTTATTTATATACTTCCCTTCTCCTTCTTCCTTCTTAGTTTCCTGAAGAGTGCTTCCGGTATCAAATTAGAAAGTTTCAAGAAAACTCTGCTGGAATTCAAGTTCTTCTTTATTCCTCTCATTTGTAAAAGCCCAGGCTTACCTTTGATTAGTTTTAGGAAGACTTTCGTTTGAGAAAGACAAACTTTCGCCCTTTCCAACAATTTTACATTCCAGCAATATGCGATAGAAAGCATTATTTTTTTTATATCTTTGTTCCCTTATTCTCATCTAATATTCCGCAAATTCGCAACTAGTTTTCAGGAATTCGAAGACAAGTTGCGGTTTAAATTTGGAGGAATATTTTACAAATGCCATTTTGGAAACAGGTATTCTGCTTATAAAGTTTTTGTTACTTTTTCAATGATTTCACCCCACAAAAATGTAGCTTATTCCTGTGCTTCCTAAGATTTTATTTGTGTTATGATTTAGGATGTTCTTACCAATTTAATATTACAAACAACGAAAGTTACGCAGTATTGCTGAGTTATGCCTTAAAAAAGCAAACATACTACACCAAGAAAATTTATTTATTTATTTGCATGCAATGTTGTTCATTATATATAATAATGTTTCTGCAGACGGTTTTAGGTTTAAATATTTAGATTACTCATTGCACTTTTTTCGGGAACATTGTGGCAGTGCTGTCTATGAAATGAATATTTTTAAATTTTTTCATTGCCTTTAATATTAAAATCTCAGAAACAGATACATAATTTGTTGTTGATTGCAGCAAAAGCAATTTGTTAAAGGTAAATCTCTGGCTAAGGTAAGTTCTTTGAATTTATATTTTAATGTCTATTAGATATTAGTTTTATTTTTATTATTGCTCGATTTAATAGTATGTTTGGTAAAAGTTTGTTACAAAAAAAGTATAAAATATTTAATTATTTATTACTAATTCGGTGTTTATAATCGAACGGTAATAATTATATTCTTGCTTTACTTGTTACCCATCTTAATTATAGCTTAGGGGAAAGATTCCTCTTTTCAGATGGCCTACGTCAGCGCAGGGTTGCACAAAATAAATGTCTTTTCGAGTGTGAGTCTATAAGCCACTGACCATTGCTCCTGAACGCCACAGCGGTGCTCTTGTTAGCATATCAGAAGGAAGATCTAAGAGAAAATTTATTTATTAGAGCTTGGTGGAAAGAATCCACTTTTCAGACTGAATGAGGCAGAAAAGCGGGATTGCGCAGAAAATACGTCTTTTCAAGTGAGAGTCTGCAGGTCAGCAGACCATTTCTTTTAAACGCTTCAGGACATCCTTTCAGAGGAAGGATAGTTTCAATATGCAATTACTAGTTTCAACTAGGTAATTCAAATTTTATAGCGAAAATAACTAGTATTTAAATTTTCAAAATAATACATAGCATAACAAATCATTTTTTCAATTTTATTTTTCAAATTTCCTTACGAATATCATATAAATATATATTTTAAAAATAATTGTAAATGACTTCCTGACAAATATCATATAAATTACCTAAACGGAACCTCATCTTCGAAGCATTCTGAATTTATTTTCTTCAAATATGGTTAAATTTATTCGCAAAAATCACAATAATTGTTAAAATATCATTTTAGCATGGAATCCGGAAAAGGTAATTGGAAAGAAACGCAACAACAGCTGTTTTTGGAAAGTGGCGAAACATCCAAAAGTAATGCTTCATCGCCCGATAGTGACGTTTTCATTTGTTATCGCTGTATATAAACCAGGTATTTTTTCTCATCTGAAATGCCTTATCGCGAAAAATAAGGCGAAACTCATAAATATTTCATACACTTTCACATTCGTTAAGGTTTTTCCGTAAGAGAAAAATCGCACGGTGTAGAACTGTGAGCAGCGCATCTATTTATTTATTTTTTTTTTATTTATATACTTCCCTTCTCCTTCCTCCTTCTTAGTTTCCTGAAGAGTGCTTCCGGTATCAAATTAGAAAGTTTCAAGAAAACGCTGCTGGAATTCCAGTTCTTATTCTTTATTCTTCTCATTTGTAAAAGCCCGGGCTTACCTTTGATTAGTTTTAAGAAGAAGGCTTTTGTTTGAGAGAGACAAACTTTCGCCCTTTAAAACAATTTTACATTCCAGCAATATTCGATGGAAAACATCATTTTTTTATATCTTTGTTCCCTTATTCTCATCTAATATTCCGCATATTCGCAACTAGTTTACAGGAATTCAAAGACAAGTTGTGGTTTAAATTTGAAGGTATATTTTACAAATGCTATTTTGGAAACAAATATTCTGCTTATAAAATTTTCTGTTATTTTTTCAATGATTGCAGCCGCCAAAAAAAAGATGTAGCTTATGCCTGTATTTTCTAACATTATATTTGTGTTATATTCTAGGATGTTTTTCCCGATTTAATATTATATGTAGTTTTGCTGGATATGCAGTTTTGCTAAGGTATATTTTAAAAAACAAAATTACTAAGCCAAGAATAACTATTTATTTATCTGCATGCAACGTTGTTCATTACATATAATAACGTTTATACAGACTGCTTTAGGTTGAAATATGTAGATTACTCATTGCACTTTGTTTGGTAACATTGTGCTGTCTATGAAATTATTATTTTAAAAATTTTTGTCATTGCCTTTAATATTATAAATCTCAGAAACAGATACATAATTTGTTGTTGATTACAGCAAAAGAAATTTGTAAAAGGCAAATCTCTGGCATATATAAGAGTTATTTTTAATTTTAATTTTACAGGCTATTAGATTTTAGTCATTTTTTATTATTTCTAGATATAATAGCATGTTTGGTAAACGTTTGTCAGAAAAAATTTGAAAATATTTAATTATTTATTACTAATTTGATGTTTATAATCGTACAGAAATAATTCAATTCTTGATTTTCTTGTGCCCCATCTTAATGAGTTTGGTGGAAAGATTCCATTTTCAGATGGACTTCCGCAGGAGCGCTGGGTTGCTCAAAATATACGCCTCATAGGGTGAAAGTCTGTAGGCCAACTCATCATTTCTTCTGAACACCACAGCGGAGCTTTTACCATCATATAAGTGAAGGATCAGAGAGAAAGATAATTAGAGCTTGGTTGTAGGAATCGAATTTTCGGATGGATTTTGGCAGGAGCGCAGGATTGCTCAAAATATATGTTCCTTTCGATTAATAGCCTATTGGCCAACTCATCATTTCTCCCGAAAGCCATAGAGAGTGCCTTTACCAGCATATCAGAGGAAGGATTGTTACAATAAGAAATTAATGGTTTTAACAAAAGCAAAAAATTAAAAATTATAGCGAAAACAGCTAGTATGCTAATGTGCAAAATAATACATAGCAAAATAAACCGTTTTTATTAATTTAATTTTTAAAATAATTTTTAATAACTACCTTACAAATAACATATAATTTCACCTCACATGAAATTTTTAAACAAAAAAAGCTCATCTTTGAAGCATTTTAAAATTCATTTTATTCAAATATGGTTACATTTATTCGAAAAATCAGAATATTTGTTAAAATATCATTTTAGCATGCACTCCGGAAACGATAATTGGATAGAAACGCAAATACACCTTTTTTTGGAAAGTGGCGAAACATTCAAATGTAATGCTTCATCGCTCGATAGTGACGTTTTCATTTGTTATCGCTGTGTATAAACCAGGTATTTCTTTTGATCCGAAATGCCTCATCGCGAAAAATAAGGCGAAACTCATAAATATTTCATACAGTTTCACATTCGTTAAGGTTTTTCCATAAGAGAAAAATCGCACGGTGTTGAACTGTGAGCAGCAAATCTGTTTATTTATTTATTTTCATTTATATATTTCCCCACTCCTACTTCCTTCTTAGTTTCCCGAAGAGTACTTCCGGTATCAAATTAGAAAGTTTTCAAAAATCTCCGCTGAAATTTAAGTTCTTCTTCTTTATTCTTCTCATTTGTAAAAGTCTGGGCTTACCTTTGATTAGTTTTAAGAAGAAGGCTTTCGTTTGAGAAAGACAAACTTTCGCCCTTTCCAACAATTTTACATTCCAGCAATATGCGATGGAAAACATTTTTTTTTTCATAGCTTTATTCCTTATTCTCATCTAATATTCCGCATATTCGCAACTAGTTTACAGGAATTCGAAGACAAGTTGTGGTTTAAATTTGGAGGAATATTTTGCAAATGCCATTTTGGAAACAAATAACTATTCTGCTTATAAAGTTTATGTTACTTTTTCAATGATTTCACCCCACAAAAGATGTAGCTCATTGCTGTGCTTCCTAAAATTATATTTATGTTATATTTTAGGATGCTTTTACCAATTTAATAATACAAATAACGAAGGATATGCAGTTTTGCTGAGATATGTTTTAAAAAACAAAATTACTATGCCAAGAGAATTTATTCGTTTATTTATTTGCCTGCAATGTTGTTCAATTTCTATAATAACGTTCCCACAGACTGTTTTAGGTATAAATATGTAGATTACTCATTGCACTTTGTTTGGTAACATTGTGCCATTGCAGTTTGTGAAATAAATATTTTAAAATTTTTATTCGTTGCCTTTAATATGAAAATCTCAGAAACAGATACATAGTTTGTTTTGATTACAGGAAAAGAAATTTGTAACAGGCAAATACTATTAGATATTAGTTATGTTTTTTTATTTCTAGATATAATAGCATGCTTGTCAAGAGTTTAGTACCAAAAAGTATAAAATATTTAATTATTTATTACTAATTCGGTGTTTATAATCGAAGAAAAATAATTCGATTGTTGATTATCTTGTGCGCATATTAATTAGAGCTTGGTGGAATGATTCCACTTTTTAGATAGAATTTGGCAGGTGCACAGGGTTCGCAAAATATGTGTCTTTCCACGTGAGAGTCTACAAGCCAATTGACCATTTCTCTTGAATGTCTCAGCGATGCTCTTGTCAGCATATGAGAGGAAGGATCTAAGAGAAAATTATTTAGAGCTTGGTGAAAAGAATCCACTTTTCAGACACACTTCGGACAGGAGAGCAGGATTGCGCAAAATATACACCTTTACGGGTAAGAGTCTGTACGCAAACTCACATTTCATCTGAACGCCCCAGAGGGTGCCTTTATCATCATATCATAGGAATGATGGTTGCTATATGTAATTAACGGTTTTAAAAAAGGCAAGTTATTCAACATTTATTGCCAAAATAACTAGTATTTAAATATTTCAAGTTTTACATAAACTAAAAAAAGCATTTTAATTAATTAAAATTTTTATAATAATTTTAAATGGTTTCCTTACAAATATCACATAATTTATCTACAGTGAAATATTTAATTAAAATAAAAGACTAATTCATTGTTTATTCTGAAATTCATTTCTTCAAATAGGATTAGAGTTCTTTGCAAAAATCACGATAATTGTTAAAATATCATTTTAGCATGGAATCCGGAAAAGATAATTGGAAAGAAACGCAACAACGCCTGTTTTTGGAAAGTGGCGAAACATCCAAAAGTAGTGCTTCATCGGCCGATAGTGACGATTTCATTTGTTATCGCTATGCATAAACCAGGTATCTGTTTTGATCCGAAATTCCTCATCGCGAAAATAAGGCGAAACTCATAAATATTTCATACAGTTTCACATTCGTTAAGGTTTTTCAGTAAGAGAAAATCGCACGGTGCAGAACAGAGAGCAGCAAATCTATTTATTTATTTTTTTTATTTATATTCTTGTCTTCTGCTTCGTACTTCTTAGTTTCCTGAAGAATGCTTCCGGTATCAAATTAGAAAGTTTCAAGAAAACTCTGCTGGAATTCAAGTTCTTCTTCTTTATTCTTCTCATTTGTAAAAGCCTGGGCTTAGCTTTGTTTAGTTTTAAGAAGAAGTCTTTCGTTTGAGAAAGACAAACTTTCGCCCTTTCCAACAATTCTACATTCCAGGAATATGCGATGGAAAACATCATATTTTTATATCTTTGTTCCCTTATTCTCATCTAATATTCCGCATATTCGCAACTAGTTTACAGGAATTCGAAGATAAGTTGCGGTTTAAATTTGGAGGTATATTTTACTAATGCCATTTGAGAAACAAATATTCTGCTTATAAAGTTTTCTTTTACTTTTTTTAATGATTTCACCCCACAAAATATATAGCTTATTAATGTGTTTCCTAAGATTTCATTTGTGTTATATTTTTGGATGATTTTACCAATTTAATATTGCGAGTAACAAAAGATATGCAGTTTTGCTGAGGTATGCTTTAAAAAACAAAATTGCCAAGCTAAGAAAATTTATTTATTTGCATGCAATGTTGTTCATTATACATAATAATGTTTCTACAGTCTATTGTAGGCTGAAATATATATGTAAATAATATGTAAATTGCTCATTGAACTTTGGCTGGTAACAATATGCCAGTGCTGTCTATGAAATGAATATTTTTAGATATTTTTTCATAGACTTTAATATTAAAATCTCACAAACTGATACATAATTTGTTGTAGATTACAGCAAAAGGAATTTGTAAAAGGCAAATCTCTAGTATATATAAGAGCTCTTTTAATATAAGTTTTACTGGCTGTTAGATATTGGTTATGTTTGGTAAATGTTTGGTATAAGAAGTATAAAATATTTAATTATTTATTATTACTAATTCGATGTTTATAATAAAGCAGAAATAATTCGATTCTTGTTTTTCTTGCGCCACTTCTTTATTAGCGCTTGGTGGAAAGATTCCATTTTTCAGACAAACTTCGGTAAGAGGTTTCGGTAAGGTCAAACTTCGGTTGTTTAAAATATACGTCTTTTCGGACAAGAGTCAGCCGGCCAACTGACCATTTCATCTGAATGCCTCAGTGGCGCTCTTGCCAGCATATCAGAGGAAGGATCGCATAGAAAGATAAATACAGTTTGGTAGAAGGATTCCACTTTTCAGATGGACTCCGGATTGGAGAGCAGGGATGCTCAAAATATGCGTCCTTTTGAGTGAGAGTCTATAGATCAACTCACTATTTCTCATGAACGCCAAAGACGGTGCCCTTACCAGCAAATCATAGGATTATGATTACAATATATAATTAACTGTTTTAACAAAATCAAATAATTAAAAATTTATAACGAAAATAGCTAGTATTTTAATTTGTAAAATAATACATAACATAATAAACCGCTTTTATTCATTTAATTTTTAAAATAATATTAAAGGAATTCCTTACAAATATCATATAATTTAACTCACATAAAATTTTTTAACCAGAAAAAGGATCATCTTCAAAGCAATCTGAAATTCATTTTCTCAAATATGGAATCATTTATTTGCAAAAATCACGATAATTGTTAAAATATCTTTTTCGCACGGAATCTTAAACGATAATTTGAAATAAACGCAACAACACCTGTTTTTGGAAAGTGACGAAACATCCAAAAGTTAATGCTTCATCGCCCGATGGTGACGTTTTCATTTGTTATCGCCATGTATAAACCAGGTATTTCTTTTGATTTCAACTGCCTCATCGCGAAAAATAAGGCGAAACTCATAAATATTTCATACAGTTTCACATTCGTTAAGGTTTTTCCGTAAGAGAAAAATCGCACTGTGCAGAACTGGGAGCAGCGCATCTATTTCATTTATTTATTTTTTATTTATATACTTCCCTTCTCCTGCTTCCTTCTTAGTTTCCTGAAGAGTGGTTCCGGTATCAAATTAGAAAGTTTCAAGAAAACTCTGCTGGAATTCAAGTTCTTCTTCTTTATTCTTCTCATTTGTAAAAGCCTAGGCTTACCTTTGATTAGTTTTAAGAAGAAGGCTTTCGTTTGAGAAAGACAAACTTTCGCCCTTTCCAACAATTTTACATTCCAGCAATATGCGATGAAAAACATTATTTTTTTCCTTAATCTCATCTAATATTCTGCATATTCGCAACTAGTTTACAGAAATTCGAAGACAAGTTGTGGTTTAAATTTTGAGGTATATTTCACAAATGCCATTTTAGAAACAAATATTCTGCTTATAAAGTTTCTGTTACTTTTTCAGTGATTTCACCCCCAAAACAGATGTAGCTTATTCCTGTGTTTCCTAAGATTATATTTGTGTTATATTTTAGGATATTCTTACCAGTTTAATATTACAAATAACGAAGTATTTGCAGTTTTGCTGAGGTATGCGTTAAAAAACAGAATTACGAAGCCAAGAAAATTTATTTATTTATTTATTTGCATGCAATGTTGTTTATTATATAAAATAACTTTCCTACAGACTGTTTTAGGTTGAAATATGTAGATTACTCACTGCACTTTGTTTGGTAACATTGTGCCATTGCAGTTTGTGAAATAAATATTTTAAATTTTTTTTCGTTGCCTTTAATATGAAATTCTCAGAAACAGATACGTAGTTTGTTGTTGATTACAGCAAAAGAAATTTGTTAAAGGCAAATATCTGTCATATATAATAGCTATTTTAATTAATTTTAATTTTACTGACTGTTAGATGTTAGTTGTTTTTTTATGTAATAGCATACTTGGTAAAAGTTTGGTACAAAAAAAATATAAACAAAAAAATTTTTTCTACTAATTCGATGTTCATAATACAGAAAAAAATAATTCGATTTTTGCTTTTCTTGTGCCACATCTTAATTTGAGCTGGGTGGGAAGATCCCCCTTTTCAAATGGACTTCGGATTAGAGAGTAGGTTTGCGCAAAATGCACGCCTTTTCTAATGAGAGTTTATAGGCCAGCTGTCCATTTCTTCTAAATGCCTCAGCGGGGCTCTTGCCAGAATATCAGAAGAAGGATCAAAGAGAAAGATATTTAGAGCTTATTTTAAGGATTGCCCTTTTCAGACGGACTTTTGCAGGAGCGTAGGGTAACTCAAAATATCCTTTTTTTCATGTCAGATTCTCTAAGAAAATAGACCATTTCTCCCGAATGATTACAATGTGTAATTATTTGTTTTAACAAAACAAGTAATTGAAATTTTAAAGCAAAAACAACTAATTTTTTAATTTGAAAAATAATCCATAGCAAAATAAACCATTTTTATTAATTTCTTTTATAAATGATTTCCTTGCAAATATCATATAAGTTACCTCACATGAAATTTTTAAATCAAAAAAAGTCTCATCTTCGAATCATTCATTGTTCATTCTGAAGCTCATTTTCTTCAAATATAGTTACATTAATTCGTAAAAATCACGATAATTGTTAAAATATCATTTTCGCAGGGAAACCGGAAACGATAATTGGAAAGAAATGCAAATACACCTTTTTTTGGAAAGTGGCGAAACATCGAAAAGTAATGCTTCATCGCTCGATAGTGACGTTTTCATTTGTTATCGCCGTGTATAAACCAGGTATTTCTTTTGATCCGAAATGCCTCATCGCGAAAAATAAGGCGAAACTCATAAATATTTCATACAGTTTCACATTCGTTAAGGTTTTTCCGTTAGAGAAAAATCGCACAGCGTAGAACTGTGAGCAGTGCATCTATTTATTTATTTTTTATTTATATACTTCCCTTCTGCTTCGTACTTCTTAGTTTCCTGAAGAGTGCTTCCGGTATCAAATTAGAAAGTTTCAAGAAAACTCTGCTGGAATTCCAGTTCTTATTCTTTATTCTTCTCATTTGTAAAAGCCCGGGCTTACCTTTGATTAGTTTTAAGAAGAAGGCTTTCGTTTGAGAAAGGCAAACTTTCGCCCTTTCCAACAATTTTACATTCCAGCAATATGCGATGGAAAACATTATTTTTTCTGTATCTTTGTTCCCTTATTCTCATCTAATATTCCGCATATTGTCAACTAGTTTACAATAATTCGAAGACAAGTTGCGGTTTAAATTTGGAGGTATATTTTACAAATACCATTTTCGAAACAAATATTCTGCTTATAAATTTTCTGTTACTTTTTCAATGATTTCACTCCCAAAAAAAATGTAGCTTATTCCTATGTTTCCTAATATTATATTTGTGCTATATTTTAGAATGTTCTTACTAATTTAATATTACAAATAACGAAGGATATGCATTTTTGTTGAGATATATTTTAAAAAACAAATTCCCTAGCCAAGAAATTATAGTTATTTTATTTATTTATTTATTTTCACTTGCAGTGTTATTCATTATCTACATTAACCTTTCTACAGACTGTTTTAGGTTGAATTATGTATAGTAGAAATTTAAAAAATGCATATCACTGGTACAATGTTACTGATTGCATTATGTTTGTAACATTGTGCAATCAGTAACACTGTATACCAATTCTATCTATTTTGAAATTTTTTCATTGCCTTTAATATTAAAATCTCAGAAACAGATAAATTATGCGGTGTTGATTAAAGCGATAGAAATTTGTAAACTGCAGATGTTTGACATATATGAGAGCTATTTTGTTTTAAATTTTGCTGTCTAATAGTTATTTGTAGTGTTTCTATTATTTCTGGGTATAATAGCATTCTTTGTAAAAGATTTGTACAAAAAAAAGTAGAAAATTTAATTATTTGTTAATAATTCGATGTTTATAATAAAAAGAAATAATTTGATTTTCGCTTTTCTTCTACCACATCTTTCGTAATGCATGTCCAAATTATGTTCTTCACAAATAATATGCTTTTAAAATACGTATTGAATCATAAGTATGCAAATATTTAGGATAAATAAGTTTTTAAATATTATATGAGCCAATAAATATTTAAAAACTTAATAATAAATAGATTATATGAGCCAATGCCTAAAATGTTTTTCATAATTTTTTTTTTAATAATGTTCAAATATTGATTCGTTAGGAAAATATGATTGATCATTTTATTGTAAAGAAGTTTAAAATAGTCATCTGATGCTGCAAGAATCACTTTCACTTTTCTTAAATGTTATCACTAATAAATCACTTTTCTTAAAAGTTATTTCATTAAAAAAAAAATGAGTTTTTCTTCAGATTTCAGTAATTAATTTAAAAAAACACCAATATATTTTTTCAAGTCACTTTTGTAGTTTTTTTTTTTTAAATATTTCAATGTTGAAGCAATATTATTTTATCATAAATATTTTTATAACAGAAAAGCATTGAATAGAAATAATTCGTTGATTTATTTGAAGCAATTTATAAAATTTATAAAACCTTAAAACGAAATAAAACAAATTTATATTTATGCATTCACAATAGAATATCTTCAAAGACAATTATTAAAAAAATGTTCAAAACTAGACAGTAGTTAAACATTTTCAAATAACTTTGATTATATAACAACAACAATTTTACCAAACCTTTTATCTGATATGTTATATTGCCATAATCGACAAATTGAATAACAATAAAAAATAATCAGTCAGCCAAATTCATATGAATAATGTGATACTTAAATTTTTTCATTGATGTAATTATCACAGTCACAGTTCACCACAAGTTTAACCAACGTTAATACCTTTAATTTAAAACACTTAAACCTTAATAATTAAAATTAGACATAAATTTTTGATTGAAAAACCAACTTCAGTGAGTACTAAAACAAAATACATTCAAATGTAATTATTATTTCACTAAATCAGCACAAACATATCATTATTCTTAGTACTTAATACGTGATAATATATCAGAGAAAGGCTCACACTGAAATAATAAGCCAGTGTTTAGAACAATTCAGTGTATAGGTATTCGAAGCAAATAAAAAATGGTTTCAGAAGATAATAAATTTTGCAGTATACCCAACGTCAGGAGAGAAGCAATGGACGATAATTACAGTGCAGCCAAAAGCTAGTTCTCTGAAAAGAAGATTCTGCTAATGACGTAAGCTCAAAATAGACCCAGAAAAGTGGATGTTGGCGTTATTTTTCTCCCGCCATTTTGTTAGAAAAATATGATGAGCAGGCTGGTGATGCAAAACGGGCCAAAGAAAAAAAATTCGAAGTGAAATAAAGTAAGATAAGGTTTCTGATTAATGATGATAAAGATAAGAATTTTCTCTTTCAGGTATAAAATTTTCCACTTTTCCTTTTTTTGGTTTGTAGCGAAATTACAGTTACAGTTAAAGCACTGAGTGGTTTTTCCAGAATAAAGAATTATTCGAGTTTTTAACAAAAAATGACTTTTTTTATATTTTAAATAAAACCATGCATTAAGTTTTTTTTTCCTTCACGTATACCTTCATCATTTTTCGCTTAGATAGATGAGATGTATTATATTATAATTATTTACACAGTATTTGTTTTGCTGTGCTCGCTTAATGAAAATTAAGAATGCTATTATTTATAAAAATAAAATAAAAAAAGATTTCTAAAATTTGATAGGAATTAGAGTATTTAATATATAATAATTTATTTTCTTTCTTTAATTTTCTTAAATATCTAGAAATATAAAATTTGAAATATTTTATTAAATTTAAAATTTGTGATGTTGAAAGTCTAGAATAATAATTATTTTTTATAGTTATTTTTATCAATTAGTTCACAGTCATATACTATCAGTTAAAAGTTTTAAGCATTTTATTATATTTAAAATGTGTGTTATTGGAAACAAAGAATAATAGTTAAATTTTAATTAATATTAAAAATTTATAAATAAACATTTAATAAAAAATTCAAATGCATATTAGATAAGTTAAATATTGTTTCAGATTTTAACGATTATAAATTTTTAATTAAAAATAACGTAACAATAACTATTAATACATATGAGAGAGAAATAAAACAAAATATTTTCAAATGTAATTACTATCTTAATAAATCAGCACAAACATATCAATATTCTTATTACTTAATACGTGATTATATATCAGAGAAAGGCTCTCACTGAAATAATAAGCCAGTGTTTAGAACAATTCAATGTATAGGTATTCCAAGCAAATAAAAAATTGTTTCAGAAGATAATAAATTTTGCAGTATACCCAACGTCAGGAGAGAAGCAATGGACGATAATTACAGTGCACCCAAAAGCTAGCTCTCTGAAAAGAAGATTCTGCTAATGACGTAAGCTCAAAATAGACCCAGAAAAGTGGATGTTGGCGTTATTTTTCTCCCGCCATTTTGTTAGAAAAATATGATGAGAAGGCTGGTGATGCAAAACGGGCCAAAGAAAAAAAATTCGAAGTGAAATAAAGTAAGATAAGGTTTCTGATTAATGACGATAAAGATAAGAAATTTTCTCTTTCAGGTATAAAATTTTCCACTTTTCCTTTTTTAGTTTGTAGCGAAATTACAGTTACAGTTAAAGCACTGAGTGGTTTTTCCAGAATAAAGAATTATTCGACTTTTTTAAAAAATGACTTTTTTTATGTTTAAAATAAAACCACGCATTAAGTTTTTTTTCCTTCGTGAATATTACTATACCTTCATCATTTTTGCTTAGGTAGATGAGATGTATTATATTATAATTAATTACACAGTAATTTTTGTTGTTGTTATGTTTTTCTTTTAATGAAAATTAAGAATGTCATTGTTTATAAAAATTAAATAAAAAAGATTTTTAAATTTGATAGAAGATAGGGCATTTAATATATAATAATTTATTTTGTTTTCTTTAATTTTCTTAAATATCTGGAAACATAAAATTTTAAATTTTAAATTTGTGTTGTTGGAAGACTAAAATACTTAATATTTTATTTATAATATTTGAAATATTTTTAAATAAAGTAATTATAAAAAATGCAAATGCATATTAGGTACGTGAAATATTGTTTCAGGTTTTAATGAAGAAATCTTAATTTAAAATAAAGCAACGATAACTATTAATGAATACTATATTAAAAACCTTATATTGATTACATGTATTTAAATCTTCATCAATACGTATGTATAACTAAAAGTCAGTGTATGTGTAAATCAATGTGTGTGCCATCATGAGTGTGTAAATCAATTCAAAATACCATAGCTATTTTTTTCGGTTAATTCACAGCCATATAGTATAAGTTAAAAAATTTAAACATTTTATCAAATTTAAAATTTGTGTTGTTAAAAGCCTAGAATAATTGTTATGTTTTAATTAATAATATTGGAAATATTTATAAATAAAACATTTAATAAAAACTTCAAATGCATATTAGGTATGTGAAATATTGTTTTAAGTTTTCATGATTGTGAATTTTTCATTAAAAATAACGCAACAATAACTAATAATGCATTTCAGAGAGAAATGAAACCAATTTCAGTGATAAATAAAACAAAATACCAACAAATGCAATTATTATGTTACTAAATCAGTACAAACATTATTTTTATTACTTAATACGTGATTTTATATCAGAGAGAGAGATATATAATGCTCTGAAATAATAAGCCAGTGTTTAGAACAATTCAATGTATAGGTATTTGAGGCAACTAAAAAATGGTTTTCAGAAGACAATAAATTTTGCACTATACCCAACGTCAGGAGAGAAGCAATGGACGATAATTACAGTGCAGCCAAAAGCTAGCTCTCTGAAAAGAAGATTCTGCTAATGACGTAAGCTCAAAATAGACCCAGAAAAGTGGATGTTGGCGTTCTTTTTCTCCCGCCATTTTGTTAGAAAAATATGATGAGAAGGCTGGTGATGCAAAACGGGCCAGAAGAAAAAAATATTCGAAGTGAAATGAAGTAAGATAAGGTTTCTGATTAATGATGATAAAGATAAGAAATTTTCTCTTTCAGGTATAAAATTTTCCACTTTTCCTTTTTTAGTTTGTAGCGAAATTACAGTTGCAGTTAAAGCACTGAGTGGTTTTTCCAGAAGAAAGAATTATTCGAATTTTTAAAAAAATGACTTTTTTTATGTTTAAAATAAAACCATGCATTAATTTTTTTTTCCTTCCGTATACCTTCATCATTTTTCGCTTAGGTAGATGAGATGTATTATATTATAATTAATTATACTGTATTTGTTTTGTGTTCTCCTTTTAATGAAAATTAAGAATGCCATTATTTATAAAAATGAAATAAAAAAAGATTTCTTAAATTTGATAGGAATTATGGTATTTAATATTTAATAATCTAATAATTAATAAAGAAAAAAAAATATCATTACAATATATTTAGATTTATGAAGTGTTGTATGAAAAATTGGCCTAAGTTTATTTAAACAAACAACTAAACTTTTCATAAATTCTTGAAAAAATATAAATAAAATTTTTGTTTATTTTTAAGTTTATTTAAATTTTGCATACGTTTTGCATTTATAAAATATTGCAAACTCTCTTTTATACATGAAATTCCATTCCACGTTTTAAAGCTGAATTCTTTTTAATAAAGCGTCTTCAGTGCTATTTGAAAGAATATAATTTATAATAAAATTTTCTAAAAACTTACTTTGTTGCAAAGGAAATTAAATTTATATAATTTTTGAATAAAATTTAACCAATAATTAGTTTTAAGATTATTATTTATTAACATTAACAGTGAAATAAAACTTAAATATTTCATTACTATCATTTCAATAAATTCTAGAAACTATCCAAGATATCAGATAAAAAAGATTATTATAACAACTTGAGTAACTAAAACAGAAGATAAAAATGCATCTTTTAAGATTAAAACAAATCATAAAACTACAGAATATATCAAGTGCAATAGCTGTACTAAATATTGCAAAACGTTTGAAAACTCATGAACATAAAAGTACAGTTCCCAGGTTAATAATTTTTCTGTGGACACATTTTCCCAAAACAAATTTAAGAGAGAGGTACTCTTGGCCAACCTTTGATATTCCTTTCATTCAGCAACAACTGAAATCTAAATGGCTGGTGGCCAAGAAGAGTGGTAACAAACCATTTTGATGTCTAATCGGTACAATTGATATTATTTATATGTATTTTTCTTTTTTTGTGGCAATTAATCTTTATCTTTTGCTACTTAGCTATTCAGTTGAGATACACAGTTTTGAACATTTGCCAAAAATTATTTGGTAACTCTAGCGTAACTCGTATGCAATAAATATAATGTTTTGGGCTTATTTCAACTAGTTATTGCTATTTATGGTCATTTTACGAGAGAAGAGAGCTATTAAGAAAATTAATGAAATACGCCTTCAATTTAGAATATATTTTTAAGATTATCTTCCTATTGTTTTATGTTTCCTAAATATTTCATTTTGAAAACATAATTTTTAAAACCAAGTTAGGAAAGCGTAGCTCATGGTAAACTTACTTAAAATCATATGATATTTTAAAACAGAGAAATGGGGTATTTATACTACATTACATTGCATAATTAAGATAATTTATCTTTAATTTGTTACAATTTTTACAGATACTTCAACATAAAAAGCTTCAATGTTTCAATCACACAGATTTCATTAAAGCAGAAAGACTTCCAGAAAAAATTGTTATCTAATCATATCATATACAATTTATATGTAATAAAGCATCAAACATTTTTGATTGGAAGACCTTTGGATTAAATACGGCCAGAATTTCTTATGAAAGTAAAATGTATTAAACGCAACCATGCATTTTTTAAGTGTTAAATCAATAAAATCAAATTAATGAATGATTAAATATTTTTTTTCTGTGATCTTATAAATTGGCATTTTAATAGTTTTAGAACGCATTTATTATAAAATATATATAAAATTAAGATTATTCTTGTAGATTTTCATAAATTTTAAAGATTATTTTCATCTTTAAATGTATGACAACAATTTATTTATCTAAATACATTCTATGAAATGGTAGTAGTTTGATTTTCCTTAATTATTTTACACGTATGTAAGTTAAAATTAAAATTTTGAAACTTTACTGCTTAAAACTTCTCAAATGCTAAACATTTTTAATATTTCTTGAAAGTATATAAACTAAAAAGTATTTTAAAATTCACAATAATTGAAGGAAATTTTCATCTTTTCAATGTCAATTGAAATAATACAAGCTAACTTTTTTTATTTTCAAATGACTTCTCCTGGTTAAGAACTGATTTTTGCTTGGTTTCATTCAATAGAATTTCTTAAGTGTTTAATAACTTTTAAAGAACAAAAGACCATCTGCGGAAGTTATTTTCAATTCTGACTTAGAAGGACATGTACAAAGCTTCCTAGAATACATTTACATATAAATTGAATTTTTTTCTCTGATTAACTTCCAATCTGAGAATATTGACGCTTCATTACCGTTATATTTTTATATCTTCAGAAATGCTCAAACTGATTTGAAATGGTATAAATTTTTTCTGGATTTATTTCTAAAAATATCTTTAACAATGATTGGTACGTATTAAGTAAAAGAATTTCAAAAACTCAATAATTCTTTTATTTTTAATTTTTTTTTTCAAAAAAAAATATGTATATTTTCTTTAATTTAATTGTACCCTAGCATAATAATAAGGAAGGAAATCATTTTTTTTTTTTTTTTTTTTGCTCAATTTATAGCATTTTTCTGGCAAAATATTTATCAGTCTTAAAGTATTTAAATGAATATTCACATGAACATTTTACAAAGGACGATATATAAGTCTACGATATATAATTGTGCTTTATTTTCACATGAAATTTCTATTTATATAAATATTTGTTAGTGTGTATACTCATTTCTAATTGATCAACAGTACAATAAGAAGACAAAAATAACACATAATTATTTAATTTATTTCCTTAAATGAAAATATAAAATAAATAATAAGAAAATAATATAAAATATAAAATATATTTTAAGCCTATGCTATTGAAAAATTGTTATTTTAAGCCTATGTTATTGAAAAATTGTTATTTTAAGCCTATGTTATTGAAAAATTGTTATTTTAAGCCTATTGTTATTGAAAATATTAAAAATAGCTTAGTTATTAATTAAATTTTAACATTTTAATTCTAAAAGAAATTTTAAAACAATTCTTTAATTAACTTGTTATTAATCATACAAAATATTATATCTCTTTGTGTTCTAATTCACCTTTTAATGTATTTTTTTGACTTCCAATTTTTCACTATTAAATAATTCATCATTATTTAATGGAACAAGATTAAGAATTGCTTTAAAATTTCTTTTAGAATTAAAATTTTAACATTTTCTAATAGTGTTATTTTTAATATTTGTTTTGTTCAATAGCGTAGGCTTAAATTTTTTTTTTTTCATTTTATTTATATTTACTTTTATTTTCACGTAAGAAAAAAAATTAAATAATTATGTGTTATTTTTATCTTCTTATTGTACCTTTGAACAATTAGAATGCCTATAATTTTTTAAATAACTTGACAGTTTTCATGGTTATTTTACTTTAACATAAAATTTATTTAATTCTTTATTTTTTAAATATTGTTGATTTTTTTCTATATTATCGATTTATATATATAGCAATTTATATGACAATTTTAATGGCTTCGAGCTTTGTAAGTAATGTTCTCTAGATATTATTTATTTATTTACTTCTTAAAAATTACTTTACCACACAAGTACACATTCAGTAAGTGAAAAAGTATATTTGAAAATGAAAATAATAAGGAAGGAATAATTTATTTTTTCTCTGGATTTTTTTTTCCTTTTAGCTTTTTTTCTTAATAAAATTTACTCAAGTGAAAATTACATAATTTCACTGAAATTAAATAACTCAGATTCATGTCCTAAAATTAATATACTGAGCATATTAGTAAATAAACAATATAATATAAAAAAAATTATTTCTGCGAATGATTTTTATTCACTTAAACTATTTTTTGGAGCAACTAACTTAAAAAATATAATCTCATTCAAATTACAAAAAAAGAATACTAATAATATAAATAAATTGATGCAGGTGATATTTATATTATCTATTATTTATTATTATTTATGTATTAGACTGGTTATTATCTATATCCATAACTTATGCGAAACTAAAAAATTAATTTAAAATAAACAATTCATGACTGCATAAAAACCTAAAAAAGCATTATTCATATAACAAAAAATTCCAGTATAAATTTCAGTGAAGAAGTAATTCAGTAGCTTGACAAATGTGTCCATCTCAAGATTTATTGAATCTTGCAAATAACACAGGAAAAGGCCGAATTTTCTTGAGAACTAAATAGCCTCCCATTTCTCATAGGCTTCCAACCCCTTCTTTAGAATAAATTTCAACCAGATTTTACATTAGTTTTACACGTCAATTTTATTGATCCACTGAAGTCTAAAAATATAAAATAAAATATTTATTCGATGCATTAAAATAGTTAAAACCAATTATTATCGAACATAACTCATTTGCTCAATTGTTGATTGGAAATCGATGCACAAGATTATTTTTTTTATCATTTTCATTTTTTTAATTTCGTGATATTAAAAGCAAATGTAAATAGTTTCTTACATACAAATTTAAATGATAGATTTTCCATTTTATCTCTTTAAGTATTTTTTAAAAATGATATAATTCTTTATATTTTAAGACCGTAATTCAATGGCATTCTTTTGCTATAATGTTAAATAAGAAAATTTTCAAATATTATGTGTTTTAAAATATTAAAATATTTATAATATATTATTAAATGAATAAAATATTTAAAATAAGTTATTAAATGAATTTATTATAGATAAAATTAATAAAGTTTAAAAGTGAACCTGAATATTTTTTTTCTCCTGCACGCTTTTAAACCATTTTTGCCCTATAAAAAAATGAAGACCATAGATCATTTTTACTATATTTATAATAATATTCTATTAATCTCATTTTGTGGAAATCATAAATTACAATATTTTATAAAAGTTACAGCTTTGTAACCAGGCTTCCTCCTACACACTGGAAAAAGCGCCCTTCAGAAGAAAGGACAATATGCCTTGAGACTCTCACACCAGAGGAAGTACAGTGTAACCACGCTCTTCTGTTGAGAAACATTTAGTTTACAGTCTCTCACCCCGAGAGCAAATATATTTAGTGCATCCTGCGCTTACCTGAGTGTCAGTTTTTCGACTTAAAAGTGAAATCCCTACACAAATCACTTTAAATGTGCTACATATTGAACGCCTCTAATTGTATGTGTATGGCGTTTGGGAGTTAAATAAAGCTGTGATTTCTCCAACCTGTGCTCGAGTATACCAACCCTACAATATAACCCAGTTACAATCTGGTTGCCCAATCTGCACACAACAGCTTTTAACCTAATATTGAGTACCTGCAAAAAATAACAGACACACAAAAAAAATTTATTTAATTATCTCAAATAAAAAAATAAAATATATATTATTTTATGTAAAATAATAATACCTGAAAATAACTTTTTCTATGTAGTTTAAATGCATTTCTTCTTAATTTTTTTATTTCCAAGATAAACAGAAAAATTATTTAACTCATTGTTAATATTTTAAGTAAAAAAATATTTATAATTATGTTTTCGTACATTCAGCGAAATTCAAAACATGTTTTTTTCTTTCAAAAATAATAAGTTAACCAAAAGGTTACAAAAACTCTAACAAAAAATTACTTTTATATTCTTATTATCTCTTATTCTTATATTCTTATTAACTATTTTTTTCAAAAAGTTTTATTATTAAAAATTCTAAAGAAATATTATTAGCACTACCTATTCAAATTAATAAAATGAAATAGTCAAAGATATCAGATGGCACATTGCACTATAAACATTTCTGCAATGTATGTACTTTTATGTATCTATAAATTGCAAAAAAGGTAATTAATGTTGTATTTAATTATTTTAACGCATTTTGTATCAATTTAAAACAACGCGTTAAAATAATTATTTATCCAAAAGCAAATTTATTGAACTATAAAAAATATATTAATCTTATATACATATTTAGAATTCTTTTTGTATATAAAAAAAATATTTTCGTAACTGTTTGCAGTGTTATTAGTCTTCCATGGAATTGTCGTTTTGAATTAAATATTAAATGGTATAAGCATATTCCAAAAAGGGATTTGTCTTTGATTATATTTGGTATTAAATAAATAACTTAGAAATTTCAACATAGAATAATTTATAAATATTTATATATTAAAGCATATTACAGTCTATTATGAAATAAAAGAAAAAAGAAATAAAAAAGAAATGCCCTTGTGATGTAGGCTATTACATTCTTTGTTTCAGTACAAAAAAATATTTAAGAAATGTTCTTTAATAAATTTTTAATGTATTTTTATACATAATATATTCTTCTCTTTTATGCAAAAAATTTTTAAATCAATTCTTCTCGTTAAATTTCTTTTTACAGAAACAAGTACCTCGAGTGAAAATAATTATAAAATGAAATCTTAAAAGCAAATCTTGAACTACAAGTTAGAATATTAGTTAATCTTTCTCTGGTGGAAGATTATTTGAAAAGAAATTAATAGACTTCAAAGAATATAATCAATACTTAAATTGGCCTTTATTTTACTAATATTCAGTATCATAAAGTAACGAATTCAGAATGAGATTCATAAAATAATGCAGTTCAGCTTGTTACATTGAAAAATTAGAAGACTCTCAAAATTTCCTGAATAATTGTGCACCTTAAATTTAGAAAAATACTTCTACCTGGTGGTATACTCTCATTATACTCATTATACAGTTATGAGCACATTTAGCGAATTAGAGGCCAAAACGATAGAAGTATAAATACTCCACCTATTAATAACATTGATCGACAAAATTTAATTTTCTGTTAAATTAATTAATATAGCCTGTTTGTTAATAATATGTTTTTTTCAAAATTGCATATATATATATATTTTTTTTTGTAACGGGTAATTTTTTATTTTTGTATTACAAAATTAAAAAAGTTCATACTGTTTTAAAAGGATTAGTTTTATTTAATTTACTTGCGTGTGTTAATCAAAGTCAGAATTTAGTTTTTAACAATTTTCTACTGTATTTTACTTGAGGAACAAATCTGTTCAGTGTCCAGTGCAAGCATAATGGGATTCCATTTTCCCTGATAAAGTTTTCCATTGTTGAAATATCTTGGTGGAATCGCTTACAGTGCCCGATTTTCAGGAAAGAAGTCCAAGTGTGAATCCAGAAAATGTATTTTTAGGAACATACTACATTCCAGAGCTTTATAATTTTAAAGAAATTCTGAAATAGTCTTCCATAGTTCTCAGTGTTTCTATTACTAGAAATTCAGTTACGAGCTTTTTAAAAGACTTCCATGCAGATTTTTCAAACTCATTCAAACTTTCCTCAATGTCTTGGTTCTTATTTTGGAACTATCAAATATACCCTCTTTTATTTTAGCCTTATAGAATCTGTTCTTCATGTACAAAAAGACCGGACTTCTTTTATCCATTGCCTTAGTAAAATTTTCATTAATTCAAGATAGATGTGCAAGGGGAAAATATATATGTTCTGTGGATTTACAAGTGGTTGAAAAGTTAGGATTTTTTCTCTAGGTTTCATATTTTTTTAGCCTTTTTGGGGGGTTTTTCCGACAAAATGAATTTTGTCATCACTGTTATCCCCCTCGCATAGGCAGCAACAAAATGTATTTTATCACGGTTGGAGACATAACAAAAGTGCTATAACTTTCAAATCAACGCATATATTCAACAATGCTATTAGTATTGTATCTTTGATAGCAAATTCTTCATGTTGTCATACATATCTTTATGGACTGCCTAGAGAAGAGGAATCAAAGACTTATCATTTCTAATCTGAAGAGGCAAGGCTTTTAAACTGAGTCTAGAATAATCTATAAGAAACCTCAATTCCTTAATATCATGAGGGTCTTCTAACTCACACAGGAATGAATCAACACCAAAACAATACACTAAACTGTCCTCTGTGGAGAACAAGCGGTGGGGGTCTGGTTCCCCGTCAATGATAAGAAGAAATCGTAATTCCCCACTCAAGGAGATTCCAATCTTTAAACTGGAAGCCAACAATTACAAATGATTTTTTTAACAAGTATAAATCAAGGACAAGATCTGATCATTTATATTAGATTTATTGTTATATTTGGTTCTGTAGACGTACCGCCAAAATCTAGATCTTCAATTCTTTTTCTGGACTTAGTTTTAAATTTTCATCGATAGAGTTTTCTGAATGTAAACTTCAATTTTCAAGCGGCGTGGTGATTGGAAACTCTTTGCTGTGAGGAACAAGTCCTGAAAGCTGAAGGAAAATTCATATATTTGAGGGTTTTCTTGATTTTGCTTGTTATTCTAATAATATTTTAAATAGCTCCGTGAAGTTGTCCTTTGGTTGGAACTGCAAATGGTATATATGGTGACTAACCACTAAATAATGTTACACAAGACGTTCATCAAATATGAATTTCTCCTCATCACCAATTTAACACTCAAAATGAAGTTCATATGCCTTTTTTTATTAAGGGAGTAATATTCCTTCTTTGGGACTTCAGAGTTATTTCACTTCAGACATAACAAAAATTGTTTGGATGTTTTTCACAATTTCGCAGCATTTTAAGCAATCTATTCATACAAAAATAAATAATTTAACGCAAAATAAAGATGTGAAGTTCACTATAAGTTAATATAAACACCTTTCTAACTCGACACACAAGTCTAAACTAACGAGGTGCCTTACGTAAACAACACGGATGTTCGCTAGACTTGTTTTGACTGGTCTGGCTTGTATTTGATAACTTTATTAGAATCTCTATTGCCAAACATAGATTGTTGGCGACCACCGTCTTTGAATAAAGCCGCAAGTAAATCGAGCTATATCAAACAAGACACTATTTTATCTGTGATATATATTTTTTTAATTTAATATATATTAAATTCAAAAAATAATTGATCCCAGTGGATCCTTTTATGGTTATATTTGCCTTTAGCATACCAAAGTTCATAATGACGAACTACAGTTAACCATTCAATGAAATTACTGTCGATGATCCTGTTAATAATATCGAAAATTGTTTTTAATAATAGTTAATATTGTTGATAATTGGTATTATTAATAATTGTTGAACATATTGGTTAATAATAATTATTATTAACATATAAATCTTGTAAAACGATATGAATTTTCCTTGTTTGCTTCCTTTGAATAAAATTGCAGCATTATAAATATGTTCAAAACAGCTGCATACTTATTCATACGATCTAATGTAAGGAGAACATATCTTCAAAACTAAAAGAAGAAAAAAAATTACAAGCATGCATTCTTCAATTTCTTTGTTTTACAATGTAATGCTACGCGAGTTATAATATTTCAATGTGAAAAATAAATTAAACAAACAAATATCATTCTACGAAAACTATTCTCCCATACCACCATCCGGATTGCAGGAACTCATTTCGAAAATTCAGCAAAAAGAAAATTCCGGTTTCTCGCTTAAAGTATATTTATCAGTTTCCCCATTGTCTGAATGAAATATATAACGGCAGATAATATTACGTTAAAAAAAAGAAATTTTCCATCGTGCACCGTTTTATCTTCAAGGAATTCCGTTCTTCCAATTACTATAGACTTCAGATTCCGTTCCGTTCCTTTGCTTCGTGCGCTTATTTCTTTTCGCTTATTTTTATACATATAATATCCGATCTACCGTCTACTAATCATTTATCATATATATACATTTATTTTTTATTTTTTTCATCCCATCATTTCTACCCTCTCCCTCAGAATCTGTCCTTAGGCGACGTGGCCTTTGGAAGATGAACTGTTCCGGAATCACATCCATCTTGCAAGCTGGCGTAGAATTTTTGGTGATTGATGTTAGAGTGAGCTGCATATGCTAGCGGGAAAAAGTTAAAAGAGAAGAAAATCTCTTAACTGAAGTATAAAATAAGACAAAGGTTGAAAAAAAAAAAGGTATCCGAATTGGGTAATTGTTTATTTCATTTTCTACGTGAGTCACCAAGAATTTGAATTTCTTTATAAAGGAAGAGTAAGAAAAAAAAATGAAAACAGATAGAGGAAATTTTATTTTAGAATTTTTCGGAATTTATAAAAAGACGTTGGAAAAGGAAGGAGAAAAAAGACTGATATGCCGTATCTTCAAAATATGAATTATTCACTACTACCTCCATTGTACTGTGACATTTGGCGTATCATAAGCATTTAAGAAAGAATTGTGCTTCCTAAAATTACTCAGCAGGAAATAAGAAATATTTTTCTTTCCAATATTTTCTTAAACAAGACCAAAGAAAGTTTTTCTGAACTGTTTCGGAAATATATTTTTGTTTAAACATATTGATTCGCCAATCACAGTTTTATAAACAAAATGTACTTTATGAAATTATATTCAAGCACTTCTAATTTTTGCAGTAGCAAATGAATCATGAATTTCTTAAAGGTTTTAACCAAGATTTTAAAAATATTACAGAAATGACGTAGTAAACTTTTTTTTCTCAAAACTTTTAATGTTAAATGGATATTTTTTCTGAATCTTCTTACTATTATGCAATTCATGCAATACATGAATCTTTTAACTATATTATTTTGCATTATATATTGAAATGATTTCCTTTCATGACATAATATCGAAGAAAATGGCTGTTATAGTTTACACAGATGTTACCGTTTACGAACGTAGCACTTTTTTTCTCAAGAGAAGAGTTTTGGCATATCATTCCCATGAGAGAGGAATGCATATTATTTGACAAGCATATAATAAACCCATGATTCAAATTTTACAGCAAACGAGTTTTATTGTGGATATATACATGCAATTAGAGTTTTGTACAAAGGAGAACAACTTGTCACTCAAATCTGAAAGATATATTCGGTGTCATGTATAATGAGGAAATTAGCGACTGTGCGACCTTCTCAGATAGAAACAACTGCAGATTGAATATGAATTGTATTATGAGTTGATCCTTCGTGATTGGTGACAGACCACGAGTTGAGAAATGTCTACTCCAAAGAAAAGTGAAGAAAGCTTACCTCTCCCCCCGCCCTTTGACGGACTGTCTTAAAAGAAGTTTTTTTGGTGAAGAAGGGAAAAGTTATGCGATGAGTCGACCAGATGTGTTTTTTTCCCTCTGAAGTGGCTGAATAGGCCGGAGTTTTCTGTCTGTTTTCAAAGTAAGCCCCTTGTGGTTTCCTGATTTAGCCGCACTTAAATCGTGAACTGCACTTGTGTATCTAATTTATGTCTTTAATTTTCATTTTTTTTGTAAATAAATGTTCTGTATATATATAAATGTTTTAACATAAAATTTAAAGTGTTCCTATAAACAAAAAAGGGGCCTTCTTCTTGAAGCGGTTATAAGTCTAGTATAGGCTGAGACGTTACACGAAACTCGTTCAACTGCTTAGGGGGTTTTAGTAACAAAATGCCATTATGAAAGAACGATTAATGTGAAAGAATATTTATATTAATTTGTACTTGTTTTTTTTTCGGATTTTACAAAATTGTTTTACTACTTATAAGGAAAACTAACCTCGTACTTTTTTTCAGTATCTTGCCCTTATTTTCTTGCTGCTGTTGATCACTGCAAAATAACTTCGTAAAAATTTTCGAATTCTTTCGGTATATGTTTCTTCCGAATATTTTTTTATTTTTTTTTATTTTTATGTTATTTTTTGTCAATAAATTATGATATTAAGGAATCACTTTCCAGGGGATTTGAAATTGATGAAAATGAAAGGGCACATTCTCTGGCAAAAAAAAAAGGAACAAAAAAAGTTCCTGGACCATGTCTTAATCCCTCTTGACTCTTTGGAAGAACTATACGGGACAAATTTAGTGGCCTCGTATATTATTGAATTATCATCTAACACCAAAAAGAAGTCTGGAAAACAATAGGGGATGACTGGAAAAAAATTTTGGTAAAAACTCCTAAAGAGTCTATTGCCAATTTTAGATTAAGTACTGGGCACGAATGCCTGACCGAACATCTGGCCAAAATAGGGATTGTGAACTTTTATATATGTGTTTTATATAAGACAGAGAAAATAAAGAAGGCCTATCTGCTTGTTTGCTCTGGACTGCATTCTAACTTGATTTACTACAAAATGGTGATTTGAGTACTCTTTACTGGAGGGCCAGAAAAAACATGTCCTGATCGCACGGACTTTTATTATGATACTTCAAGAGTTTTAAATTTTTATCCTTAGCAGATTTAACTTGTTTTTAAGGTACTTTGACCATTTTTGTTAAGATTATTTTTCCCTTTGTAATTTTTGTTTGCTTGTATGTTCTTTTGGTTTCTGCAGTAAGTGGCCAAATTTGTATGTATTGACTTCCAATAAAGCCATATGTAACAAGAACAGCAACATATTGTTTTCCTCTGGTTTTTTTCTTGTTTCTTAGTGCTATTATATTCATTTTTTTTTATTCTTCATCCACAGAATCTCATTGTTCACTCATTCTAAAAACAGGATTGAAAATCCTATTTTAAGACACACAGCATTACTTTCTCAGCCAGAACTCTAACAAAATGAGAAAGTAATGAATAATGTCTCATAAGTCTTTTTTGAGACTGCACATTATGAAAAAAAATAACCTTCACTAATGAAAGGTGGATTTCCAGTCTCTCATGGGGTGACTAGTCAAATTACAAGAGTCAAATTACATGGAGTAGCAATAAAATAGAATCCATAGGGAAAAAATATCCCATTATCCCATTTAATTGTATATATATTAAAATATCTATAGCGTGATTTTACCCTTATTATAAATTATTTATTTAAATATTCAAAATCCAAAACTATTAACTTCATTTGATGTATTATCTCTATAAGGTACAACTTCAAAATAAGCAAAAAAGAAAGAAGTAAAAATAACGAGATTGATGCGTTTATCTGAAGTGCGTTTCTCAAAATTAAACTTATGAATATCACAAATTCGTAAGCATTTTATGCAAAAAAAAAATATTATAATTTTTATACTATTATATAAAAAATTTGGAAAAAATATTTTTAACCAGTCTTTTAATTTAATATTCAGTTATATATTCATTAATCAATTTCACAATAGATATGTAAATATTTCTGAAAATATTATTCTCCAATCCGAGTAAAACTCCTTATCAAAATATTTGAAAAATAACTAGTTTATATGAAAAATTCTAGTTTATATGAAAATTTCTAGCTTATACAAGTATGTTTATATTTTTCTTACGTTTCATTTTGTTCCGGTAAAAGCTAAAAATCAACATTGATCAAAAATAGAAGTTAAAAGCTTAAAATTCATTAATTTAAAGTCATATGAATGTATCAGACATCAGTTCAAGTTTTAATTTAATGTTTTTTTGTAAAAGCGGATTTGTATATTTGTCATATTTTATACTATTAAAATCTGAACGTAATTCCTAAGCTAAAATCCTAATCTATAATCCTAATTGAAAGTTTTAAAATTTTCTTTTAATATTCAATTTAAATTTATTTATTCAAATATTTTCCAAATAAATTACGAGATAGACTTTTTATCATATTTGCATGATAGGAAATATTTTTCATTCACTAACTATACTATATCAGTATACGCTATTTCATAACATGACTTTCCTCAATCGTATTCACTTTATACGTCTCTTTATACATCTTTTCACATGCCACGTCTTCTCAAGAAAAGTAAAATAATTCTTTCAAGCCGGGCTTTGATGTTTTCTTAGAAAGTTACAGATAACTTCCAAAGCAAATATATAACTTTATATAGCAACTCTCTCTCTCAATTCTGTTATGTAGAACATGTCTTGATGTGATGCAACATGAAGAAATATTTTATCATAATTTTCAAAGAGGTTCCTTCACTTTTCTATGTACTATTATTCAGAAAATCGATTTTAGTGCAGAGTATAAGCTTCACCCATGCAGTATATATGACAAAATGCTAACTATCATGCAAATAAATTAAAACTGAAATAATTAGCAATACATGTGAGACAAATGTAAAGGTTTTTTCTTAAGTTGAATTTAACTTTTTAAAAAGGACTTTTACTGATATTATGACAAATATTTAATTTCATAAATACTCTTTTTTAATAAGTTTTCGAAATCAAAGTGGTTAATTTATTTTGACGGTAATTATCGCTAGCAATTTTTCTAAACTGTCTCTTTATTTTAAGTAAAATTATCTTTAGTATCTATAATCAGTATCAGTTAGTAAAAATACATTCAGTATCAATTAGTAAAAAAGTGTATTAGATAAATTTTCAATTAGGATGCTGGATTTTAATCTACAGCTTTGACATTATCCTATGTTAAAGCTTAGATTAAAATCCAGACTTAACTTTGACATTATCCTATGTCAAATAATGTCAAAGTTTTAGATTAGTTGTATATAGATAAAATATAGATCCCAAATGTTACTTTAAATAATTATTAAATACAAGTTCACTCTTTTTAGATAAAATTTTTATTCATAATTCTTATGCATAAATTAATTTTCAATAAAACCAATTAATAAATTTTTATTGGCAATTTGTTTGGCTTATAATGATCATGGCAGTAGCATAATTTGCTTTAAAATAAAATTTATACATTGATATATTCAAGTCTTATTGCTTATTAAATTAGCAGCCTGGTGCATTAATAAAAATTACTTCACCGTAATTGATCTAGTTGCTCGTAATATTTCTTATGGATTATAAAATAAATGTCTGTCAATTTAATAATTTAATTATTGAATAGATTCTATTTTTTACAATAATTACTACTAAGTTCATAACTGATATGCCTTTCACTACTCAAATGATATACATTTTTACGATTTATTGTTATTTATGGTATGCTACGGAGATGTTCTACTATAGCCCAAAGGAAGAAAAATACACTTTTATGAGTTTTCTCAATGTGAATTAGCTTATATTTATATTACTTTTCCCATTAAACATAATACTACATAATCCTATTGAAAAAATATACGTCATTATAATAGTTGATGAATGATACTAAGCCATGATCTCTCGTACTATAATAACTATTTTATATTTGAATATTTCATATATTATTAAATATCAAGAATGTTGTTATAATTTAGAGATTATTTATTACACTTGCTGAAAAATTAAAGCAATAGTTCTCAATTTGTAAAAAATAATATAATTTTTTTAATTTTATTAAATTAATAACTTAGAGCAAGAATTTTATTAGATAAATAAAATTTAACTAACTATTAATTTAGCATTTTCTATCAGGTAATATAATGAATAAGCCATGATCTCTCTTAATTTAATAATTATTGTATAAATTTGGATATTTTATAGTAAAATATCTGGCATGTTGTTAAATTGAGAGTTTATTCTTTAAACTTGCTGAAAAATAAAAGCAAATAGTTCCCAATTTGTAAAAAAAAAACTATAATTCTGTCTGTTAACTTTAATAAGTTAATAAAGTATTTTATCATATAAATAATAATTTAACTGCCCCCATTTTTCTTATAGTAAAATGTCTGGCATGTTGTTAAAATTCAGAGATTATTCATTAAACTTGCTGAAAAACAAAAGCAATTGCTCCCAATTTAAAAAAACTATAATTCCGTTAATTTTGCTAAATTAATAAAGTATTTTATTATATAAATAATAATTTAACTAACGACAGTTTTTCTGGCCCACAAAGAGGTTTCATTCTTCATATAATTAGTTCATGCTTATATAATACGAAAAAAGTTTTCCTTCTAACGAGGATAAGATATGTATTTTTTCAAACCAAACTTCTCTTTGTAAAAAGATATTGCTTTTTATTATTCTTTCACCAGAGATATTCAAAGGAGAAAATTACTAACTTAAATAACAATACTTCATGAAAATGAACTAAAGCATTTTGATTAAATTATTCAATGAAACACCATCTGAAGAGTCGAGAAAGCCAGTCTCTAAGGAAATTTAGAAGATTTCTGGAAAAGATTTAAGAAGCATACTGTAAATAAAGTCTTCTTTTTGTTTCTTCTATATTGATTTGGCATTTTAATTTTCCAAGCATTCGTATTCTTCCTATTTAAAAAGAATAAGTGATAAACAGAAATCATGATTTTTCAAAAGAGATAATTAATATTGTGGAAATCCCCATAAAGTTACGAAATTCCATTATTCAATCTTGTTTTTTAAATAAGATTAAGTTTCATTGTAAGAACGAAACAAAATTTATAAATTATAATTGCGAAATAATTCGAATGTAGCATGAATTGTTAAATTTATATTTCAACTTTCTTTATTAAATTTATATTTCTATAACATTATAAATAATTAATTTTTTTAAATAAAGAGTTTTATTCAAATTAACAAAATATATAATTAATATTGTGAAAATCAACATAAATTTACTACATTCTATTATTCAATCTTGTTTTTTTTTTTTTTTTAAATAAGATTAAGTTTTATTGTTAGAAAGAATCAGAAAATATAAATTATAATTGTGACATAATTCGAATGTAGCATGAATTGTTAAATTTATATTTTAATTTTCATTTATTACATTATGAATAATTTAATATTTGTAAATGAATAGTTTTATGTAAATTACGGTATTTTTAATAATGCCAATATTTTGTCATGTTTTCCTGAAATTAATTTCATTTTTTTATAATTAAATATTCATCAAATTAAATTTCTGGTGTATTTATAATTAAAGAATATTGCTATTTAAAAATTTATTTTTTAATATGATATTTAGTGCATCTTGCAATTGCATAGACATAAAAATTATTTAAAGGTTTAATAGAAATGTATATGTTTATTATAATATTTTCTAATATTTCTCTTGAATAGGTTAATTTTGCCAAATGATGGCATTATTATATAATATAATATAATTTTATTATTAGGCATGATATTATTGCCGATTATATTATTACGCGTGAAATTATTGCGATTATAATATTAGGCATGATATTGTTGGCGATTATATTATTAGGTACTAATATATTGATAATTTTTTATGTAAAATTTCATTAGACTTCAGACAAGACAGTACATAAGAATGAAAAGAATATTGAAAGTCTAAAATATAGATTTTCATTTAAAATTATTCCTTTTTCATTTACATTTAATACTTAAAACATAACTTTTAAACTATGATTAAGTAATCTAAATTTCCTATCTTAAATGTTTTTGAAAATTACCATATAAAGCCATGATCTCTCTTAATTTAATAATTATTTTATAAATCTGAACATTTTATATCATTATTCAGTAAAATATCTGGCATGTTGTTAAAATTCAGAGATTATTTATTAAACTTGCTGAAAAATAAAAGCAAAAGTTCCCAATTTGTAAAAAAAAAACTATAATTCCGTTAATTTTAGTAAATTAATAAAGTATTTTTATTATATAAATAATAATTTAACTAACTCCAATTTTTCTGCACCACAAAGAGGTTTCATTCTTCATATAATTAGTTCATACCTCTATAATATGAAAAAAGTTTTCCTTCTAACGAGGATAAGATATGTATTTTTTCAAACCAAACTGCTCTTTGTAAAAAGGATATTGCTATTTATTATTCTTTCACCAGAGATATTCAGAGGAGAAAATTACTAACTTAAATAACAATACTTCATGAAAAATGAACAAAAGCATTTTGATTAAATTATTCAATGGAACACCATCTGAAGAGACGCGAATGCCTAGTCTCTAAGGAAATTTAGAAGATTTCAAGAAAAGATTTACGAAACATACTATAAATAAAGTCTTCTTTTCGTTTGTTCTATATTGATTTGGCATTTTAATTTTCCAAGCATTCGTATTCGTTTTCTTTAAAAAGAAAATGATAAACAGAAATCATTATTTTTCAAAAGAGATAATTAATATTGTGGAAATCCACATAAATTTACTAAATTCCATTAGTCAGTCTTGGTTTTTTGAAAAATAAGATTAAGTTTTATTGTAAGAAAGAAACAGAATATATTAATTATAATTGCGAAATAATTCGAATGTAGTATGAATTGTTAAATTTATATTTCAACTTTCATTTCTATTGCATTATAAATAATTAAATTTTTTTAGTGAACAGTTTTATTCAAATTATGGTATTTTTAATATTGCCAACATTTTGTTTTATTTTCCTGAAATTAAATTCATTTTTCATAATTAAATATTCATCATATTAAATCTGTAATGTATTTATAATTAAAGAATATTGCTGTTTAAAAATTTATTTTTTTAATATATTTATTGCACTGCATAGACATAAAAATTATTTGAAAGATTAATAGAAATTATTATATTTAATATAGTAGTTTCTAATATTTGTCTTTAATACATTAATTTTTCCAAAAGATGACATGATTATATTGTATAATACAACATAATTTTATAATTAGGCATGATATTATTAGCGATTATATTATTGGGCACTAATATATTGATGCAGTCTGGTACAAAATTTCATTAGACTTCAGACAAAACAGTACATTAAAATGAAAAGAATATTGAAAGTCTCAAATATAGATTTCCATTTAAAATTATTCCTTTTTCATTTACATTTAATACTTAAAACATAACTGTCAAACTATTCTTAAATAATCTAAATCTCCTATCTTGAAGGTTTTTGAAAATTATCATATAAAGTTATTTAAACAAAGCAAAGATGTTTCAGATATTGAGACAAATTAAACTACAAAAAACTTCCATACATTCTCAAAATCCTTAATTTCATTTTATTTAAACTAAAGCCTTTTATTTTAACTTTTTATTCAAAATTCTAGATTTAAGTTATTCATTAACATATCAGATCCGAACTTTATAATATTATCAGTAAGTATTGTAAGAAAAACTGTTTTAAAATAGAGTACTTTTAAGGGGTAGTAAAAAAGAAGCAGGTATTAAATGCTTAACATAAAAGATACAAAATTCCTTTCAATTCTTAAAAATTGGAGTATTACTTTGGATTAACTGCAATAAAATTCATAATATGTTATAATTATTGTTACTTTAATTATTCGTCAGAGGATAAAATATTGAATTGCTTTAAAAATTTTTTAATGTATTCTTTATTTGTTTGAATGTCATTCCTAGAAGTAATTATGTTATCCCACATATTTTAATCAATTCAAATCTTAATCAAGAATTCGAAAAACCATACTAAATTTTTTTTTAAATACAATACACATTATTATATTATTCTTTTCAATAAATTTTATTAGCATTAAAAATAATACAGTACAATATTAAAATAATAAATAATTTTTTATTTTATTATAAAAATAAATATGAAATTCAAATAAAAAATACATAGTTTTACAACAAACTGCTAACTTGTGATAACCCCAATTGTAATATTTCAACTAATTAAATGTAAACTTGACAAAACGCACCTGTGATGTTCAAAAGGGGTTCATGGGATGGGAGAATTTCCTATGATCCAATTATCTGCAGGCAGAATACATTCATTACAACCAATCGTGTACGTTCTTTTTTAATACAATAAGAATTTTAAATAATGACTGCATGTAGCATATATAGCATTCATATGAAACAGACTGCTATCCACATGTTTAATGTTAATTCTTTTATTTTATAATGTGTTGATAATTGAGACCCATCACAAATAAAATGTACCTTATAGCATCAATATAGAAATATATTATTTAATTAGCTTTTTTACAAAGGCTGCAAAACACAAGCACAGAATCTTTCGAAACCAAAAATCAAAAACATGAGTGTTGTCAAATGTTCTCGCATAACTTCTGACAAATCGTCAGAGAGAACGTTGTAAATATAGAAGCAATGAAAGCTGCTGGGAAGATTTAATGCTCAATATAATTTCAGAAATTGGAAATGAGAATAAAAATAACTTAAAATTATTCTGGTACAAACGATCATGCTTGATACCATCGTATTATGGGGCGTCGAACTGTTCCGATTCGAATTTTTATTTGATTTATGTTAATGGAGCCAAACAGTTTTGGCGAGACATATCGTTTTTAGGAATTTAAGGACATATTGAAGAGAAGTACATTTTGAATTTCCTAAGGAAATTCGAATAACAGCAGTTATCCTAAAAGCCAAAAGAAAAAAAAATTGTTTTGAAATATTGTTCCCCTGAATAGGGAAATCAAAAAAATTTGCATTCCAAATTCTTATTGACTGAAGATTATTAGCATTTGATTTATAACATTATAAAGAATGTTATTTTGATTATTACTTTTGTTTAATTTGATTTATGAATATTATTTTTGGGTTGTTTTTTTTTATTTGATCTTATTTTATAATTCTACATGCATAAGTTATATTTTTAATTTGAATATTGTTGTATTGAAGTATGATTCAGTAAGTAAAACATTATATACTTTTTACTATTTGATTACATATTTTTCATACTGTTATATATAATGGTATATTTAGCTAAGGAACAGCAATTTCTAATTATTTTAGTGAATAAATTTAGTGCTGATATTGTACAAAATTTTAAAATATTAAGATTAAAGAATACTTATAGAAAAAGGACAGGTAGTATGGGCTAGATAAATTTAAATTGCAAAGTGCAATAATAATGCACATTTTAAGTGCAATTATAATGCACATTCTGATTCAGTATTTGTTCTATCTATTCAGTATTTGTTCTATTTATTCAATATATGTTCTATCTATTCAGTATTTGTTCTATCTATTCAATATATGTTCTATCTGTGCAATGCATATTCTATATATTGTTTTTAACGTTTTTTAAAAGCAATTAAAAGCAACCATGTACTAGATGGTTATTTTATAGTAATGGAGTTCTGAAAAGCGATAATACTAAATTATTAGCTTCAGAAACAGATGAAAGGGCTAAAAATTATGAGAAAATTAAACAGATTTTATTTAAATGGGTTTTTTTTTTCAAATTAGCCCATAAAGGTTCTTTCAGCATTTTGTTCAACATTACAGAAATCTAGGCAGCTCTGTGGCTTGACTATCGATTTGATTTGCGAAACTTTTGGAAGTTGGCTTGAATAATTAAATTAAATGAAGAGCCCCTCCAAATTATAATGAATACATCTTTGATTGCTGGTCTGAATGGATTGATTTCAATCTCTTAGTTGACAAATTAAATTCTTTTAAAGAGTTACTGTGTGAAACCGAGATATGTCTGGACATGTCTAGGGGACTGCCTAAAATGTCTAGCAGACCAGAAAAAAATTTCGAAACTTTGCCAAGAAGGATCTGGAAATATTAAATCGTCTCCACCAAAAATAGCCACCTGAAAGCCAAATTTAATGTGAGTACTGTTTTCAAATTAGTTGTTATAATTAAACCAAAATGCCCAACCTGTTCTGCAGCAGAAAAGGTTGATTAAAGTGAATTTGGTTTGGTACAGCTTCGTGCATCTTCAAGTTGACAGTTTCAAATTTCTCTGTGAATTTAAATAAATGAGCGGATACAGGATCCAATCACACTGTTGTTGATGAATTACAACGTCGCCTACCCTACTCTAAAAATTAATATTTTAAACTATACTTCTTTATCACATTGGTTGATGGCATAGAAATACTGAAATAGAAAAAATTTAAGTAGCAATTGAAGGACATAATTTGCCTTTCCAACGAAAGACAGTCGAAATGTTTTAGGAACAGATTTTATTCATAAATCTAGAATAGCAGTAGATATTTGAAACAACAAATTTTCACATTTCGTTACAAAGGTTTACATTCGCAGAAGATACTTTCAAAATTTAGAACAATTCAAAACAGATTTTTTGTGTTCAAATAATTTATGCTATGGGCCTGAATGGCCGAGTGGCTAGTAGCGCTCTGGCGCTCGATACCACAGGTTTCGGGTTCAAGACCCGGCGGTGCCATAGATGTTTGTAGTGGTTCGGAATCCACATTAAACCGTAGGTCCCGGTCCTAATAAGATCGTAGAGCGTTGCGGGGGTATTGTTACTCCGCGTCCGTATCTTCAAGTTACACGCTCCCTCTGGTTAATGCAAAGTGAGTAACGTCTGTGCAGCGCTTGCCTTAAGGCATCCAAGACCAAGCTGTCGTGTTTGCCAGCTGCATTGGAACAAAAAAAAATAATAATTTATGCTACGATGAGTGAAAGGTTTTTTTCCTAAAACAAATGTCACAATTTTAATAACTCTTTATCAAATTCCTGATGTATAACAAGGGGAAGAAGCAACCCACTAAGGTTCGATATTACATCAATACAAAAACAACCCTTCTATTTTCTTATATTCATATCATATATCACTTAAGAAAGAACAATGAAAAATAAAAGTGGTTGAATTCCTGGCCAATGCTATAGAAAAATGTGAATCGCCATGTGCTTCATTAATACTGATAATTATCCTCTCCTACGAACAGATGATTTTTGCATGAAGCAACAAAAACTGTATATATTACAACTGGCTTAAATCAGCCTATCAGTAAATGGAAGTTAATTCAAATGATCGTGATACAGGTGTGAAAGTCCTATTCCCTCTATTTGCACACCAAATTCCAGTTTTTCAAATATAATTAACTTTTTTGCAAAACAAATTAACCCTTCTCGAAATTATGGTCTTATTTATATGTTAGCATCCGTAAATATGTATGTTTATAAAGATGTATATACATATGTACGTCTGAATACGCATTTATCTATGAGTGTACTGGTATGGGTAAAGATGTATACGTTATTTTAGTTTTTCTTTTCAGTAAGCGTGATTATATGTGCACCCTTAGCAAGAAGTGCACATTTACTTATACATGTATGAAATGCATGTATGGGACTATCCGTATGTGCATAAATGCGAATGAATGCTTATATTGGTATGTTTGTGCGTGTATATATGTACGTATGTATGCCCGAGTGTCAGTACATACGAATATATTTATATATATATGCATACATACATACATATTCGTATGAAATGTATGAGTAATGTAAATGTACAAATGCAAATTTAATATGTTTTGTGAGTGAATATGTGTGCTTTTAAAAGCTTATTTGTGAATATACATGCATATAGGATTGTACTTGTACAATGTATATATCATGTCTGCATGGTTTTGTGTGTGTATTTGCGCATTTATATGTATGTGCAAGCTTGTATATTTGTAGTATGTGGATATGCATTTTTTTTTTGGTTGTATGTAGTTTTGCATGTAGTTGCATGTATGCTTGTAGTGAGATTATATTGATTTAACGCTTCGTGTATATCTCATGCCTCTCTCATGCCCTGTAACGTCTGTGCCTTTCACACGATATGGTGTGGGCAATCGGATTCGAAGCTACAAGATTAGACAATATCGAGTCAGGGTAGATTAAAATGAACATGCGTCATGAGTATTTCAACACATCTGCAAGTTTTTATTTGTTAATTGGTTATTTATTTTATTTCATTTTGTTTTGTTTAGATTATTTATTTTGATAATTGGTTATAATTTTGCACGTGTTTTGTGTGTATAAGTAGTAAGTTGAGGGAAATAATTAAGGAGTTTTTTTTATCTTATATGGGTTTATTACCTTCATTCTATTTCTACTACATTTTGAAGAATACGACCAATTGGAAAAATTCCATCAAGTTTCATCGTCAAAGTCAACAGCTAAGAATAGCAATTGAAAGATTTTTAATGCTTAATAAACAACGAAACCATGGATAAGACCGAATAACCATTAATAGAAAAATTCGGCGGAAGTCATTACAATTCTTGGATTGAATATGTTAAAATATTTTTATTCGAAAGACAATTTTGGGATATTGTTTATTGGACAAAGCCTGCTCCACTTGATAGAGCAAGACACAAAGTAGTGAAAAAATATAAACTGAGGCATAAAAAAACTATAGCTATAGAATCGTTTGTCTAAACACTGAAAAATCACATAGACTTTTCATTTCAACTACAGATGACATAAAGCAAGCTTGGGAAACGCTTAAACAACATTTTCGGCCAGATTTTCGTGCAAGAGCTGTGGATTTGGCCAATGAATATTTCTCATGTCGAAAAATGGAATGAGAAAGCATTGGGCATTGGAAAGCAACTCGAATATGCCAACTTGCCAAGCAGCTTAAGGAGTGCCAGTTACTGAATGGTACCAACCGTTTCAGATTTTTCTTTGTCTGCCTGAAGTATTTTCAAGTACAATTCAAAATATTTATCATTTGGAAGATGAAAACTTTATTTTTAACAAAGCAGTTAATGAATTTATTACCAAGAAATCTATATTAAAGCAATCTAATAGTAATCGTGAGATTATTTTTTGGAAACCAAACTGAATAAGATTTTGCCTTAAAAGATTTATTCTTATTAAAACATTTTCAAATAAACAAGATATAAGCAAAAATGCCTTTTTGTAAAAAGCTCTGTCATGTAATGACAAATTTTTGTTTTGAAATTTAAAAGTAATATGAACGAAAAATTAAAATTAAACAAAAATCTGAATAACTTTATAATAGAATATCGTTTTAATACATAAATCACTAAGAAACACATTTGGGTGTTTGACACCTCAGTTAATTTACATTTTTGTAGTAATAGAAAATTTTTAGTGATTATAAAACTGTTAATCATACTAAAATGTTTGCAGCATATAAGTAAGAATCCCTCTATTCATTTTCACGAGAACTACATAACAAACCTCAAGTGGAGAGAAAAGAGAAATGTTTAAATAAACTGGAAAACTAAACCATGAATTCGCACCAGTGCAATATAGTGGACTGCATGCAAAGAGAAAAAGAAAAATGCTTAAATAAATTGTATTCGAGATATGTGACAACCGTAGAGTGTTCCAGTTGTTACGGCGTTGTTAGTTGTAGTTCAGGCTTTGCGTTGTAGAAAATAAATGATATGTTTGTGTCAACATATTCTGTAACTTCTAACATTTCAATTATCATATTTACCTAATGTTCACCATCTTTCGGTAGCTAAAAATTCTATTTTCGTGAAAGTTGCAAATTTGAAAAATATGCAAAATTTAACTAACACTCTTACGTCTTCAACGGGGAACACTCATATCCAGCCTTAATCTATATTATGTATAAAAAGTATATCATGTCCTATAAAAGGTGCTGGTACTGTTACAATGTTTATTAAAACTAATGGAAGTACAGAGGTATTGGGACTGTTAAAATCTTTTTTAAATTAATGGAAGTGCAGTGTTTGTAAATTTTCGTAATGTAATGTGTAAGATGTGCTTGCCATACTTAAGACGCAATTTGATGACGGGCCTTATTCTTGATAAAGGTTAAGAATATTTTATTGGCAAGAGGAATAAAATCACTGTAGTCTGTAAAGAAAGTATAAAATTGTTTACAGCTTATAAGAAAATCCGGTTGTATTATTGTTACCTCAGTTACTCTGATAAAATGAAAATAAAGAAATCTGGTTTATTGACCTCTAGCAGCGAGGATTTAGAGGCATGGTATTGCCATTTGAATCCCCAATATATAGTACAAGTACTAACGATAGTATAAAAGGATTGCAAGTTCTGCCGTGCAAATTGGCCAAATTATAAATACATCCATTTAAACTTATTAATAAAATAAAACCCTTTAAACTAGTACACTTAAATGTACGCAGATATTTATCTGCAAACTCAATTCAAGGTCATCATTATTTTATGTCCTTTACAGATGATTTTTCAAGGAAAATCACAAACTTCCGTGAAAACAGAAAAACGGAAAAGTTTTCTATAGTTTTCTAAAATATCAAAAGAGAGCGGAAAGATTTACTAACTATAAAATTACAAATGTTAGATCAGATAATGGTATTGAATTTTGTCATGCAAAATTTAACAAACTAGAAGATCGGAAAATCCACTAATATCAGTAGAGGGCGGAAAGATTTACTAACCATAAAATTATAAAAGTTATTGAATTCAGAATTAAAACACATAATGTTATTGAATTCTTACATGCAGAATTTAGCAAGTATCTAAAAGATCAGGGAATCCAAGCTGAGTGTACTAATATCTATTCCCATGAACAAAATGGCGTTAGTGAGCATTTTAAATATACAGCAGTGGATGCACTGACTTGACACAACATGATTCGGCATCCTAATCATAACACAAGATAGAAAATGGTTTCTAGGAAAAATCATTGTAGTACATTACTTATATATGGAACAGAGATTGTCGTAAAAATGAAAAAATGTCTCTTAAGTTATTTGGTGATAGAATCCTATCAGTAAAACATCTTAGAATTTTTGATACTGCAGCGTACCCAAGGCAAACTCGAAGAAAACTTCATATGCATTCTAAAAGAAAGATACTGTTAGATATGACATACAAATGCGTGCATGTCTTATTTGGATACTTAATGAACTGAGAGTAATAAAAACCATAAATGTAGCATAAATGTTTGATGAAACGAATAAAGCATAACTGGCCCCTAGGGAATAATAAATGAAAACTTGGGTTAACATTCAGAAACAAATATTGAAGTATATTATGGAATTTTGAACCAGGAAATTAGTAAAGAAATAAAAACGGACATAAAAATCAAAACCATAAAAGAGGTAGAGCCAGAACATATAATTAAAAAAAATCCAAGGATTTTGAGAAATCAGGAGAACTTCATGCAACTCTTCTTTTAATTTTAGTAGAAAAAGTACGTATTCTGGTACTGTCAACAAGGAAACTAAAAGTGAAGCAGTGAGATCAGAAATTTCAAGTGAAACGGATTCTAATAATACAGAAGTATGGCAAGGTGACATGAAAATTCCCAGACGGTGAGAATTGGCTGAATGCTATGTAAGAAGAAATCGATATGTCTAGTAGATATAATAGGAATTGGTCCTCAAACCCAAAAATGTAAAATCATTAGACTATAAATGGGTTTTTATGATTAAGAGGAATAAAAACGACAAAATCGTTAGGTATAAAGCGAGAATTATGACACTTGGTTTCAATAAGAAAAAACGGGAACACTAAAAAGATGTATTTAATCCTATTAAAAAAATTTCTGTTTTTCTCTTGCCTAGTATGTCTAATAAAATGGAAAAATTACCAAATTGATATTAAATAACTAGTGTGCCTATTTGTATGCATCAATTAAATAAGTTATTTTTATAAAACACTCATTAGCTTTTATCTATCCTAGTAAACCAAATTATGCATTCTTGCTTAAACGCACACTCTAATCAAAGTGGTAGTGCCTGATTTTATAAGATTCATTAAATTTAAGAAGGCCTAAAATTTTAATCATTGGACTGGGTAAATTGTATACATGTGTTTCAAAATAGCATAATGTTACTCTTGCATGTTGACGATATCATAATTTTTGGAAGAACAGAACAAAATGCTACTGATGTAATCAAACTTTTAAGTGAGAAATTTGATTTAAAAGTATTTGGAAAAATCCGTAGATTATTTCGTGTTCAATCAATTTTATCAATTTGATTTATCATTGTTCAATACGATAAATTATGTATTCCCAACAGTGACTATATTTCAAACGCTTTAAATCTTATGAAAAATATAAAGTTCCAATAACGTCCCTTTCTTTACTCAAGGTGTCTTTCTTTCAAAATTGCAGTGTCCCAGCAAAAGTGAAGAGATAGTCGAGATAAAAGAACTACCATACAAAAATAATAATCGTGTGTTTATCTTATATCGCCAACCAAACGAAAACAAATATCTCTTATGCTGTTAATCTTCTAGACCAATTCCAATCTAAACATGGAATATCATACATGAAAAGTTGTTAGTTAAAGTTTTAAAGTTGTTATCTGTAACAGAAACAAAATCTGGAAAAACATAAAATTATGCAATTAACGAACTTAAAGTAAATTAACTAAAGAACTTAAGAACTTAAAGTAAATTGTTGAATTAAGAAAAAAAGTAAATTGTTTTAATAATGCAAGTTAAGTAAGAGTCTGAACGTCAGGATGGAATTTAATTGGGAAAATATATTATTCATAGATAATGCACCCATGTTGTAGAATAACAAGCAGAAGTGCATTAGCTTATCTACACTACAAGTCTCAATATGTACCACTCAAGCAAGTCACAAAGGAGTTAATTTGGATAGTTAGAAATTTAAACGAGTGTGCTAAATTAAAATTATTTAATGTAAATAAATAATTTTAATTTAAATAATTTAATTAATGTACTTAATTAATTATAATTGTTAATTATTATGCTTTAATTTTTTTTTAAAATTTTATCTTTAATAATATTTTGTATAAATAATATTTTGTGTGATTCTCCTTAACATTATTCTTACAAAATATTGTTTCTTATAGAATTTGGTGTTAGAAACACGAGTCAATTTAAGGTATATTAGTGATAAAATAAATCCAGCTGATATTTTTTCAAAAGCATTGTCATAAGTAAAATTGAGAGAATTCAATAAAATTTTCAGGAACAGAGGGTTCCTAAGAAATAAACCATTTTAAGTTATAATTGTAAAAATAAATTAAACATAATTTCTGACTGTAAACATAAAAACCAATAATAAACAAACATACATGCATACACTCCCACAAACATACAGGTATTCATATTCACATACTATCAAACGCGGAAATTTGTAAGTTTAAATACATACGCACATACTTAAATGTGCAAATAAACACACAGAACCATGTAGATATACATATATGCAAACTTAGATAAGAACAAATCTATATCCATTTATACTCATTAATAAACATATAAACACACATAAATGTATACATTCACACATACGAACATGCACTTCTGCATTTACATTACTCGTATATATACTTAAAAGCTGTTTTGAAGAAACGACAAGAATTTAATCTACATATTAGTTGGAAAAGTACAACTTTCTAGATAAATGTATCAAATACCTTGGACACTAAATAAAGCATTAGTATATATCGAGAGAAAAAGCATTTGATATAGAAATTGCTTTCACCAAAGATTGACAAACAAGTGCCGTCACTTTTACAAATCTACTACATGTATAGGGGATTTATATCAAAATTCTCTAAGGTTATATAACACTAAGCAATCATACAAAGTAAAAGGCATGCTGGAAAAGGGAAAAAAGAAAAAGAAAATTTAATTAGCATTCAACAGAACAATCCAAATAAGTCTTGTATTCCTAGTACTGATGACAGTCGCTATGCATTGGGTTTTGCACTCTTATAAGGCACTAGATACACTTTATCAGAAGTCACCAGTGCCGAAAATAATTAGCCACAATAAAAAAGCAAAACATTTCAAGAGAAGTTTGTAACATATTGCTAATTTGATTCAATTTTTTAAATAAGTACATTAATTAAATTATTTAAATAAAATTATTTATTTACATTAAATAATTTTAATTTGAAATGTTTCAATTCAATAATTACTAATTTGACAACTCGACAACTATGAAGTTTCAATAGGTATCTATGGATGACAGAAGACATTTCTATGACCAATCATCTGCCTCTAACTAGCAGAAGAGCTCTTCTCAGCCAATCGTGTCTCCTAGTGATACAGCGATAGTATTCAAGATTAACTTAATGTATCGAATATACATACGATAACTAATGCAAGCCAAACTGATATCCACAATGTTTCTTGCTTATTCTTTCTTTTATTTTAAGCAATAAAAATATAATTAAAAATTATTTAAAATTATTTTGGAAAGCCTTGTTAAAACCAAAATGTGACTGTATTATAATTTTGATTCTTAGAATTTTATTGATTAAATATTTTAAGAGATTGTTTTTAACCACAATCTAAAATATCATTTTAGTTCATTTAAAAAAAATTATACAAATTATTTAAAATCAAGTATAATCATTTATAGTAATATTAAAGAACGTCATTTGGGCAGAACGAAAATAAAATAATTTAGCATGTTATTACTTTTAAATTTCTATACCTTCTTTTACAATTTTGAAGATTTTCTTGTGATAATTATTTTTTATTATTTTGTTATAAATTTATTTACAAATCGGAGGATAAAAAATATTGTAGATTACAGAAGAATATAAGATATTATATGTGGATTGTTTGAGCATTAAGGTAAAAAGAATCCTTTAGGGAAAAAGGATCCTTAAGGAAAAATGGAAAACAATTTCAAATAAAGTAAATTAAAAGGATAAACAAGATATAGAACTTACTTTAGCAATAAGTCCTTCAATTTGTTTTTGTTTTTTTATAAATATAAGACAACATGGGGATATTTTATACACGTTGTCATACATGGTCATTTGCTTGTCCTAATAAATCCATAAGACAATTAAATCTTTTCACTGATAATGCTCATGTTATATGCAGAGAAAAATAATAAATGAAACTAACGATATTTATCACTGTAATATCAACAGTTTTTCTATCTGTACATATAAAAAAATATTTATTTCAAAATAAAATCTTGGTTTTAAAAGATATTATTAATTAAAATGAACGGCTAATAAATGAAAGACTTTTATAATTGGTTTTTTTTTTCATGCAATGCCTTCACGAACATAAAATACATGACTGCCATAAATATAATATAATAATTAAATTGAACCATGAGTTCAGCTATGTGTAAGTAAGATTTATTCTGTTTTAAAGGCAAAGATTAAAATACACCCTTTCCAAAGAATTATGACAGGTGTCAGCCAGCTTAATTCTACATGCAATTTCTCATTAGTTAATCTCAGCCACTTTATTTATGAATAATTATATTATTATTTCAATTTATTAATAAGACCCAATTTACGATGTTAGGAAATGGATCAATTTGTCTGGATCACATAAAGCTTAAGCGATTAAGACTAAATAATGGTTTCTACAACTGACGAATAATTGCATTAGGCTGATAAAAGTCCCCCATTTCTTTCCCCAAAACAAATACAAACTTAATTGTTTATGGAGGTAAAAATTTCTTCATCAATGACTTTGCAAAATGTTCTTAATTAAGATATTCGATTAATTAAGTTATAGTCATTTAATTGTTTAAAGAAATTTAAATTTAAAATAAATTTGTAAGAATATCCTTCAGAAGGTGCCTTGAGAAATGTTAGTTCTTACCACTTTGTAATAAACTGAAAATCTTTGTTTGAACAAAAATTTAAGCTAAAACTTCACGTACATTTGTTTTATTTATATAAAATTCTTCTCTAATTGTGCAAATCATGTAAATAAACATTTCTTATTTTAAAAGGAAAACATCATTTGTTAATAGTAGAAATTTTTGTTTGGATTAAGATTTCTTTCATTTTTCAAAAACTCTTAAAATATATTATATTATTATTTCTTGCCATTTCCTATCATTTGTTTCAGAAAAAAAATTTAAACACTAAAATATTTCAATAAATATTTAAAATAATACAAAATTAGTGAAAAATATATGAACATTGTTTTCAAATGTAGATACATATAGTTATGTCAAAAGAATAAACTAATTCACTAATTCAATAAAAATTTTAACATGAAATTATACTTTATTCATCATGCTATTAGAGAAAAATACAAATAAAATCTATCACATGAAAGAAACAAATTAAGAATAAGATAATTTGTAATCTTAAGTATAATTTGATAACTACTAGTTTTTCTTCCAATGTTTCAACGTTAAATCAGTTACTTCCACATAAACCACTATTTCTGACTCATTTAAGACAAAATTAGTAATTTTTCGTTTTAGTTTTGGCTTCTAATCACTAATAGATGGAGAATGAATCGTTTTTGCTCTTTCCTTATCTGTGTGAAACATTAAGGATAGAGGCTGTGAGGTTATTAAAAGGAGAGCCGTTTTTCGTCTTTCGTTATTTTTGATTTTCTTAATCAATGAAATGTTTTAGGATCATGCATTTAAATTGTTTTAAATGAAATTTAATGATTTTGGATAGTTACTTTAAATTTAAAATACTCTCATTAAATTAAATTTACTATAATTAAATTTACTATAATAATAAAAAAGTATTATAAATTATAGAAATATAAACTTTATAAATTTACCAAAATAAATTGAAAATAAAAATAAAAATTATAAAATAACAACAAATTTAATAAAATAAAAAAAGACATATAAATTTACCATAATATAATTAAATTTACTATAATTAAATTTACTGTAATTAAATTTACTACAATAATAGCTAATGTTAATTTTGAAATTCGTATTTTAAAAATTATTACATGAAATTTAATATTAAAATTTTCTTGTCTAAGTAAATCATTTAAGCAGTAGTAAAGCCTTAATTAAATTTTATGCATATATAAATATCTTTAATTCTATGCAAATTCAATATTTAATTAGTATTATGGTTCAAAAACACTAAAGATTTTTTTAATGATTTCGTTGAATTGCTAAATCTCCTATTGTAAATCTTGATTTAATGCTTATTTAGTAGGTGTAAATTATAAACTATTAAATAAAATTATCATAATTCTGGAAATCAATAATTTGAATATCAAAACACGGTTACAAATTATAGTAAGTTAACATTTATAAAATTAATCTCAGATAAAAGTAACAACCTATGTGATCGTAAAACTATATAAAAGTGTATCAATAAATTTCAAACTGTAATTTAATAACAGTAAAAGAAATTTGCTCGTAAAAACAATATTAAATAAAAAGAAAATCCTAACAAATAATAATACATTTATAATTTTTGCATTTCAAAAAGCAATATTAATGGGAACCTTTATTTCAACTATCAAACATATTAGTATGCGTAACCAATCTTAAATTAACTACAGCGATACGTAATAAGAAATGTAATATCATCCAAATATTTAAATATAAAAACACTTAAAACAACAAACTTAACATTTAACACACTGAGGATTTATTTTTTAATCATTTCCATCGAATTGCTTAATCTCGTATTATAAATCATCATATGACGTTTATTTACTAAGTTTAAATTATAAATCATTAAATAAAATTATGCATAATTCTGGAAATCAATAATTTGAATATCAATACACAGTTACAAATTACAGTACTTTAAAATTCATAACGATACTCTCAGACAAAAGTATTTAAGTGTGTTATGGTAACATTATATTAAAAAAATTTAATAACTATAATTTAATAATAGTAAAAGAAATGTATTTGACTGAGTAACTTACTATAATAATTGAAATTTATTGTGTTACTCTCGTCCATAGCCTATCTTCAAGCTACACGCGCCCCCTGGGTAGCGCTACATGAGTAACAGAGGTACAGCCCTTGTTTATGGTATAAATATTAACTGACTCTGTATTGCCATCTTTATTAGAACAACAAAGTAAAATGAAAAACCTAAGTAGCAAAAAATAATAATAATACATTTAATTTTTTTTTCCTTTTTTTTTAAATTGCAGTAGTAAACTGAAACTTTATTTCAGCTATTAAATATATTATTGCATGCAACCAATCTTAAATGAACTGCAGTGATACGCTATTTGAAAGATAATAGCATCCAAATATTGGAACATATAAAAGCAAAACATATTTCAACATCTCATTTTACAATTCATTTTGTTCTTGCTTTATTATACCTTAGGAAAATAATACATATCGTATCATACCTTAATAAAAGTTTGTTTCTCATCCAATCATAATTCATTTTGATCTTAATATTATGATTTAAAAATGCTGAAGATTTATACTTTAATTATTTCCATTGAATCACTTAATCTCCTATTATAAATCATGATATAATGTTAATTTAGTAGGTCTTAAATATAAATCATCAAAAAAAATTATGCATAATCCTACAAATCAATAATTTGAATATCGAGACATAGTTATAAATTACGGTACTTTGAATTATACAGCACTACTCTCAGACAAATGTATCAACATGTGTTATGGTAAAACTATATAAAAATGTTTCAATAAATTTGAAACTATAATTTAATAATAGTAAAAGAAATGTACTTGTAAAAACACCATTAAAAAAAGCCTAAGTAGCAAAAAATAATAATAATAATTACACATTTATTTATTTTTGCTTTTCAAAATTCAATACTTAGCTGAAACTTAATTCCAACTATTAAATATATTATTATACGTAACCAAACTTAAATGAACTGCAGTGATACGCTATCTGAAAGATCCAAATATTTGAAAATATTTGAAAATAAAAACAAACTATCTTTCAACATCTCATTTCACCATTTTGCTCTTGCTTTATCCCCTATAGTATCATACCTTAATAAAGGTTTGTTTCTCATCCAATAATATCAGAGTATCAGTCACCTATGAAACCCTTTTGATAGAATTTGTTGGAAGATTCTTTAAATCAGTTGTTATGTTTCCCTGAACCCAATTACGATGGACGACTCCCCAAAATAAAGTCGTAAATTCTTTTCCTTTAACTCGTTTAAAACCATTACTAGCCAAAACTCCGCATCCCAACCCTAGCTCCAGGGAATATTTATACGAATTTCAATCCTTTATATAAACTTTAAAGTATTAGTTGGTTCTCCTGGATAAATAAAAGAGAACGCTGCATGGAAATTGAGAATAATAATGTTCTTGGATCAGATAAATGAAAGGGAAAGTTTGTTTTTCGTCAAATGAAATTATATTCGATGGGATTCAATTTTTCGATCAACTTACTTTCAAGATTAATTTTAATAAAGGTTAAAAAGAATTAAAAAAGGCATGGTAGGCACAAAGATACTTTGTTATAAGAACGTCATTATAATTTAGGTTTATGCTTACTTTAAATTTTATTATTTTGTTCAGTGAATTGCATGAAAAAGATTCAATTTTTCTTTACATATTTAAAAAAACCTCATAGTTAAATTTAAGTATATGTATCATTTTGAATGTCATGAACAACATCTTAGTCAGGTTCACTAATAACTAAATCATATATTAGCTAATCACATCGTTATTTCAAATATTTATATACATTTTGTAATTTTTGCACTATCAGAAGAAAATTAATAGTACAACATTATTTTTCAAGTTTTATTGCAATAATATTATGTCATATAAAATTTAGTCATGGTATATTTTGCTATTCGAAATTCATAATTTGAATTTTTAAATATATCACATTTTTAAATCAATCTTCACAACGTAGTTGGAAAAGAATTGTTATTGTTAAAAAATTATTCATTGTTAAAAAATGTCTTTTTCTGTGTAAATGTCAATTAATTAAAATTAATTAAACAAATGCCAATTATATTCCATTTATAATAAAACGGAGAACATTTATGTCATTTAAAGCATATTAGAGAACAGTACAGAAGATGAAACTATATCAGTCATTATCGTCAAACAATATTAACATTACAATATTATTAATATTCCGAACAGTTATTCAACTTAAATAATTTTTACTCATTATTATTGTGTTTATTACCAGAAAATAAAAACACTTCTAAGAAAATTCAATAGTACTTTGTTTATATCTAAAATAGAAAACAGAACAAATATATAAAAGAAAAAAATGTGTATTATGTGCAAATTTCTGTGGATATGTATTTCTACATTAATACTAATTTACTTGCATTTATTCAGTACTCAAACCATTCTGCATTTCCTGTCTGAATCTATAAAAAAGGAATTGGAAGGTTAAATTTTTACCTACTGTTAAAAACTGTGAAATGCTCGATTGATAACCTGATGGCATTATGCAAAGGCTTGAATGCAAAAGAACGAATTGTGGAATCTTATGTGGAACTTAATGCTACATATACTGAAAGTCTTTAAATAATCCAACGGATTTTTATTATTTAGTTTAAAATAGAATTTAACAATCATGCAAATAAAGGTTTTTTACTCACGTTTGATCATTAGCAATAATTGAATGTGCAAATAACGGCCTAATGAATTAAAAAATTACCAAATTGTGCTTCTTTTTCAATAAAAAAAGTTATTTATACTTATAGTTAAATAGTTACATCATACAAACCGTTGATTGTGATAAATTGCACAGTATTTTGAAACAATTATATGAATGAATGAGTCATTGGTTTGGCATCTTTTGTCATTTTGGCATCTTTTGTCACATTTTGTGGACACTTTGCACTAACTAGATCGAGACCTATAGTTCAATATAGATTGCGAAACACTCACAAACATCCATGCCATAGCTAGGATCTGAACTTGAAGCATATGATACCAAAGGCTAGAGCGCTAGACAATTTGCCATCAGATAGCATGATTGATTAAGGAGATTTATGGCAGGTATCAACCTCACACATCAATAGTCCTGGCCTTCCTTTATACAGATCAATTACATCTGTCACAATGTTATACATACCTAAAGACTTTCTAATTCTACATGAAATACTTATAAAACACAAGATAATTCATTCAAAAAATACTGTACATTCATATTGTTCAATCTATTCTATGATAAACTAGCACTAAATATACTGAAAGTCTTTAAATACCAAAGATCAAAGTCAAACGAAAAGTCAAACGGATTTTTATTATTCAGTTTAAAATAGAATTTAACAATGATACAAATAATGGCTTGTTTACTCACAAATCATTAGCAATAATTGAATGAGCAACTAACGTCATAATGAATTAAATAATTACCAAATTGTGCTTCTTCAATAAAAAACAAATTTATGAATAAATAGTTATAATAATTACAGCATACAAAAACAAATCAATACACAACAAAAAGCCTTTTTACATTTTTAATGACAAGATGTCAAATATCTTATCTTTTAGATTTTTTTTAATCGTTGAACTAATTACGAGATATTCGACAATGATCAAATGTTAACAATGACGGCTCGTACAACAGACACAAAAACATTTATTTCGACTAATGAGCTCATTTATATATTGGTGCAATTTATTAGAAGACACTCATTTGTTTAAGTAATATTTATTGCATTAGGTATTGCAGTGTTTTCAGTTTTTGGTCATAATCAAGAGTATTCTGTACTAAATTATCTTCCTTTTTATTACTGATAGACTAATAGAATTAAGCATTTAATCATCTTATTTATGAAACAATATTCCGATCAACTATTCCTCATTTTACGTAAAGAAGTGAAAAATGTTATCTATGTTTCATGCACTTAATCTAATTTGTTAATGCTTGTTTTGTGTTAATAAAAATTGTCCTCATACGTGATAAAGTAATTTTGAGTCGGATTTCGTGAGAGCTTTCTATAAAATGAGAAAAATGTTTCAAATGTAACTATTGAAGAGATAATCGTGAATTTATTACTAGTAAACAACTTATTCATTAATAATATTGAGAATAAATTGAATGCGCTATGATAAATAGCTTTATAATCGCTAATGCTGTTTAATCTTAGATTGAATCTGCTTCAATGTTCGTGACTCTGCTTTGTAACTGTCAATTAAATAATCACTTGATTAGAAGTTTAAAATATTTTTGAAGAAATCTCATTCAACTTATTCTGTATATATTTAAATTTCAATAAATTCGGAATGCGAGATATAACTATATAATTTGTCTTACGTAAAACTTACTTTTAAATTGAAATTCTCCCAAAATTATATGTATAATACATATACAGGCTAAACTAAAAGCATCGCTGTTTTACTCTAATTTTATTTTAAAAAACAACTTTCAGAACAACTCATGATAATTTCTAAATTTTATCACATATTTTTAACATAGACAAGATGTCTAACCATACAATTAAGCAAAGCTTTATCCTATCTTTATATTTAAATCCATCTATCGCAAATACAACTGGAGAATACTTATAAATAACATTTTAGCATAATAAAAAGAAACTTTACTTTTCTTTTATCTAATAATCATATATAAATCAATATGATTTTAAGAGTTCATTTAAACCTTAGCTTTATTTAATAGAGAAAACTGTATTTAATAGTTCTTTTAAGAAATATTACATTTTTTTTTAATTGAAATTTTTGCAAATGAAGCTCTAGAATACTTGATATATAGCATTTTTACGTTTCTTGCATATATGAAAACATCGATTCTTATTGACATTCACATTCTCTTTATTTTCCAATAAAAATTATCTAAACATTTTCGCTAGTTATACCCAGTTAAATTGTTTATATTTTTTTATTATATGCAGTAATTAGTAATATATGTAGTAACAACTAGTAAAGATTATAGTCATCTTTAATTATATCAAATTACAATTATCACAAAAGTCATATTGGAATAATTAGAACTCAATTTCACTAAAATCCACTATATTAATTAGAATTATATCGACACTTTCTTGAAGCAGTCTAGTAATTAGTAGGATTGTCTTCTAAACTAAAGAAGTTCAGTTTGAAATCAATGCTCTAAAGTAAGCGAAACAAAGGTTTCTAGCTTTTATGTTGAATATTTTTCAAATCTGTAGGCGAAAAATTCCTTCCATCAAACATTTATTTTCGGCTTGATTCAATATTTGCATATTTTAAAGCTGAAATTTTTGCTAAACCATCGAATGAATGCTGAATGTCACAATGAAATTTTAACCTATAGCTACGTATTTAAAATCATTAAATTATTGTTTTGGAATCACTAAAAAATTTTGTTTCTTTCAATACTAGCATAAAATATTATTTTCTAGATGTTATTGTTAGAGATGTCTAGACGTTACGTTCTAATGTTAATAATTGTTCTCCGATATATTAAAAAGTTTAAAAAATTCAACCAATCCAAAAACATTTAAGTGACCAATAAGATCTGGCAACTTGTAGATAAGATGCCTGTATTTAAAGCATTTTGTAAGCTTGTCAATTCTTAATGGATATTAAATCTTTTCTGTTTTTTTTTTTTTTTTTTTTTTTTTTTTTTTTTTATTGTAATGTATTCTTTTAAATTTAATATTCTTTTGATATTTTTACAATTTGGCTATTTTTCAATTCCTTCTATTAGCTCACACTCTCCCTATATATACCTCATTCAAATTTTCAATCGTTAATGAAATACTTTTTATTCATCCACTCAAGTTCAAATAAATTTTTTGAACTTATAGTGGATGACACTTGATGTTAATACAGTTTTTTCAAATATTAATTCACTAATTAAATTTAATTAATTAATTTTAGTTTTTTTTAGATCTAAGTTGCATATATCTACCAATAGATGGTGCCAGATAAAGTTAAAATATGAATGAAAATTATTTATAAAGGACTTTCTGCAATAAAGTGACAAAAAAGTAGGAATTGACTTTTAAAAAAAATATGTTTATATTACTTGTTATGTATCTCATGTGGTACTTTACGTTAAACGAAGGTTTGTAATAAATTTCAATGCAAAAAATACAGCAAAAAGTAAATTTAAAATACTTAGAACTACGTTTCTAAGTAATGCAACATCAACTCTATTACTTGCAAACACTACTATTTCTTCGTTTTCCAATAAACAACCAGTCGAGCAACAAGCTTCTAAAAAATCCACTCTACCACAAGCAATTCTTTTCTTCCCTGGCTACGTGTGTCTCACAACAAAGTCCTTTATTATGCGAGCCTGTGTGAATACGATCGAAGCGGATGAGGCGGTGGCAAATAATAAAACTTGAGTTCACAGCGGGGAAGCTGCTTTACCCGGCGGCTATTCCCGCGTGCTCTTGACAGCGAGTGAATGAGTGACCACCCCGAGGGCCGAAATTCCAATGGACTTCAAAATGAGTGACCACATTCCGTGCGTCAGAAAGAGAGCTTTTCTTGTCCAGATGGACTTTAAGGAGAAAATGGCAGAAAAAGTGGATTTGCCAATAGCAGCGAAAAGACAGTGCATTTTCCAAATTTAGAATAACTCTCCTCAGAATACTTCCTAAAGTTCCCTTTAGTAAAGAGAAAATAAAGAAAACGAATATTATTTCTAAAGTTCGTATAAAAGTGTAGATAATTTCTTAGAATTTATTAATTGGCAGTTTTTATAATATTTATTATTTAAATTTGTACAATATAAAATATCTTTATATATATAAAGAAGGACAATTGTATGACTGCTTATTCCTTTGTATATCTGGAAACACGAAAAAAATAATGCTTATAATTCTAAAATTTTTTTTCTTTGAATTTATTTATGATTTTTTTTTTTACCTAAGACGTAGCCAAAAATCACAAAAAAATTTTTATTAGTTATTTTTTTATTAAATAAAACCAATTTTAATGTATTAAAAACAATGTTTACATACACTATGTGGAAGAAAGTGACGGGACACGACACTATAACGACATAAACCCATATTTATTAAAATTAATAGGAGGTAGGGCCTCCTTTGGCTGCGATCACAGCTGCAACACTTCTGGGCATGCTTTCCACTAAATTAGCCAAAGTGGCAAGAGGAATTTCCTTCCAAATTTTTAACAGGAAGTTCCATAGTTCAGGCTTGCTTTTGGGGAGTGGGGTGCAGTCCCTCAACCGACAGTCCAATTCGTCCCAGAGATGTTCAATTGGGTTAAGTTCAGGGCTCTGCGCCGGCCACTCCATGCGTTTAACATTGTTGTTCACATACCAATCAAGAGTCCTCCTTGCAACATGACATTTTGCGTTGTCATCTTGATACCAGCAATCATCCATACCGTACGTTGCCCACAAGGTAGGAAGGACATGATTGTCGAGAATATCACAGTATCTATCGGCATTCATCGCACCATCAACCTTCACCAGTGGGCCAGCCCCATACCAGGAGAAACAGGCCCATACCATCAATCCTCCTCCACCAAACTTTACAGTTGGGACGACATACTCGGGCAAAAAGCGTTCTCCTGGTAAACGCCATACCCAAACACGTCCATCGGAACGGAAAAGGGTAAATCGTGACTCGTCACTCCAAAGGACGCCTTTCCAGTCATCCAGAGTCCAAGTACGGTGGTCTTTGGCCCATCGAATGCGCGCTTTCTTGTTGGATTTCGTAATCAAAGGCTTATGGGCCGCCGGACGTCCAGTGTAACCTAACTTATGGGCCTCGATACGAAGAGTCTTGGTCGAAACGGCCACACCTGTGGCTTGTCTAAACTCATTAGCGATGTTATCCATGGATGTTTGACGGTTACTTCGAATCTCCCTGCCGAGCACCCGCCGGTCCCTGCTGGTGAGAACTGTAGGTCGTCCACTTCGGGGTTTGTTCTGACAGTGTCCCTCAGTCTTGTAGCGACACACAAAAAGAGCTACAGTTGATTTTGAGCAGTTACGGAGACGGGATATCTCCCTAATTGACGCCTTGGCAAGACGCAATCCAACCAACCCACCTTTCTAGAACTCAGACAATTCTTCCCGTGGTGGCATCTTGACAAAAAACATCTCTAGTCGACTCCACAGAGTATTTATAGGATATGGCCGACACGTGATACCTATTATTGCGCATGTGTCAGCTGTACTGTCGACTTTTCTACTTTTCGACGGGTGTCCCGTCACTTTCTTCCAGATAGTGTATATTATATTATAATATATTAATAAAACAGTGCTTTAATTACATATGCATATACATTGACATCTATGCTTATACATATATATAGATATATGGATAGATATATAGATACTTAATCTTTGCTCAATTAATCCTTGAATCTGCGATTTAGATGAAATTCATAATATTAATAACTTTTTTCAATTCTTAAACTCTTTAGAAAAATTGAACCATACAAAAATACAAATAACTAAATTTGGCAAAATTTTGCAACCTGTTGATAAGATACCGCCTTTAAATAAAAGTTATTTATTTAAACATTATTTATTTTTAATATTTTTTTATATATACATTATTATTTTAAAGTTGTATATTTTTTTAAAACACTATTTATTTATTTTAATGCCTAATTAAGACTAATCCATGACTAATTATGAACTCTAGTTTCATATTATGCATTATAATAAGTATTTATTTCTGGAATACGAATATTACATTTAAATATAATTTTTTATTGTAACTGAGTATTTGCATAAATAAATAGTTCCCTTTTCCTATATGAGGAAAAATGTATTTAAAAAATTGCCAGCATGTTAAAAGAGAATTTGTTACCAATAATTGTATATGCAAAATTGTGCATCTTTTCTGAATCTTTCTCCAAGAATTATACATTGTGTTTTAAGTACTTTCTAAGAATATATATTTTGAATCTCAAATTGATTTTATCTTTAAAATATTTATTAAATAAAAACAGTGCTTTGAATTTAAAAGTTGAAATATGTTATACGCAGTTGTAGATATTTTAATAAACCCTTTTGTACTGTAATTAGACACCTAACTAAACAAAAAAAAAATATCTTTTTATTTAAAAATGTATGATTTGGTTCACTTAAAACAGATCAAATGAAAAAAAGAAAAAGAAATGTTTCATTTTTTTTTCTTGTGAGCTTTTGTGCATGTTTCATTATTTTAAACTACCATTTTAATCCTCATTTTGAAGTCATTTACAAAATATGGGATTTTTAAAGGAATTAACAAAAGGAACATTTTTACCATTGTTATTATTTGATCTTATTTATTATATATGAATGAGTCCACACACAATTCAACTTCTTTTTTCAATGGAAATTATTAAGACACAAAAGAACTTTACAACGTACAACAACGTACTTTAATTATTTCATCAAAAATATTTGTAAAAATGTTTCTACAGATTATCAGTAAAAACCCAAATGCATTTCTTTGAAACATAATTCTTTTGTTGGTATGACGATTAGGGTCCATGTTGGACAAAAGAAAAGTTGCGGCTGCTTCGTAATTAGTTATCCAGTGAACGTTTACTAAACAACAAAGGCATGGTTATTCAATAAAAGAGAAAATTAAAATGTCGTAATCTGAAATAAATGAAAAAGCATTAATTATTTAAAAATAAAAGCAATTTTATTGCCTTTTTTTCTTTTAATTTCTTTTCTAATTTAATTCAAATGTAGAATAACTATTCTTTAAAATGAATAATAGGCCACAAATTAAATTACTTGATATAATTTATTAAATTATTCTTTATTTCTTTTTAAATAATAAAAATAATTTATATTTTTTAATTATATAATTATTTTTAAGAATTTGTATAATACTGAATTATATTTTCTTAATTTCGACAAATAGTTAATTTTCTGAAAGGGTAATTATGCTTTTCGTTAACAATGGTAGTCTGATTAATTAATTTGTCCGGGGACCTACATATCTAAAGCCTTGAATATATTTTCATATGCAAAAAATAATGTGCATTCATTTAATATGTTCAGTTTAATAATTCATTTATTATATGGTGAACTAAAATTTAATTTACTGAAAAGTTCCAATGGATTTTTATTATTCAGTTTAGAATAGAATTTAAAAATGTCACAAATAAAGGTTTGTTTACTCACAAATCATTAGCAATAATTGAATGAGCAAATAACGTCAAAATGAATTAAATAATTACCAAATTCTGCTTCTTCTTCAATAAAAAACATATTTCTGGATAAATAGTTATAATAAGTACAGCATACAAAAGCGAATCAATACACTACAAAAGAAAGCACTTTCTACATTTTTAATGACAAGATGTCAAATATCTTATCTTTTAGAATTTTTTTAATCGTTGAACTAATTACGAGAAAATACGACAATGATCAAATGTTAACAATGAAGGCTCAAACAACAGACACAAAAACACTTATTTCGACTAATGAGTATTATTTATTTATTGGTGCAATTTATTAGAAGACACTCATTTGTTTAAGTAATATTTATTATGTTAGGTATTGCAGTTGTTTTCAGTGTTTGGTCATCATCAAGAGATGATTCTACACTAACTTATCCTCCTTTTTATTGCCTATAGACTAACAGCATTAAGCATTTACTCATGCTATTCATGAAACAATTTTTCGATCCACTATTCATCATTTTATGTAAAGAAGTGAAACCTTTTATCAATGTCTGATGCACTTAATCTAATTTGTTAATGCTTGCTTTGTGTTAAGCAAAATGATGCACTAATAAAAATTGTCCTCTAACGCAGTAAAGTAATTTTGCATCGGATTTCGAGATATTTTTCTATAAAATGGGGAAACTGTTTCAAATGTAACTATTGGAGAGATAATCGTTAATTTATTATTAGTAATCGTGTTATTCATTAATAATATTGAGAATAAATTGAATGCGCTATGGGAAATAGCTTTATAATCGCTAATGCTATTTAATCCTAGATTGAATCTGCTTTAATGTTCGTGACTGCGCTTTATAACTGTCAATTAAATAATCATTTAATTACAAATTTAAAATATTTTTTAATTATTTGAATTTATATTTGAATTTTTGAGATATTTTAATTTTTTAATTATTTGAATTTGTATTTGAATTTTTTAATTTAATGAGTCATTAGTTGAAAATATTTTTCAATTATTTGAATTGAATTATTGAGAGTTTTGAAATATTTTGGAATTTTGTATTCTGAAATAGTTACATGATTGGTTGAGGAGAGTTATAGCAGCTATCAGCCTTTTATATCAATAGTGGGATTTTCCTGGCCTTTCTTTATAGATATCAATTAACATTGTCCCAGCGAATTACATATTTAAAGCCTTTTTAGTTCTGTATGGAATACGTATAAAATACAATATCACTGAAGCAAAAACTGTACATTCATTTAATATTTTATTAACAATATACTATATTTAATCAATTCTGTGGTGACCTAACACTAGATATACTTTATTTTGTCTTTAAATGATCCAAGTAATAAGTTTTATTATTCAGTTCAGAATAAAATTTAACAAATATAAATAAAGGTTTGTTTATTCACATTCGATCATTAGCAATAATTTAATGTGTAAATAAAATACAAATGAATTTAATAATTACCAAATTGTGCTACGGCTTCAATAAAAAACCAAAGTTATTTATAATTAACTAGTTATAACAAGTACGGAACACAAAAAAAAAGGAATCATTGCACTAAAAAAAAAGTATTTCTACATTTTTAATGATAAGCCATCAAATATCATATGCGAATTTTTTTTAATCGGGAACTAATTCGTGAATGGTCAATGATCAAATGTTAAGAGAGGTGGTACAACAGTCAGAAAAATTATTTCAACTAATGAGAATCATTTATTTATTGGCAATTTGTCAGAATACGCCATTTGTCCAGGCGAACAGTTAGGTATTGCAATGTTTTCAGTTTTTGGTCATCATCAGGACGGTGGTGGCGATAAATTATCTTTGGGAGATTACAGATAATCTGGGACCCATTGGTTGTTTAATCATATTATTCAGGGATACAATTTTGCTCAACTATTTATCCATTTTAAGGAAATGGAATGAAACCAACAGGATCAACGTTTGTCACTTAATCTAAAATTTGTTAATGCTTGTTTTGGTTCCAGGAACATGATGCTGAATACGAGATAATGTCCTAATTTTCACCGGATATCATTTCCATAGAACACATTTGGGATATCCTGGGACAGCAGCTCAGAGTTCAAAGACCATCAATTCGTAAATTTATTCTCCGATTTGCTGATTCATTGCTTAAACATCTGGTACAATCTGTCTCCGGCCATCTAACCAATGACTTGTGGCATCCATGCCAAGGCGGGTTGAAGCTGTGTTGCGCGCCAAAGGTGGGCCAATAATCGTTATTGACAGGTGATCATAATGTTTTAACTCTTGAGTGTATATATATAAATTTCAATAAATTGGTAATGTGAGATATATGTATATAATTTCTCTAATGCAAAGCTTATCTTTAAATTTAATTTCTCTCCAAAATTATCTGCATAATACATATACCGGCTACATTACAAACATTGCTATTTTTCTCTATTTTTATATAAAAATAAAGCTTCGAGTTTGCACTCTATATAATTTACAAATTTTATCATAGATTTTTTAATATAAGTAAGATGTATAACGAGACAATTAAACAAATCTATATCTTATCTTTATATTTAAATTCAACTGTGGGAAATGCACCAAAAGAATACTTATAATTAAGGTTTTTAAGCTTTTTTTATGTTTTGAAGCAACTTTTTTTTTCTTTTTTTATATATTTTATACAAATCAGCATGATTTTAAGAATTAATTTAATCATTAGCTTATTTAACAGAAGTAGCAATATTTAATAATACTTTTCAAAAAATGTTAATTTTTTGTAAACTGAAATTCTTGCAATACTTTATATATTGCTTTTTTTACATTTCTAACACTTATAAAAACATCGATGCTTAATGACATTCACACTCTCTCTATTTAATAAAAATTATCTAAATATTTTCGGTAATGATACCCAATTAAATTGTTAATATTTATTTAATATTATGCAGCAATGCTAATAAAGATTGAAGTCCTCTTTAAGAATATCAAATCACAAAATTCACATTGGAATACATATAACTAGATTTTTAATACTTTCCAGAAACAGTCTGACAATTAGTTGGCTTGGTTTCTAAACTAAAGCGTGAAATCAATGAGCTAAGGTAAACGAATCAAAATTTCTAACCTTTATGCTGAATATTTTTTTTTAATTTGTAGGAGAGGTATTTTAATCAAAAATTTGTTTTTAGCAAAGTTTAGACCAATCTTTACATATCTTGAAGTTAAAATTCTTAGCAAACCGGTTTTTTTTTAATGCTGAATGTATGTTTAAATAACTATCATTCTGCTAAACAAAATTTGAACCTATAGCTACATATTTAAAATCATTAAATTATTGCCTCGGGAATCACTAAAAAATTTTGGTTTCGTTCTAAAATAGTGTAGTTAACTTTAAAAAAACTATTTTCTAGAAGATATATCTATATTATTTGCATTTATTCATGGCCATTTACACCAAGTTTACACCAAGATAGAACTAGTAGTTTCCTTATATTTCTTATAGGCTTGGCACTGCTTTCTTATCTACTTCACAATTACTCTATTTAAGTCATTTTATTTCCTGTTTTGACAAATTGAATCTTTGCTCAACTAATCTTTTAAACGCTAATGTAGATGGACGTCATAATATTAATAACGTCTCTCCCAATCTTAAACACTTTAGAAAATTCATCCACTCGAAAAGCATTCTAATGATCACTAAAATTTAGCTACTTGTGGACAAGATACCTGCTTTTAAAGCATTTTGTAAAATTGTCAATTCTTAATGTTTATTAAATCTTTTCCGTTTTTTTTATTGTGATGTGTTTTTGTATTGTTTTTTTAATTTATTATTCATTTGATGTTTTTAAAATTTGGATATTTTTGTAAGTCTCACATGATCCTCCATGAGTCATCCTCTATGGTAAAGAGGATTTGTAATAAATTTCAATGCAAAAAATACTGTAAAAAGAAAATTTACAATACTTTCTAAGAAATTTAGAATTTAGTAACATAATTTAGAATACGTTTCTACCAAATGCAATAGCAACGCTACTTGCAAACACTACTATTTCTTCCTTTTCCAACAAACAACCAGTCGAGCAACAAGCTTCTATGAAATCCACTCTACCACAAGCAATTCCTTTCTTCCCTGGCTACGTGTGTCTCACAACAAAGTCCTTTATTATGCGAGCCAAGGTGGATCCGATCGAAGCGGGTGAGGCGGTGGCAAATAATAAAACTTGAGTTCACAACGTTGAGGCTGCTTTACCCGGCGGCTATTTCCGCGTCCGCTTGACAGCAAGTAAATGAGTGACCAATTCAAGGGCCGGAGTTCCAATGGACTTAAAAATGAGTGACCTCCCCAAGGGCCGGAGTTCCAATGGACTTAAAAATAAGTGACCTCCCCAGGGGCCGGAGTTCCAATAGACTTAAAAATGAGTGACCACATTACGTATGTCAGAAAAGGGGCTTTTCTTGTCCAGATCCAATTCTGCATTTCGTGACTAAATCTTTCGAAAAATTAAAGAAGGTTAAGTTTTTACCTGCTGTTAAAAATTGTGAAATGCTGGATTCATAACCTAATAGCTTCACGCAAATTCATGCATACAAAAGGACGAAGGTTTGAAACCGATGATTGTGATCATCGCAATCATATTTTGAAACAACAATATGATTGGTTGAGTAGGGCTATAGCAGGTATCATCCTCTGCCATCAATAGCCTATAGGAGTTTTTCTGGCTTTCTTTTTAAAGATCAGTTAACATTGTCCAAAAGAAATACGTATCTAAAGACTATCTAATTCTGCATGAAATACATATAAAGAACAAGGTCATTGATGCAAAAAATACTGTACATTCTTTAATATGCTTTGTGTTAACAATATACTACGTTGAATCTATTCTATGGTGACCTAACACTTCATATACTAAACGTCGTTAAATAATCTAATGTACTTTTATTATTCAATTTAGAATAGGATTTAACAATGATACAAATGAAGGTTTGTTTACTCACATTCGATCATTAGCAATAATTCAATGTACAAATAACGTCATAATGAGTTAAATAATTACCAAATTGTTCTTCTCCTTCAATAAAAAACAAATTTATCAATAAATAGTTTTAATAAGTACAGCATAGAAAAACAAATCATTACATCATAAAAAGCCCTTTCTAGATTTTTAATGATATGCCTTCAAATATCTTATCTTTTAGAATTTTTTAAATCGTTGAAATAATTACCAAAACTACAAACAATGATCAAATGTTAACAATGAAGGCTCATACAACAGAGACAAAAGCATACATTTCTGCTAATGAGCTTCATTTATTTATTGGTACAATTTATTAGAAGACACTTATTTCTTTAAGTAGTATTTATTACATTAGGTATTACAGTTGATTTCAGTTTTTGGTCATAATCAAGAGAGGATTCTATACTAAATTATCTTCCTTTTTATTACTGATAGACTAACAGCATTAAGCAGTTAATCATATTATTCATGAAACAATTTTTTAATCAACTATTCATCCTTTTATGTAAAGAAGTAAAAACCTTTATCTACGTTTGATGCACTTAATCTAATTTGTTAATGCTTGTTTTGTATTAATAAAAATTGTCCTCATACGCGATAAAGCAATTTTGCATCGGATTAGCTTTCTATAAAATGAGAAAACAGTTTCAAATGTAACTATTGGAGAGATAATCGTTAATTTATTATTAGTAATCGTCTTATTCATTAATAATGTTGAGAATAAATTGAATACGCTATGGGAAATAGCTTTATAATCGCTAATGCTGTCTAATCCTGGATTGAATCTGCTTCAATGTTCGTGAATGCGCTTTATAACAGTCAATTAAATAATCATTTCATTTGAAGATTAATATATTTTTGCAGAAATGCTATTAAACTAATGCTATTAAACTCATACATATAAATTTCAATAAACTGGTAATGCGTGCTATATGTATATAATTTTTCTTAAACAAAACTTATCTTTAAATTGAAATTCTCACAAAATTATCTTTATAGTACATATATCGGTTACACAAATGTTGCTATTTCTCGATATTTTTATTAAAAAAACAGCTTTGTGTCTCAAATACGACTTAATGAAAATTGTTGTCAAATACACTGAAGGAGAATCGTTGTCAAATACATTGAAGGAGAATCGTTGACAAATACATTGAATGAGAATCGTTGTGAAATACAACTTCATGAGAATTGTTGAAACAACTGTCACAAATACAACTTAATGAGAATACAATGTTAATATGCTTAGTTTCATTCATATTTTTTCGATTTTCCAATAATAAATATCTGAATATTTCCGCTATTGATACCTATTTAAATTGTTAATATTTATTTAATCAATGCAGCAAAATTAACAAAGATTGTAGTCGTTTTTCAATACACCAAGGATTATCTTAAAAGTTACATTGGAATAAATAGAATTAGATTTTTAACAATTTCCTGAAGCAGTCTAATAATTAGTATGTTTGATTTCTAAACTAAAGAAATTCTGTGTGACATCAATGAGCTAACGTAAACGAATCAAAATTTCTATCGTTTATGCTGAATAATCTTTTAAATCTGTAGGCGGAAAATTTCTTCAATCAAACGATTGTTTTTAGCAAAGTTTGTACCATACTTTACATATTTTAAAGGTAAAATTCTAACTAAACCATCTTTTGAACACTGAATGTATGTTTCAAACAATTATTATGACATCGATATGTATTATTATCCAAATTTCTCCATTTTTTAATAAAAAACTAACAAAACTTTTTCTATCGGTAGACTTCAAATCGATAGCAATAATTATAATTTCTGTTAAACGAAATCTGAATCTATAGCTACATATTTAAAATCATTAAATTATTATACTGGAATCATAAAATAATTTGCTTCGTTTTATACTAGAGTTTAAGATTTAATAAGCATTAAAGAATTTTGTCAATTCTTAATGCTTATTAAATCTTTTCTATTTTTTTTTTTTTTTTTTTTTTTTTTTTTTTTTTGTATTGTAGTGTGTTCTTTTTAAATTTAACATTCATTTCAAGCTTTTAAAATTTGGTTGTTTTTGTAATTCCCATGTGATACTTTATGGTACAAAAGGCTTACTAATAAATTACAATGCAAAAAGTAAATTTAGAAGACTTTCTAAGCAATTTAGAATATAGTAACGTAATTTAGAATATATTTCTTCCAAATGTAACAGCAACGTTACTACTTGCAAACACTACTACAATTTCTTCCTTTTCCAATAAACAACCAGTCGAGAAACAAGCTTCTAAAAATCCACTCTACCACAAGCAATTCCTTTCTTCCGCGGCTACGTGTGTCTCACAACAAAGTCCTTTATTATGCGAGCCGAGGAGAATCCGATCGAAGCGGGTGAGGCGGTGGCAAATAATAAAACTTGAGTTCACAGCGGGGAAGCTGCTTTACCCGGCGGCTATTCCCGCGTGCTCTTGATAGCGAGTAAATGAGTGACCACCCCAAGGGCCGGAGTTCCAATGGACTTAAAAATGAGTGACCACGTTCCGAGCGTCAGAAAGAGAGCTTTTCTTGTCCAGATGGACCTTAAGGAGGAAATGGCAGAAAAAGTGGATTTGCCAATAGCAGCGAAAAGACAGTGAATTGTCCAAATTCGGAATAACTCACCTTAGAAAGTATTGTACTTCGCAAAGTCCCCTTTAGTAAAGAGAAAATAAAGGAAACGAATACTATTTCTAAAGTTCGTTTAAAAGTGTAGATAATTTCTTAGTTTTAATTAATTGGTAGTTTTTATAATATTATAAAAATTAATATATAATATAACATAAAATCTATATATACTTATAGAGAATGACATTTGTCCAAATGTTCATACATTTATATTTCTTAAAAGTTGAAAAATATAATGCTTATAATCAAAATTTTTTTTTCTTTGAAATAATTTTTTTTTTTTTTTTTTTTTTTACCTAAAGTTCAATATTTTTACCTAATTCTGATTAGATACTTTTATATTAATTAAGAACTGATTTTAATGTAGTACAACAAGTATTACTTTTTTTACTTTGTATATATATATATATACATATATTAAAATGGCAATAGTAGATTTTTCATGTAAGTATTATTCAAATGATATTAGACATTTTGTACTACCACAATGTGTAGCAAGCAGTTCAAAGAAGTATACAGAAGGTTTGCATATTCCATCTCTCTTAGTCTCATCCTTTGGGAGAATTTCTAGCCTACGGATCCATCGTTCAATGCTCGACAAAGACAAGATCATATATTTAATTAGTGTTATGTAGCGGGTGTTGAATAAAACTGTTTTAGTTCGGAATGCCAAAGCGTTATCCATCAAGTGAGTCCATGCCGTATTATGAACTATAGTTTCATATTATGCCTCATAGAAATTATTTATCACTGGAATAAGAATACTATATTTAAATATATTTTTTTATTATAATTAAGTATTTGCATGAGTAGTTATTTCCTTTTTCTGTATGAGGAAAAATATATAAGAAAAAACTATCAACATTATTAAAAAAAACTTGCGACCAGTAAACGTATGTACAAAACGTTGAATATTTTCTGATTTTTTTTCTATGAATTATATATTGTGCTTAAGAACTTTCAAAGAATACAAATTTTGAATCCCCAAATTCATTTTATTTATTAGATCAAAGCAATGTTTTGAATTTAAAGTTGAAATATTTTATATGCACTTCTAGATATTTTAATAAACCCTTTTGTACTGTAATTAGATAACTAACTAAACAAAACAAAAAAGTAACTTTTATTTAAAAATGTATGATTTGTTTCACTTAAAACAGATCAAAAGAAAAAATAAAAATAAATGTTTCATTTTTTTCTAGTGCGCTTTTGTGCATGTTTCATTATTTTAAACTACCATTTTAATCCTCATTTTGAAGTCATTTACAAAATATGCCTTTTTTAAAAGAATTAACAAATGGAACTTTTTTACCATTGTTATTATTTGGTCTTCTTTATTATATATAAATGAGTCCACACACAATTCAATTTCTTTTTCAATAGAAATTATTAATACACAAAAGAAAGCATACTTTAATTATTTCATCAAAAATATTTTTAAAATGTTTCTAAAGTTTATCAGTAAAAACACAAATGCATTTCTTTGAAACATAATTCTTTTGTTGGTAAGACGATTAGGGTCCATGTTGGACAAAAGAAACGTTGCTGATGGCTCGTAATTAGTTATCCAGTGAACGTTTACTAAATAACAAAGGCATAGTTATTTAATAAAAGAGAAAATTAAAATGTCATAATCTAAAATAAATGAAAATGCATTAATTAATTAAAAATAAAAATATCGCATTGCCTTTTTTCTTTTAGTTTCTTTTCTAATTAAATTCAAATTTAGAATAACTACTCTTGAAAATGTATAATTGGACACAAACAAAATTATTTGAAGCATTTTATTTGATTAGTCTTTCTTTCGTTTTAAGAAAAATAACAAAAATTTCTCTTTTTTAATTATATAATTATTTTCAAGTACTTGTATACTTCTGAATTCCATTTTTCATAATTCCGATAGACAAAAAAAAATTTCTTAAGTGTTAATTGTTATTTTTTTTTCTTGTACCACTTAGTATACAGCAACATCTAGATCAAGTCCAAAAACCCGTGTGGATTTTTGGACTTGAAGTTGCTGTGAAGGGAAGAAGTTGCTCCCCTTTCCTTCCGCAAGGAAGGAAAGGGGAGCAACTTCTGTTGTGATGGAGACCGCGTAGGAAAAATACTGGCTTGGTTTCGTGGCGCTGAAGAAGGACGCCAATGACTTCCGAGAGGACTTTTAGGAGGGACTACCCCCATTTGAGTACCGTGTGTTAGAAAAACCAGAAAACTCGCACAATATAAGCCGACTGACATGCTGGATTCCTAGTCCAATAGTATCACACAAAGGCTTGAATGTGAAAGGAAGAAGGTTTGAAACCAATGATTACGATCATTGCACTCTTAGTATTTTGGAACCATTTTATAAAGGTTTGAGGATAGTTACAACAGGTATCAGCCTCTACCATAAAAGGTGAAATGCTTTTTTCATAACCTAAAATAGTTATCATTGTCCCAAAATTCATATCTAAACATACAAAGGACGAAGGTTTGAAACACAATGATTGATGCAAAAAAATCTATTACAATCATACTTTTTAAAACAACAATATTTTATGGTGACCTAATACTATATTTACTGAAAGTCTTAATCACATTTGATCAGGTATCAATGTCCTCTGCCATCAATAGCCAAATGGCTTCTCATTCAATTTTTCTGGCCTTCTTTCTTAAAGATCAGTTAACATTGTCCCAATGAACTACATATCTAAACACTTTTCAACTCTACGTAGAGTACTTATAAAACACAAGGATCATTGATGCAAAAAATACTATTCATTCTTTAATATACTTAACAGTGTTAACAATATACTAAGCTGAATCAATTTTATGGTGACCTAATACTATATTTACTGAAAATCTTTAAATAATCCAACTTATTTTTATTATTCAGTTTAGAACACAATTTAAAAATAAAGGTATTTTTAATCACATTTGATCATTAGCAGTAATTGAATGTCCAAATAACGACAAAATGAATTAAATAATTACGACATTGTGCTTCTTCTTCAATAAAAAAAAATTATGATTAAATATTTATAATAAGTACAGCATACATAAACGAATCATTACACTAAAAAACACTTTCTACATTTGTAATAATAAGCCTTCAAATATCTTATCTTTCAGAGCTTTTTTAATCGTTGAACTAATTACGAGAAATACGTCAATGATCAAATGTTAACAATGAAGGCTCATACAACAGTCACAAAAACATACATTTCTGCTAATGAGCCTTATTTATTTATTGATGCAATTTATTTGTTACTCTTTGTAATTTATTTTCTATTTTTATTATTTGTAATTACTCATTTGTTTAAATAGTATTTATTATATTAGGTATTGCAGTTGTTTTCAGTTTTTGGTCATAATCAAGAAAGGATTCTATACTAAATTATCTTCCTTTTTATTACTGATAGACTAACAGCATTAATCATTTAATCATATTATTCATGAAACAATTTTTCGATCAACTATTCATCATTTTATGTAAAGAAGTGAAACCTTTTATCTACGTTTGATGCACTTAATCTAATTTGTTAATGCTTGTTTTGTGTTAATGAAAATTGTCCTCATGCGCGATAAAGTAATTTTGCGTCGGATTTCGGAAGAGCTTTCTATAAAATGAGGAAACTGTTTCAAATGTAACTGTTGGAGAGATAATCGTTAATTTATTATTAGTAATCGTCTTATGCATTAATAATATTGAGAATAAATTGAATGCGCTATGAGGAATAGCTTTATAATCGCTAATGCTGTCTAATCCTAGATTGAATCTGCTTCAATGTTCGTGACTGCGCTTTATAACTGTCAATTAAATAAGCATTTCATTAGAAGATTAAAACATTTTTGAAGAAAGGACATTTAATTAATTCAGTATATATTTAAATTTCAATAAATTGGGAATGCGAGATACTATATATGCATATAATTTCTCTTAAACAAACCTAACCTTTAAATTGAAGTTCTCTCAAATTTATCAATATAATTTATATGCCGGCTGCACTACAAATATTCCTATTTTTCTCTATTTTTTATTAAAAAAATAGTTTGAGTTTGCACTCATAATAAACTCTCGAATTCTTCATAGATTGTCAGCATATATAAGATGTTTAATCTTACAATTAAACGTAACTTTATCCTATCTTCATATTTAATTCCAGCTGTCGCAAATACAACTGAAGAATACTTATAATTGAGTTTATAGCGTAATAAAATAGAACTTTCTTTTTCTTTTTTTCATATATATTATACATAAATAAGCATGATTTTAAGAGTTAATTTAATCATTAGCTTTATTTAACAAAAGCAATAGTATTTAACATTTCCTTTAAAAAATTTTACATTTTATTAAATTGTAATTTTACAAATCAAACTGTAGAATACTTGATAAGTTACATTTTTACATTTCTGATACATAGGAAAAAAACAATGCTTACTAACATTCATATTCTCTCTATTTTGCAATTAAAAATATATAAATATTTTCACTATTGATACCCAATTAAACTGTTAATATTTATTTAAAATATTCAGCAATACTAATAAAAAACTAGAGCCATCTTTAAGTATATCAAATTACAATTATCACAAAAGCCACATTTGACGCACTTGAATAACTAGAACTAGAATTGTAGCACTTTCCTGAAGCATTCTGGTTATTAGTAGTTTTGGCAAACTAAAGAAGTTCAGTTTGAAACTAATGAGCTAAGGTAAGAAAAATCAAAATTTCTATTGTTTATGCTATATATTTTTTAAATCGGTAGGAAAGAAAATCCCTACATCAAACATTTATTTTTAACAAAGCTTGAACCAATCTTTACATATTTTAAAGCTCAAATACTTACTAAACCCTTTTCTGATGTTCAAATCATGTTTCAAACAATTATTACAGTATTGATATACATTATTATCCCAATTTCTCCCTATTCCAATGAAAAACATAAAAAAAATTGTTCTGTTACTATACTTCAAATCGATAGCAATAACTATCATTTTTGTTAAACGAAATTTGAATCGATAGCTACATATTTAAAATCATTAAATTATTATTTTCAAATCATTAAATAATTTACTTCGTTCAATATTAGTGTTTAAAATTTAATAAGCATTAAAGAATTTTGTCATTTCTTAATGCTTATTAAATATTTTCTATTTTTTTGTATTGTCAAGTGTCCTTTTTAAATTTAATATTCATTTGATGTTTTTAAAATATGTTTGTTTTTGTAAGTTTCATGTGATACTTTAAGGTGCACGAGGTTTTGTAATTGATTTCAATGCAAAAAATACTGCAAAAAGGAGGTTTAGAATACTTTCTCAGAAATTTAGAATTTAGTAACGTAATTTAGGATACGTCTCTACCAAATGCTACTTGCAAACACTTCTATTTATTCCTTTTCCAATAAACAACCAGTCGAGCAACAAGCTTCTAAAAAATCCACTCTACCACTAGCAATTCCTTTCTTTCCTGGCTATGTGTGTCTCACAACAAAGTCCTTTATTATGTGAGCCGAGGTGGATCCGATCGAAGCGGGTGAGGCGGTGGCAAATAATAAAACTTGAGTTCACAACGGGAGGCTGCTCTACCCGGCGTCTATTCCCGCGTGCTCTTGACAGCAAGTAAATGAGTGGCCACCCCGAGGGCCGGGGTTCAAATAGACTTAAAAATGAGTGACCACATTCCGTACGTCAGAAAGAGAGCTTTTTTTGTCCACATGGACCTTAAGGAGGAAATGGCAGAAAAAGTGGATTTCCCAATAGCAGCAAAAAGACAGTGGATTTTCCAAATTTAGAATAACTCTCGTTAGAAAGTATAGTACTTGATAAAGTTCCCTTTAGTAAAGAAAAATAAACGAAATGATTACTTTATCTAAAGTTCGTATAAAAGTGTAGATAATTTCTTAGTTTTAACTAATTTGTAGTTTTTGTAATATTTATTATTTAAATTCGTACAATATAAAATCTCTTTATGTATATAAAGCAAGACATTTGTCGGACTGTTTATTCATTTGTATTTCTTGAAACTTGATAAATATAATGCTTATAATTCCGATTTAATTTTATTTATTATTATTATTTTTACCTAAAGGGAAGCCAAAAATCATCAAAAATTCTATGAATTATTTAAATGAAAATCATTCTAGTGTGCTTTTGTGCAGGTTTCATTATTTTAAACTACCCTTTTAATCCTCATTTTGAAGTCATTTACAAAATATGCGTTTTTTAAAAGAATTAACAAAAGGTGCTTTTTACCATTGTTATTATTTGGTCTTATATATTATATGTGAATGAGCCCACACACAATTCAATTTCTTTTTTGAATGGAATTTATTAAGATACAAAAGAAAGCGTACTTTAATTATTTCATCAAAAATATTTGTAAAAATGTTTCTAAAGATTATCAGTAAAAACACAAATGTATTTCTTTGAAACATAATTCTTTTGTTGGTAAGACGATTAGGGTCCATGTTGGACAAAAGAAATGGTGCTGATGGCTACTAATTAGTTATCCAGTGAACGTTTACTGAACAACAAAGGAATGGTTATTTAATAAAAGAGAAAATTAAAATGTCATACTCTAAAATAAATGAAAATACATTAATTAATTAAAAATTAAAAAAATTGTTTTGTTCTTTTTTTTCTTTTAATTTCTCTTCTTATTAAATTCAAATTTAGAATGACTTCTCTAGAAAATGAGTAATTGGATACAAATTAAATTATTTGCAATAATTTCTTAAGTTCTTCTTTCTATTGTTATAAAAAATAATAAAAATCTGAATTTTTTAATTATATAATTATTTTTAAGAAACTTGTTTATTTCTGAATTTTATGTTTCTTAATTTCGATTTTTATTTTTGATATTTTCTGAAACGGTAATTATTCTTTTTTTTTTCTTATCACACATGCTAGTCTGATTAATTAACTTTGTCCCAACGAACTACATATCTAAAAACTATTTTAACTCCACATGGAATACTTATGAAACACAAGATCTTTGATGCAATAAAAAAATAATGTGCATTTATTTATATGGTTTGCGTTAGCAATATAATGTTAGATTTATTCTATTGCGAACTAAAACTACATATACTGAAAAGTCTTTAAATAATCTAATGGATTTTTATTATTCAGTTTAGAATAAAATTTAACAACGATAAAAATAAGGGTTTTTTATTCACATTCGATCACTAGCAATAATTGAATGTGCAGATAACATCAAAATGAATTAAATAATCACCAAACTGTGCTTCCTCTTCAATAAAAAACAAAAGGTATTTATAATTAAATAGTTATAATAAGTACGATATACAAAAAACAATCATTACATGAAAAAAAAACACTTTCTACAGTTTTTAATGATAGGCCATCAAATATCTGATCTTATAGAATTTTTTTTTAATCTTTGAACTAATTACGAGAAATACACTTACGAGAAATACACACTTATTTGTTTAAGTAATATTTATTACATTAGATATTGCAGTTGTTTTCAGTGTTTGGTCATAATCAAGAGAGGATTCGATACTAAATTATCTTCCTTTTTATTCCTAATAACATTAAGCATTTAATCATATTATTCATGAAACAATTTTTCGATCAACTATTCATCATTTTATGTAAAGGAGTGAAACCTTTTATCTGTGTTTGATGCACTTAATCTAATTTGTTAATGCTTACTTTGTGCTAATAAAAATTGTTCTCATACGCGATAAAGTAATTTTGCATCGGATTTCGAGAGAGCTTTCTATAAAATGAGAAAACTGTTTCGAATGTAACTATTGGACAGATAATCGTTAATTTATTACTAGTAAACAACTTATTCATTAATAATATTGAGAATAAATTGAATGCTCTATGAGAAATAGCTTTATAATCGCTAATGCCGTCTAATCCTTGCTTGAATCTGCTTCAGTGTTCGTGACTGTGCTTTGTAACTGTCAATTAAATAATAACTTGATCAGAAGTTTAAAATATTTTTGAAGCAATCCCGTTTAACTTTTTCTGGATATATGTATATATATAGATAGATAGATAGATAGATATATCTATGTATATAATTTAATCTAAGCGAAACTTACCTTTAAATTGTAATTCTCACAAAATTATCTGTATTATATAGTACATATTCCTGCTATACTACTAACATTGCTATTTCTATTTTTATGGAAAACAGCTTTGAGTTTGCACTTAATAACTTTTCAATTTTTTCCTAGATTTTCAACATAGGCAAGATGTCTAATTATACTATTAAATAACGCTTTATCCAATCTTATTTAAATCCAACTTTAGTGCAACTGATGAATACTTAGAACTAAATTTTTTTTCATAAAAATAGCAACTTTCTTTTTCAATAAATATATGTATATCATATACCGAATTAAATTATTAATATGTACTTAATATATTCAACAATACTAATAAAGATAAGAATAATCTTTAAGAATATTAAACTACAATTATTACAAAAGTCACAAAATAATTAGTACTAGATTTTTAACACTTTCCTGAAACAACGTGAGGATTAGTATGTTGGCTTGGCTTCTAAGCTAAAGAAGTTCAGTTTGAAACCAATGATTTGAAGTAAACGAATAAAAATTTCTAGCGTTTAAGCTAAATATTTTTTTTTAATCTGTAGGCGAAAAACTCCTTTCCTCAACCATTTATTTGTAGCAAAGCTTGAATCAATCTGTACAGGTTTTAAAGCTGAAACTCTTACTAAACAATCTGCTGAATGTATGTTTCAGTTACTATCATTCCTTTAAACCAAATTTGAACATATTGCTACACATTTAAAATCATTAATTTACGGTTTTGGAATAACTAAAAAGTTTTGCTTCGTTCAATAATAGTGGTATTAACATTAAAAAACTCTTTCATGAATGAAATATAACTATATTGTCTGCCTTTGTTCGTGGCCATGCAGTAGTTTTCCCTATGTGAGATCTTATTAACTCGCAAAAAAACCATCAAACAGGACATTGAAATTAATTAAAAATCTACAAAAATCTCTCTAAGTGGATTAAATTGCACATAGAATCACCCAATGTCTTCACGATATAGTACTTTCCCTCTGTTCTCTATAGGATCAGCACAGCATTTTTACCTTTTTCAGAATTACTCTGTTTATGGCTGGACATGGAAATCTTATTTCCTGTTTTAACATATTTTATCTTTGTAATGGCAATGTAAATGGAGTTCGTAATATTAATATATTTTCCCTTATCTTAAACACTTCAGAAAAATTCAACCAGGAAAAATAAATTCAGATAACCACTAAAATTGGCAATTTGTTGATAAGATGCCTGCTTTTAAAGCATTTTATAAACTTGTCAATCCATAATGGTTATTAAATCTTTTCTATTTTTGTATTGTGATGTATTCTCTTTAATTTATCATTCATTTGATGTTTTTAAAATTTGGTTATTTTTGTAAGTCTTTATGGTAAACGAAGTTTTGTAATAGATTTCTAAGCAAAAAATACTGCAAAGAGTAAATTTAGAATACTTAGAACTACGTTTCTACAAAATGCAACAGCAATGCTACTTGCAAACACTTCTACTATTTCTTCTTTTACCAATAAACAACCAGTCGAGCAACAAGCTTCTAAAAAATCCACTCTACCACAAGCAATTCCTTTTTGTCCCTGGCTACGTCTGTCTCCCAACAAAGTCCTTTATTATGCGAGCCGCGGTGAATCCGATCGAAGCGGGTGAGGCGGTGGCAAATAATAAAACTTGAGTTCACAACGGGGAGGCTGCTCTACCCGGCGGCTATTTCCGCGTGCTCTTGACAGCAAGTAAATGAGTGACCACCCCAAGGGCCAGGGTTCCAATGGACTTAAAAATGAGTGACCACGTTTCGTACGTCAGAAAGAGAACTTTTCTTGTCCACATGGACCTTAAGGAGGAAATGGCAGAAAAAGTGGATTTCCAATAGCAGCGTAAAGGCAGTGAGTTTTCAAAACTTAGAATAACTCTTCTTAGAAAGTATTGTACTTCGCAAAGCTGCCTTTAGTAAAGAGAAAATAAAGGAAGCGAATATTATTTCTGAAGTTCGCATAAAAGTGTCGATAATTTCTTAGTTATAATTAATTAGTAGTTTTTATAATATTTATTATTTAAATTTTTACAACATAAAATCTCTTTATATAATAGTTAGTGTCTTTCTTTATATGTACCTATTAAACATGCAATTTAATGATCATCGGTAGCAATTATACTACGTTTATAGTATATAAAGCCAGACATTTGCTTGTCTGTTTCTTTTGTACTTCTTGAAACTTGAAATATATAATTCTTACAATTCGAACAACTTCTTATTTATTTATTTTTTTTTTACTTAAAGTGTAACAAAAAAGTACAATTAAATTCTGATTAGTTATTTTTACAACAAATGAAAATTAATTTTAATGTAGTCCAACACTATAATTCTTCCTTTACGTACATGTATTATATTTATTATGATAATGAAAGATTCCACATGCAAGTAATATTCAAAAGAAATTGGATTTTTTTTTACTTGTAATAATTGTAGCATAATTTGTAGCAAACACTCCAAATAATGACATGCAGGAGGTTCACACATTCTTCCCCACCTACTCATATCTATTCCGGAAATTTCCAGTCTGATGCTCGACAAAGACATGATAATTTTCAATTAGTATTATTTAGCTGGTTTTAAATAAAACTCCCTTAATTCGGAATACTAAAGCGCTATCCATCAGATGACACCATTCCTAATTATATAGTTTCATATTATACGTCATAATAATTATTTATCTCTAGACTGTGAATACTACATTTAAATATAATTTTTATTAAAATTGAATTTCTGCTTGAGTAATTATTTGCCTGTTCTGTATGAACAAAAATATATAAAAAAAATTATCAGCATGTTAAAAAACATTTGTGACCAATTATTGTATATACAAAACTTTTAATATTTTCTGAATTTTTTTTTCTACGAATTGTACATTGTATTTAAGAATACACATTTCGAATCTCAAATTCATTTTATCTTTAAAATATTTATTACATCAAAATGATGTTTTGAATTTCAAATAGAAATATGTTATATGCACTTGCAGATATTTTAATAAACTCTTTTGTGCTGTAATTAGATAACTAACTAAACAAAACAAAAAAATACATCTGTATTTAAAAATGTATGATTTGTTTCACTTAAAACACATCAAAAGAAAAAAAATGTTTCATTTTTTTTTCTAAGGAACTTTTGTGCAGGTTTCATTATTTTAAACTACCATTTTAATCCTCATTTTGAAGTCATTTACAAAATATGCTTTTTTTAAGAATTAACAAAGGAGCTTTTTACCATTGTTATTATCTGGTCTTATTTATTATATATGAATGAGTTCACATACAATTCAATTTCTTTTTTCAATGGAAATTACTAGGGCACAAAAGAACGCGTACTTTAATTATTTCATCAAAAATATTTGTAAAAATGCTTCTAAAGATTATCAGTAAAAACATAAATGCATTTCTTTGAAACATAATTATTTTGTTGGTAAGACGATTAGGGTCCATGTTGGACAAAAGAAACGGTGCTGATGGCTCGTAATTAGTCATCCAGTGAACGTTTACTAAACAACAAAGGCATAGTTATTTAATAAAAGAGAAAATTGAAATGAAATAATAATCTGAAATAAATGAAAATGCATTATTTAATTAAAAATAAAAAAATATCTCTGCCTTTTTTTTCTATTAGTTTCTTTACTAATTAAACTCAAATTTAGAATAACTACTCTTGAAAATGAATAACTGGACACAAATTAAATCATTTGAAATAATTTATTAAAATTTTTTTCTTTTCATTTAAAAAAAATAATAAAAATTTATATTTTTTATTTATATAATTATTTTTAAGTACTTGTATAATTCTGAATTTTATTTTTCTAAATTTCGATAGACAGAAATTTTTCTGAAAGTGTAATTCTTTTTTCTTTCTTATCACGCATGGTCGTCTGATTAATTAACTCTATCCCAACGAACTGCACATCTAAAGACTTTTTGAACTCCACATGGAATACTAATGAAACACAAGGACATTGATGCAACAAAGAATAACATGCATTTTCATTTAATATGGTTTGTGTTAGCAATATATTATGTTGAATGTATTCTTTGGTGGCCTAACACAACTTATACTGAAAGTCTTTAAATAATTCAACATACTTTTATTATTCAGTTTAGAATAGAATTTAACAATGATAAAAAGAAAGGTTTGTTTACTCACATTCGATCATTAGCAATAAGCAAATCTGCAAATAACGTCATAAGGAATTAAATAACCATCAAATTGTGCTTCCTCTTCAATAAAAAACAAAAGTTATTTAGAATTACAGTAAGTGCAGCATACAAAAACGAATCATTACACTAAAAAAACCACTTTCTACATTTTTAATGACAATCCGGCAAATATCTTATCTTTTATAGTTTTTTCTTTTTTTGGTCGTTGAACTAATTACGAGAAATACGACAACAATTAAATGTTAACAATGAAGGCTCGTACAACAGACACAGAAACATGTATTTCTACTAATGAGTGTCATTTATTCATTGGTGCAATTTATTAGAAGACACTCATTTGTTTAAGTAATATTTATTGCATTAGGTATTGAAGTGTTTTCAGATTTTGGTCATAGTCAAGACAGGATTCTATACTACATTATCTTCCTTTTTATTACTAATAGCACTGAGCCTTTAATCATATTATTTATGAAACAATTTTTCAATCAACTATTCATCATTTTACGTAAAGAAGTGAAACCTTTTATCTACGTTTGATGCACTTAATCTAATTTGTTGATGCTTGTTTTATGTTAATCAAAATTGTCCTCATACGCGATAAAGCAATTTTGCATCGCATTTCGAAAGAGCTTTCTATAGAATGAGAAAATGTTTCAAATGTAACTATTGGAGAGATAATCGTTAATTTATTACTAGTAATCGTCTTATTCATTAATAATATTGAGAATAAATTGAATGCGCTATGGGAAATAGCTTTATAATTGCTAATGCAGTTTAATCCTAGATTGAATCTGCTTCAATGCTCGTACCTGAGCTTTATAACTGTCAATTAAATAGTCATTTGATTAAAAGTTTAAAATATTTTTGAAGAAATCCTATTAAATTCATTCTGTACGTATATACTTTTCAATAAATTGGGAATTCGAGGTATATGCATCTAATTTGTCTTGAGCAAAACTTACATTTAATTTTAAATTCTCACAAATTTATCTGTATTATACATATACGGCCGTACCATTCCCCAACGGCCGTACCATGCTGAATATACCGGTTCTCGTTAGATCACCGAAGTCAAGCATCATTGGGCGCGGTCAGTACTTGGGTGGGTGACCACCTGGGAACACCGCGTGCCGTTGGCAAATTTGGGACCTGAATGGCCGAGTGTCTAGCGCTCTGGCGCTCGGTGCCACAGGTTTCGGGTTCGAATCCCGGCGGTGCCATGGATGTTTGTAGTGGTTCGGAATCCACTTTAAGCTGTAGGTCCCAGTCTCCTATGACTGTAAGAGAGTCACGGAGCAAAAGTCAGGCTTCTACCTACGGGTGCTCCATCACAACAGAAGCTGCTTCCTTCCCCTTCAATCATGAGTACGTACGGGCTCGTGGGCTTGGCCAGCCAAGTGGGATAAGAAACAACAACAAACACATATACGAACATTGCTATTTCTTTCTATCTTTATAAAAAAAAACAGCTTTAAGTTTGCATTCATGATAATTTCTCAATTTTATCATAGATTTTATACATAGAAAGATGCATAACCATACAATTAAATAAAGCTTTATTCTACCTTAATATTTAAATAAAACTGATCAATACTTATAGTTGAATTTTAGCATTTTAAGAACAACTTTCTTTTTCTTTTTCTTATTAATATAATATATAAATCAGCGTGAATGTAAGAGCTAATTTAATCATAGCTTTATTTAACAGAAGCAACAATCTGAAATATTTACTTTAAAGAATGTTACATTTTTTACATTGAAATTTTTGACAACCAAACTCTAAAATACATGATATATTGCATTTTATATTTAACACATCTGAAAACATGTATGCTTACTAGAATTCATATTTTCTATATTTTCCAATAAAAAATACCTAAGCATTTTCGCTAGTGACACCCAGTTAAATTGTTAGTAGATTTTTATATTTGCAAGAATGCTAATAAAGTTTAGAATCATCTTTATGTATATCAAATCACAATTATCACAAAAGATATGTTGGAATTATTTGAACAGAATTTCTCTAGAATCTACTGCATTAATTAGAACTAGATCGACTCTTTTTTGAAACAGTGTGGTAAATAATAGGCTTTTTTATTGTGATGTTTTTTTGTATTGTTTTTTTAATTTATTGCTCATTTGATGTTTTTAAAATTTTGTAATTTTTGTAAGACTCACATGATCTTCCTTGAGTCATCCTCTATGGTACAAGAGGATTTGTAATAAATTTCAATGCAAAAAATACTGCAAAAAGTAAATTTACAATACTTTCTAAGAAGTTTAGAATTTAATAACATAATTTTGAATACATTTCTACCAAACGCAACAGCAACGCTACTTGCAAACACTACTATTTCTTCCTTTTCCAATAAACAACCAGTCGCGCAACAAGCTTCTGAAAAATCCACTCCACCACAAGCAATTCCTTTCTTCCCTGTCTACGTGTGTCTCACAACAAAGTCCTTTATTATGCGAGGCGAGGTGAATCCGATCGAAGCGGGTGAGGCGGTGGCAAATAATAAAACTTGAGTTCACAACGGGGAGGCTGCTTTGCCCCGCGGCTATTTCCGCGTGCTCTTGACAGCAAGTAAATGAGTGACTACCCCGAGGGCCGGGGTTCCAACGGACTTAAAAATGAGTGACCACATTCCGTACGTCAGAACAAGAGCTTTTCTTGTCCAGATGGACCTTAAAGAGGAAATGGCAGAAAAAGTGGATTTGTCAATAGCAGCGAAAAGATAGTGGATTTCCCAATAGCAGAGAAGTGACAGTGAATTTTCCAAATTTAGAATAACTCACCTTAGAATGTATTGTACTTAACAAAGTTCACTTTAATAAATAAAGATAACGAATACTATTTCTCAAATTCGTATAGCAGTGTAGATTCTTACTTAGTTTTATTTAATTGGTAATTTTTTTATAATATTGAAATTTGTACTAAGCAAAATCTCTTTATATGTATAAAGCAAGTCATGTATCTGCCTGTTTATGTATTTGTACTTCTTGAAACTTGAAAATTATAATGCTTATAATACCAATATTTTTTTTATTAATTATTTTTTATTAAGTAAAAAGTAATATTTATGTAATACAACAATGTATAACTTTGTTCATATGAAAGTATTATATTATACTACATTAATAAAACAATGCTTTATCTATATGCATTAACATCTAAACTTATATATATTGATAAGTATTATGATATATACGAATACCACACTTAAATAAAAAAAATTATTATAATTGAGTATTTGCATGAGTAATTGTTTAACTTTTCTGTAGATGAAAAAAAAATGTAAAGAAACATTTAAAAAAATTACTAGCATATAAAAAATATTTGTGACCATTAATTGTATAGACAAAACTTTGCATATTTTTTTCTAGGAATTATACATTGTGTTTAAGAATTTTTTAAGAATGCGTATTTTGAATAACAAATTCATTTCATCTTTAAAATGTTTTTTAAATCAAAACAGTTTTGAATTTAAAGTTGAAACATGTTATATAGACTCACAGATATTTTAATAAACCCTTTTGTGTTATAATTAGATAACTAACTAAACAAAACAAAAAAAAATAACTTTATTTAAAACTGTATGATTTGTTTCACTTAAAACAGATCAAAAGAAAAAAAGAAAAATAAATGCATCACTTTTTTTCTAGCTCGCTTTTATGCAGGATTCGTTATTTTAAACTACCATTTTAATCCTCGTTTTGAAGTCATTTATAAAATATGCTTTTTTTAAAAGAATTAACAAAAGGAACTTTTTACCGTTGTTATTATTTGGTCTTACTTATTATATGTGAATGAGTTCACATACAATTAAATTTCTTTTTTCAATGGAAATTATTAAGACACAAAAGAACGCGTACTTTAATTATTTCATCAAAAATATTTGTAAAAAAGTGTCTGAAGATTATTAGTAAAAACACAAATGCATTTCTTTGAAACATAATTCTTTTGTTGGTAAGACGATTAGGGTCCATGTTGGACAAAAGAAACGGTGCTGATGGCTCGTAATTAGTCATCCGGTGAACGTTTACTAAACAACAAAGGCATAGTTATTTAATAAAAGAGAAAATTAAAATGTCATATTCTGAAATAAATGAAAATGCATTAATTAATTAAAAATGAAATAATCGTACTGCCTTGTTTTCTTTTAATTTATTTTCTAATTAAATTCAAATTTGAAATAACTATTCTTGAAAATGAATAATTGGACACAAATTAAATTATTTGAAATAATTTATTAAATTATTCTTTTTTTTTTTTTTTTTTTTTTTTTTTAAAAATAGTAAAAATTTATATTTTTAATTATATACTTATTTTTAAGAATTTGTATATTTCTGAATTTTATTTTTCTTAATTTCGATGGACAGAAAACTTTCTGAAAGGATTTTTTTTTATTATTATTATCCCACTTGGTAGACAACAATGTCTACACCAAGTACAAGAACCCGTGTGATCTCATGGAAGGAGGGAAAGGGAGGACAGCTTCTGTTGTGATAGAGCATCCGTAAGTATTTTAAATTTAATTAATCCGTAATTCTTGACTCGACTCCGTGACGCTGAAGAAGGATGGCAGGGCTTTATATGAAACTATCCCCTTTTGCTTAAAGTATAGCAGAAAATCCAAAAAACTCCCACCAGGTAGTCCGACTAACGAGGTAAGATGCTGAACATCGCAAACGCCTCCTCGTTATTTGAAACAATGTCTACAACAAAGCCGTCAGTGGATTGAACCTCCACCCTACAATGCTCAGCAGCGGTACGCGTTGCCACTAAGCCACAAATGGGTCTGCAATTACTCCAGATTTTAGCGTTTGTAAATTAGTAACAAAAATGTGTCAATGAACAAAAGATGTATATGTTCGTTTAAATTAATGTCCAAATTTTCGAACATTCTACTGTTATAGTTGTAGTAATTATTTTTTTAACTATTAATTTGTTATCTCTTTAAAGAAATGGCATGATTAATTTTTGAATAAAGAAATATTCATCTGCATATCTTTGTATTTAGTAACAATATTTCCTTATACATTTGCATATATTATTTTTTTTAGTTTATCTTTCTATTAACTAGAAAAAATTAATAAATTTTGCCTTTAATTTTCAAAATACTAGCATTAAAATAAGTAACTATTATTTTAATAAAATTATCGGTGTTATAAAAGGTATGCAGGTATTCAAATAGCTTTTTTAATCTTATTTAATTTGTCACTAAAATACAAAGAGGACTATCACGGAAAATTCTGTATGCATTTTCAATGGCAACAATGGTCAAATAACGTTTAGCACACATCTAATATATATTCCATATATATTATTATATATTCTCACCAGACAATTCAATATATCATATTCGAATGACAATGAATTGCAATGGCTATCGTAAATTGTATCTAAAAGTTAAATTGTACAGTGATTCATTTTTCACACATAAATTATTCCAGCATAATTCTATGGCGTTTATATGAAAATTTATGAGACTTTTATGATCTTGCAATGAAGAGTGAAAGAAAAGTATGGTTATGTCTTGGCTGTCCATGTTACCAGATACTCTAAATTTTTCCCCGGAATATGATCAACTATTCTTTACAGTCTCGATCTGGCAATCAATGACTTCCTAGTTTCCCTTAATTGTTGAAACATTCAAATTCTTCAACGTTGAGAGTGATACAGACTTTACTAAAAAGCTTTCCCTCAATATCAAAAACAAGATTTTGACCGCTGCTTACCAAATGAATGGTAATTAAATGAAAAAATGGTCAAGGTTACATATTACTGGTTATTACATATCATATTATTAATGAAATTTTATTGCTATTTACTATATTATATTAAACTGACAACCCTATCCTATAAAAAGCAAACATATCCTGTCTCGAAATATGGCAGTAGGTGGATGGCCTTGAACCACCATGGGCTGTAGTGCCAGAAAATTAGTTAGTTATTTTATATTAAAATCAACCAGCCTTTTTATTTGACATCAGCCTGGTATATTATTTGAATATCGTTATTCCTTATGAATCTTAAATTTAAATGAATAAACGAGTTCATGAATATAAATGAATATGAAGTTCATAATTTGAATAAATTTTCTCGAATCACTCCAAATAATTCAAATTACCACTATAATTTGGCAACTTGTTAATAAAATGCCTGCTTTTAAAGCATTTTGCAAACATTCTTTATTATCATTAAATCTTTTCTGTTTCTGTTTGGTTATTTTTGTAATTCTCATGTGATTCTTTATGGTAAACGAGGTTTGGTAATAAATTGCAATGCAAAAACTACTGTAAACAGTAAATTTAAAATACTTAGAACTAAGTTTCTACCAAATGCAATAGCAACGCTACTTGCAAACACTACTACTTTTTCTTCCTTTTCCAATAAACAACCAGACGAGCAACAAGCTTCTAAAAAAGTCCACTCTAGTACAAGCAATTCCTTTTTGTACCTCGCTCCTTTATTATGCGAGCTAAGCTGAATCCCATCGAAGCGTGTGAGGCGGTGGCAAATAATAAAACTTTAGTTCACAACGGGGAAGCTGCTTTGCCCGGCGGCTATTTCCGCGTGCTCTTGACAGCAAGTAAATGAGTGACCACCCCAACGGCCGGAGTTCCAATGGACTTAAAAATGAGTGACCACATTCCGTACGTCAGAAAGAGGGCTTTTCTTGTCCAGATGGACCTTAAGGAGGAAATGGCAGAAAAAGTGGATTTCCCAATAGCAGCGAAACGACAGTGGATTTTCCAAATTTAGAATAACTCTTCTTAGAAAGTATTGCACTTCGTAAAATTCTTTTTAGTATAGAGAAAATAAAGAAAACGAATATTATTTCTAAAGTTCGTATAAAAGTATAGACATTTTTTTTTAGTTTTAATTAATTGGTAGTTTTTATAATATTTATGATTTGAAATTGTACAATATAAAATCTCTTATACATATAAAGCAAAACATTTATCTGTGACTGTTTGTGCATTTATATTTTGAGAATTTGAAAAATGTAATGCTGATAAGTCCAATCTTTTTCTTTGAATTTATTTATTTTTTCATTTGAAAGTTCCGAAAAATTCTGATGTTTTTTTTAATAAATAAAAATTATTTTTATTGTAGTATGACGATGTATTACTTTGTTTACATACAATCATTATATTATAATATATTAACAAAAAGGTGTTTTAATTGTAACATATATGCATATACATTGAGGTCCATGCGTATATCAAATAATAGTCATCGTTATCATAAATTATGATGATGATGATGACAGTCATGCAAGTAATATTCAAACGATGTTGGACTTTTTCTATTACCACAATTTGTAGCAAGCATTCCAAAGAATATTATACAGCAGGTTGATACATTCTTCCCGTCCTGCTAGTATCCATTGGGGGAATTTCCAGGCTACGGATTCATTATCCAATGTTCAACAAAGACACGATAATTTGCAATTAGTATTATTTAGTAGGTTTTGAATAAAGCTCTCTTACTTCAGAATACTAAAGAGCTATCCATCAGGTGACTCTGTGCCTAATTATAAACTCTAGTTTCGCATTATAATTTACATCATAGTTTTATATCGTTATATATATATATATATCTAGTTTTATATCATTATAGTTTATATTATGCCTCATAATATTTATTTATTTCCAGAATACCAATATAATTTTTTATTATAATTGAGTATTTGTATGAACAATTATCTCTCTTTTGTATGTGGAAAAATATATAAAAATATTATCACCATGTTAAAAAAAAAAATTTGCAACCAATAATTGCATATACAAAACTTTGAATCTTTCTGAATTTTTTTTTCTAAGAATTATACATTGTGTTTCTGTACTTTCTAAGAATAAATATTTTGAATACCGAAATTCATTTTATTTATTGAATCAAAGCAATGTTTTAAATTTAAAGTTGAAATATATGCACTTCTAGATATTTTAACAAACCCTTTTTCTGCTGTAATTAGATAACTAAACAAAACAAACAAAAAAATAACTTTATTTAAAAATGTATGATCTGTTTCACTTAATAAAGATCAAAAGAAAAAATAAAAACAAATGCATCATTTTTTTTCTAACACGCTTTTGTGCAGGTTTCATTATTTTAAACTATCATTTTAATCCTCATTTTGAAGTCATTTTCAAAATATACGTTTTAAAAAAGAATTAACAATAGGAACTTTTTACCATTGTTATTATTTGGTCTTATTTATTATATGTGAATGAGTTCACATACAATTCAATTTCTTTTTTCAATGGAAATTACTAAGGCACAAAAGAACGCGTACTTTAATTATATCATCAAAACTATTTGTAAAAATGTTTCTAAAGATTATCAGTAAAAACACAAATGCATTTCTTTGAAACATAATTCTTTTGTTGGTAAGACGATTAGGGTCCATGTTGGACAAAAGAAAATTTGCTGATGGCTCGTAATTAGTTATGTGAACGTTTACTAAATAACAAAAGCATGGTTATTTAATAAAAGAGAAAATTAAGATGTCATAATCTGAAATAAATGAAAATGCATTAATTAATTAAATATAAAAAAAAAAAACCGTATTGCCTTTTTTCTTTTCTAATTAAATTCAAATTTAGAATAACTACTCTTGAAAATGAATAATTCGTCCCAAATAAAATTATTTGAAATAATTTATTAAATTATTTTTTACTTTTGGTTTAAAAAAATAATAGAAATTACTATTTTTTTTTAATTATGTAATTAATTTCAAGAATTTGTATACTTCTTAATTTCGATTGACAGAAAACTTTCGGAAAGGGTAATTCTTCATATATTTTTTTTCTCTCAAGATATAAAGATCTAAAAAAAGAAGAAAAATAAAGAAAAAAATTAAGATGTAAAAAGGAGAAAAGACATAAAAATTTATAATATCAATTGCAATAAAATTATTTTAGGAAAATTAAACAATGGAAATAAAAATCATTACAAAAAATTAGTTACATTAAAAATTTGTATTAAAAATCGGTGTTTGTTTATGCCTAACACGATATATATTATTTTATTTTCAAGGTCATGAGCAAAATTTTCAATTAAAATTTTTTATTTAAATATGTTAGTTAAAATTCAAAATAATTATCTAAACTATTTTTTGCAACAAACAAACAGTAAGAAATTGCAATGAAAAACAATGTAGAAAACTTATTACGAAAATCAATACACACACTTTAAAGTTTAAAGAAATTATTACATTATATCGTATAAAAATATTCACAATACTTATTTTAGTTATTCAGGCAAATTTTTCTACTGCATTTAAATGAATTAGTCGAGTTTTTAATAATACATTCAAATTTTTTTAGTCAAGTCAGCATATTTTCATTAATACATTTTCCTACGAATGTAAAAAAAAAAACATTTTCCACAGCATAACAAAATGTTTTCTTATTGTTTTTTTCAATTTTTTCAATTTGTAACAAAATTATAATAGATTAGCAACTTTTACAAAATATTTAGTCTAATTTGTTTACCGTAGTTACTTAACGAAATAATTAATTAATGAATCTCAAAAATAACAGATTTGATATCAACGTGTATAAAATTAAAAATATTTATATTTTTTTAATATCCTTTATTTATCCTCAAATATTTCATGTATACATATTTAATATGTATATTACTGAAGATATTATTAATTACACAATCAAAGCCTAAGCATACATTCATGATGACATACATAAAAAAATAATATTTAATCAGTTTAAATTTATTATATAGTATGAATTAGTATCATTTAAAGTATATGAATATACTTAACTTTGAGAAGTTAAAATTTTTATTGTATATTAATAAAAGTAATAATTTGAAATGTATTAAAACAAAAAATTACAAACACAAGTTCATTTACAAAATTGTTAAATGTTTTTTTTTCTTTCTAATGCAGCTGGCAAACACTTAGACAGCTTGGTCATGGATGCCTTAAGGCAAGCGCTGCACAGACGTTACTCACTTTGTATTACCCAGGGGGTACGTGTAACATGAAGATAAGCCACGGAGTAACAATGCCCCCGCAACGCTCTACGATCCTATTAGGTCGGGACCTACGGTTTAAAGTGGATTCCGAACCACTACAAACATCCATGGCACCGCTGGGACTCGAACCCGAAACCTGTAGTACCGAGCGCCAGAGCGCTAGCCAATCGGTCATTCAGGCCCAAATGATAAGTGTCATTTCTAGGATTATTATTTGTAAAATATTTATGTTTTTCAATAAATAAAACATTTATATTTGCAATGCAGTGTAATTTATTAAATTATAACTAACATTTATTAACGTTTCATAGCTAATCAATAATAATTTATCTGCCGAACTTAAAATATCCCTTTTTTCCACATGTAATATAACGGTATGCATAAAAATTCATGACGGGATAATATTTTTGATGTTTTGCAATCAACATGATTATTGAAAAATATTTTATACACTAGTTGTTAACAGAAAAAAGTTATAAAATATATTAGAATATTTTTTTAAAAGTTGAAGTCTCATTGTTTCGTTTTAGTGTAAAAACCATAAAAAGATGAAATGCAATGATGTATTGTAGTGCTTCAAAATTTTGTGTCTTGGAATTATCATAAATTGTAGTATAGCATTAAATTTTCCTACCATTTTGTATATGGTATTTTGCATATCTACTGAATTTATTATGTATGACTTTTAAAGATATTACTCTACTACTCCTATACATGAGTATTATTAAAATATTAATAAGGAATAGTAGTAAAGAGGAAGTAGTAGAGTACTATATTGAAAAATAAATGTAAATAATGTCATATATATATTCACTATAATATATTGAAAATATATTAAAGCAGAAAGAAAATGTATACAAGCTTCAGTTTTCAGTGGATTAGAGGTTGTTTATCGTTTCAAGTATGAAGAATAGTTTGAATATTGCCAGATTGATTAGTTTATTAAGCTTGGATGCATAAAGGGGGGGAGGTATTTGTACATGTGAGGTATTAAAAAGATTATAATATAATAATGTAGATTGAATTTTTAAAAAATAATAGAAATACATTAAAAGTGCATGTATTAAGTTTAAAAAATTTTTGCCCCAATAGGTGCATTACATCCTGGAAACCTATAATGTAAGGTATTAAAAAATATGTCTCAATATATAATTAAATAAATAAATTGATATAAATTAGGTTATATCAATGTACTATTAAAGTAAATAAATGTAGCCTAATAAACGTGATTAAAATATGTATTAAATTTAAGATAAACACGTAATTAAAAATATTATATATTAAATTGCAAGTAACATTTAGATTATAGCTGTAGGATTATACTATAGTTTATATTCTCTGTAGTTTACTTTTTAAAACTCCTCTTTTGCCTCGAAACTCCTTTTTTGTTTGTTTCCTACTATGTTTATGGCAGCGAATTAATTAATTTTATATTATAATTTTTATTTTAACGTATTTTTATTTCATAATACCTTTCTAACGTGAACTTCACCAATATAAGCACATTGAAATTTTTATTAAGTGTTTTGATAATATCAAAACTATTTCTCGTTTCTGTATTTTTTCTTGCAAGAATTATAGGTCTCAAGTTTTAATTAAAAATATCGTCCTAATTATCGTAAAATTTATCGTTCTAATATTGATCAAAAGTAAATTGTTTAAATATTCATTAACTATCTGTAAAGTACTTATTTTGATGAACATTTTTTTCAAATACTTTTTAAACTAGTAAGATAATCAGATATTCCGTAAAATTTATTTTGTAATTTAGAGATACATAAATTACTAACATTAATTCACTAATATTATTTTATAATGCATTAATATTAACCATAATCTCAACAAATTATTCCATGAAAATATGGTTTTCTATTTTGTTCTCAAACCATTTTCAGAAAATAATTCATTATTTTACTTATAAATTGGGCATTAATGAAAAATACATAATTAAACACTTTATTTAACCAGTTTAAAAATATTTTTCCAAGCAAATAATTAATTTTAAGCATTTTAAATGCATTTAAAGTTTCAGAAAAGTTGTGTGTAAATTATTTGCAACATAAAAAAACTAAAAATTTTATTTATTTAACAAAAATTAAGTTATGTATTATTATTTTCGCTGAAAATTTCTAACTACACTTTGGGTATTTAATTATGCCCTACTCCATTATATTCTTTTATCGATGTAGGAATATCTACTATTTCTTTGTAGGGAATCCTTAATGGAACAAAGCTTAATGGAAGAAGAAGAATCCTTATACATCGTTAATGGAATATTTTCTTCTTAAAAATAATACCAGACTCGGAAAGGACATTTTTAGATGGATTGATCATCAAAAAATGATCAATCTGTCTAAAAAATGTAAGAAAATATGAAATTACATCCTTTAGATAAAAATTTTCTTGTGTCTCTAAGTTGCCATCAATAAAGGCTTAAAAAGAAATAGAAAACCCCAGTTGATTTAAAATCTGAAGAAATAAAAGCTAAATAGGCGAAACTGAATATTACGGAACATATAATGCAACAATAAATATACATCAAAGATATATATACATAGTTATATATAAAAATAACATTTAACTTAGTCAACTTAAATTTAAAATAAACTGGTTTGCATAAAAGGCTTGTCTAGTGAGCTAGTGAACATCAAAAAGTCACCGTGCAAAAATAAATTCCTTTTAATTTAAATGAATAACCGTACCCTTCTATAATGTAGTTATATATATATATATATATATATATATATATATATATATATATATATATATATATATATATATATATATATATATATATATATATATATATATATATATATATATATATATATATATATATATATATATATATATATATATATATATGTGTGTGTGTGTGTGTATATATATATATATATATAACTACATTATAGAACATTTATAGGTTACTGTAAAAAAAAACCCACCTTTTTTTTAAGCTACCAATCTATTATTCTACCACTACCAAATTATTATCTATTATTCTACCAAAGTCTATTATTCTACCACTTTATGGTTAATACTACATTTCTTTAATAGTTGAACAACTTTATGAATTTACACAGTATCTCATAAAGCTTTGACCTTCTTCTTAATTTATCAATACTTCCGCAAAAACAAATAATTAAAAAATTATGTATTGGGACATAAGATGCTACTGTCTTTGAAAAAAATCTTTCATAGTGCAAATATATTTGGTTCACTAAAACACATATAATTTTTGTCTACTTCAAATAAATTACATAATTATTACTTACTTCCAGCTGGAGCATAGATATTCAAATAGAGGCAATCCTCACTCTGGTTCACCAGGAATGGCAAAAGTCTCTTCAAGAACTCATATCGTCCGGCTGGCATTCTTCTTAGGGCCTCAGTCTCATTGCTAATGTCCGGAACCCTCTGTGGACACACTGGTCCCAGGTGGTCAGCTGTCCGGATCCCTTTCCATTGAGGTGGTGTTCCGGGTGGAAGAAATCTCAGAGATCCCAGTGGAACCCCAGCATAAGGAACACCAAGGAACATCTCTACTGGCTGCAAGTGTTTGTTACTGAGAGCCTCAATGACTCCTCGTAATGAGCCATACTTGGTTATGACAATGCTGGGTTTTGGTTGATATTTTCCAGCAGCATCGGATTGCTCGGCTGTATCTTGCCCTCTGGTAGTACTGATGCTTAGTATGAGTAAAAGAAGTAGTGTACGCATGTTGATTGGTAGTAAAAAAGTATTGCAAGTTGTCATTGTTGAAATTCTAATTACAAAAGGGTACAATTATACAATTTATTTTTCATAATTTGAAGTCTCGCAATGTAATACTTCGCAAGTTCATGTTAAATTTTCATTGAGGTTTGAAGTCTTTTTACTTTTTAAAGGATTTCATGATTAAAAATAATAAATACTATGCAAAACTTATTAACCCATATTATTCACAAGAGATTCCAAGAAGTTCGCAAAAAATTGTTCACAGTAATATAAAAGTCAACAATTCATTCACAAAGATATTTATATAAATTCCTTTGAAATACTATAAGAAGTTTTTAGGTAAAATACATTTTGATGAACAATTTTATATTTTTTGTGCTAATATTTCAATTATTGATATTATATTGTTCATTAGATCAGACTAAATTAGAATAAAATTTTATTTGAGTCTCAAATCTTTTATATATATTTTGTAAGATAAAACATGTAAATTATTAAAATTTACTCCTTTATGAATGTATAATTTGATAAAATATTCTATAATCAATCAATGAACTTATTCTTAAATTATTCTATAATCAGTCAAAGAGCATGTAGCATTTACGAATGTTTATAAAGCTTTCTAAAGAATTGCTGAAATTCTTGTTCAGTTTAGGAAATGTAATATTTCTTCTTTACAAAATAAAAAAATTTTAAACAAATCCAATAAAACTCAAAAGCTACTTATACTTACTTTAAAAACACTTTTTAGCCTTATTTCAACAACAAATGAATCTGAAATAAATTCATTCAAATGACTGGAGTGCTCAATAAAAATCCTAAAATTTCTATCAATCTCAATAGTATTCTTGTTCCAATATTTTTATATTAAATTTCGTATCCTTTGCTGGAATTAACACAATAAAAATGAAAGTTACAATATCGTATAAAATCACTTGAGAGCAACAGTGAATCACTGTACATCACTTTTCCAAGAAAACTACTTGTAAACTTGTACTACTAATAAGTCACATCCATCCAAGAAGTTATTTTAAGTCAAAATCATCTTTTTCTAGATCCGTTAAATATATTGCGCACACCTCAGTTATTGTCAGTTGTTCGCATTTTAAAAACTTTGGAAATTCAGAAACGAAAAAAATTTCAGTACAGCGAGCAGTCTAGTCCCGTTCACAACGTAGCACAGGTTCCGATCTTAATGGAAGTATTATTTGAAACTGGAAGAACTGAAAATCGGAGCACTAGGTCTACCAGCAGTGGAACAGCGCCATCTTTCCGCCGAATCAAGAACTATTCGTTCATTCAGACTGCTTTTGTCAAGAACATGATGGTAATTTTAAGAATTGCAGAAGAAAATAGATTTAAGATGTTTCTCCATAAAAATGGATAATTTATCTAACTATTTTGCATGTTAAAATAGCATTATACTTTTATATAAAAAAAATGTCGCAAACCAATTTCTTGTAAATAATTTCTTCCAAATAACTAGAAATATTTATAAATTATTACAAACAAAATTAGTTTTAAACTAATCTTTAAAATTCAAATCAGTTTAAAACTCGGTATTTTGTAATAATACAATTTTTCCTTAAGTTTCAATATTTATAGAACTATTGAATATAGTTGATTTAGTGTAGATTATAAATTTCAAAATTTTGGCTCAATATATTTAAATAAACTATTTTGAAAATTCTATTTCTTTTTAAATATTTTAAAACATTGCTAAAATTATGAACTGATTATAACAGCTTATTTTTTTTTCTTTTTTGTCATTATAATTTATGAATCAAAAAAGTGTGATAAAAAAGGTTTCAGAAAAACTGACGTTGTATAAAATGATTTATAGAAATTATCGAAAAAGAGATTTTAAACCGATATAAAATTTTCAAATTTTAAAAATATTGTTTGAAATATAATTATTTAAAAATAACATAATAAAACATAAATTTATTCACTATATATGTTAAAAATAAAAAAAAAACAATATCTAAATTGACCATATTAAAAAATATATTTTTTAAAGTATTTATCAGATGTATTGCTAAAAAGGCCAAACAAATGAAATTTAAATAAGTAAAAATGTTCTTTTCAAAGTACAAGAATCACATTTTTAAAAATATATGAAAAATTCAACTTTTTCAATTCTCATTTAAACTAAAGTTGGAAAAATTAATATTTATCAGAGATACAGAGATAAATATATTGATCTTTCGCACTGTTCAACTAATGTAACAAATGTTTTAACTATTATCTCCGAAAATGCTTTGAATGTAATATTCATATATAACTACATTATAGTATATATGTATATGGAATTATATATAACTACATACTGTACATATATATATAATAATATATCACTATAATTTATAGATAGAAACTATACATATTGCTCTGACAAATGGCAAAAATTTTTTGATGTATATATATATATCCAAATATTGATATTAATCATTTGTCTGAGCAATATGTGCAGTTTTTTAATAATAAAATAAGCATTTTATTATGCAGATGAATAGAGAAATGTTTTTATGATCCCACTGGCTACACAATACTTTTTACAACAGTTTATATAGTTGCATACTACTGTAAAGTTACATAAAAGCAAAAAGTGCATACTTTTCTAATGATATTTTGAAAAATAAGATTCGTAAACCAGTTTCAAATTATTTCGCCCAAATAAAGACATAGTTCATAAAATATGCTGAAAATATATGAATTAAAAAACCAAGTTTATTTTCACATTTAATTTATCAAATGTATTTGATCAAACAATATTTCAGCTGAAAAAAATATTTAAAAATTTTTAATAAATCTGTAATAGTTTTATAAAACAAAATATTTAAACGATATTCAGAAAATCAAGAAATCACATTCATTTGGAATTGGCTGCGGTCATAATTTCATCACTTTCCGGCGCAAAATAACATCCTAAAGCTCTAGTTTAAACATTCAACTTGGAAAATTTATAAAAACGTTTTTGAGAGCATTTATCAATTTTTCTTTTATGTTAATATTGTCAGTTTCCACAAATAAGATCGACAAAAAACAAACACGAAAACATATTTCCATCTAAACAAGCAAACATCGGTTTTCTATTTTTCTTTTATTTTTTTGTACAGTTGGAAAGGTTAATTAATGTTAATTTCATTCATTCATATTATCTTTATGTGATTTATGTCATCACCATCCATGCAAAAAGAAGAAAAACGGTAGAAAAAAACGGCCGAAGCATTTCGCCTTGTTCTGTTCGTTCGCCGACTCTTATCTGCTTGATTCATTGCTGACATTATCGGAAGACAGATGCGAGAAACGTGGAAGTTACGCGATAATATGAGATTATACAGCTAGTGTGTCAACCATTCGGGGTTTCGCATAGCAAGGAAATTGTGGGAGGTAATAAGAGGCGATGAAATGACAAGCGTAAATACGTATCAAGAGAGTAATTAAAGGTTTCTAAGAATATGATACATCGCTTAATATGGGATCTGTTTATATCCATCGTATTATTATATTTGAAAATGTAAATAAATGTATGTTTTATTTATGATGTATCCTTCTAGTTATACAAATAATTTTCATATATTACTTTATATGCATAGAATAGTTTAGTATTATTTCTAAAAAATATATATAGATGAATGAAATAATATCTATTTATTATCTATTTTTGTCTAAAGACCTTAATGGTTCATTTATCTAAGTGTTGTTTCCAAATATCATACACTCAAATATAAGGTCATTAGATAAAGACACTTCATGTATCAAATTCAACATTAACCAGGACACAAACGGACGTAAAACACCTGCTACACTGACCCCATTTTGGGACATCTTAATTTGGAGCAAGCCCATTGTCATCTGGATGTCCACATCTTTCTCCCATCTCTTCGAGATTTTCTGTGCCCCCACCGCATGGATTCAAGAATCGTCAGTTGGTATCATTTTATGAGGTCACTAGATAAGGATTATCATCAAATTCCACATTAACCAGGATACCCACGGTGTAGAAAACACCTGCTACACTGGATCCATTTTGGGCCATCTTAATTTGGTACAATCACAATAAGGTTGTCCTCTTGATATGCACATCTTCCTCTTATCTCCTCTGGATTTGCTGTGCTTACCCCACTGCAGTGATTCAAGAATAGTCAGTTGATATCGTTTGAGACCACTACATAAGGATGCATCATCAAATTCAACATTAACCAGCATACACAGGCAGAGGAAATACTTGCTACACTGAATCTACTTTGGGCCATCATAATTTGGAACAACCCAACAAGGTTGTCCTCTGGATCTTCACAACTTCTTCCCGCATCATTTGGTTTTGCTGTCCTCACCCCACCGCAGTTATTCAAGAATAGTCAGTTGGTATCGTTTTATGAGGTCATTATATAAAGATAGATCATAAACTTCAATGTTAACCAGAAAACACCTGATATACTGAATCCATTTTGGACTGTCTTAATTTGGAACAAGCATAACAAATTTATCCACCGAAGTCCACATCTTTATCCCACCACTTTTGGATTTGCTGTGTTCACTCCAACGATGTGATTCAAGAATCGTCAATTGATATCGTTTTATGATGTCCTTAGATCAGGATACATAATCAAATTGAACATTAACCAGGATGCATACAGAGAGAAAAACATATGTTACACGGAATCCAATTTGGGCCATCTTAATTTGGAGCAAACACAACAAGATTGTCCTTTGGATGTCCACATCTTCATCCCACTTCTTTTGGATTTGATGTGCTCACCTCACCGCAATGATTAAAGAATAGTCAGTTGGTATGGTTTTATGATGTCATTAGACAAGGATACATTATCAATTTCAGCATTAACCATGATATACCTGGAGGGAGAAAAACCTGCTACACGAATCCATTTTAGGCCATCTTATTTTGGAACAAGCACAACAAGATTGTTGTCATTATGTCCACATCTTCCTCCTACCTCCTTTGCAATTGCTGTTCTCACCCCACCGCAGTGATTTAAGAATCGTTAGTTGTCAATCGCTTATCAAATTACGAGTTTGGATAGGCCTTGCTTCCAGATTCTATTTAATTAAATAAAAGAAATTTTAATTGCTGAAGCAAATACTAAAACGAAATTTATTAAATCAAATTCTTTTAAATGTAAAAAGTATTAATTTCTATCATTAAATTAATATCCGGTGGACACATAGAAATTATATCGAAAAAAAATTACTAATATTACAGAAATACAGACACAAGAAAAGAAGAAATTGTGCGATTACTATAATGCGATATTGTGTGAATAATAACTCTTAATCAAATCAAATCAATCAAATGTATATGCAATCAAACATTTAAGCAATGAAATGTACAAAATATATAGAAAACACTGAAATAGTTTCTAGCTGCTATAAAATCTTATAAACAACAAGTCTATTGGCAAAGAAATTAATCGAAAACATAGAAAAATCCTTTGTGAAAAATTGTATTTAATGAAAATCATATCTTGTAATTGAACTTACAAACATTTTTGTAACAAAAAAAAATAAAAATTTCACTAAAGTTTTTTTTTTTTTTTTCAATTAATATGATTTCACTGCTCATTTTAAAGTTATAAAATCATACCTTTTTCTTTTCATAGAAATAGTTCACAGAATTCCTTTCTTATAAACCCCTTATGTTACGGTTATTTTGGTATTGAAGGTAGGTTTGAAATAACTATACAGCAAAAAAATAGAAATCCTCCAGGCTATAAAAGTTATTTTAGTGGTGAGCCCATAAAGTGAAATATAATACCAATTCAATTTCAGCATTCAATCGACTGTATACTGCTTAAAAAAAACAATATGATAACAGAAAATTTTGTAGTAGCATTTTCAGTAGTGTAGAAGGATACTACATGTTATGTTTAGAATATTAAATCAAACTGGCTGTAATATTTTCTGTAAATTAACAATAAACGAGTAATTTGTAAAATGTTCTCGTAATTTAAATGCTAAGATTTTGCTAATCTATAATTCAATTAGTCAAAAAAGTAATTCAGATATTTCCTTTTCCTTAAAAATTTTTAAAATATGTTTCTCGACCTACAAAACATTTCTATGAATTTTGTAAAATATATTTTCATAATTTTTATAGAAAATAGCACAAACTTAAATATAATTATTTTACTAATATTAAAATAATAGATCCTGCTAATAAATTAAAACAATAAGCTAATATATTGAAAAATTAAATTCTTTAATTAAATTCTTCAGAAATCTCTGTGAAACGAAATAATAAATGTTAAGCACTTTATTTTAATAATTTAAAGTCGTTAAGTGATTATATTATTCTCGTACATTACTGAGAACATTACTTAAATAGAAAAGATTCTTAATGTTTTTATGTTTTTGAAATAACTCAGTGAATAATTCATGAAAAGACCAGTGAAATAATACATTTAAAATTTAAAGCTTATGGTGATTCTACTTATATGTGTTTGCATTTGCATTAATATGTGAATGCAAAAAATGGCACTGTACTAATCCAGAAATAATGAATTTAGTTTAAAGTTTTGCTAAAATGAGAAAGTCGAATAAAAATTAAGTTATAAACGTAAAAAAGACGTTATAAAAATTATTAATTCCTGAATGTTGACTTTTATTATGACTAATGTTTTTTAAATTTTCTGTGTAACTTATTAATATGACTTCAAATAAAAATTTCATTTTAAATATTAAATTTATGTCTGTAAAATAATATTTTCTATTAGTACTCAATGTATTAGCAGCGCGAAAAACAAAATTGAATAAAGTATGAATTTATTCTTTGTCCAAAATAAATTTGAAATTTATGGTGATTAATCATATCTTGTAATCAATATCATTTTCTATTATTTCCATGGGGTATTGAATATAATTCCGTTAAGTCAAATTTAAACAAGATAAAAGATTCTTTTAAAATTAATTCTTTTGGTTAAATACATTTATTAATTTTAAAGAAAAAGTAGAGAAACAAAATTATATTTTTTGGCCAAAAAAGAAACTGTTAATCAGGAATTTATTCCTCTTCAAATAAATGAATATCGTTGAATATATAAATAATTTCAAATGCTGAATTTCATTACATTTGATTAACCAAATGCTATTAATGCTAATATGATCGATTATGATCATATCGGAATTAATAGCATTGATATGATTATTAATGGTAATATAATTGATTAATCAAATGTTATGCCAAAACTCTATTCATTAATAAAATATAATAACATAATACACGTTAGTATAAACAACCCCATTTAAGTTAAAATTTTCAAAATATTTATGGAAACTCATTTATATTTAAGTAAAATATTTGAAAATACCAAAATAATATATTTCTAAATAAGTTATAAATAAAATAAATTATTCTTAAGTCTTTCAGTGATGAGACAGCATCGAAATAAAAAAGCGGTAAAAAATTGTTAAATTAATGTTAGCACATTGTTAAAAAAATGTTAAATAATTTGTAAACGGATTATTAAAACTTGTTATTTTCTTAGAAAAATGCATTCCTATTTCTAAACAATGTATTCCTACTTCTAAAAAAATGTATTCCTATTCTTATAAAAATGTATTCCTTTAATATTGCAAATTTCCACATTCAACAATATATTTTATGCATTACTATTTTTAAATATTCCATGACAAACAACTAACAATTAATAATAAAAAAAAATTTCATACCTGCATTAAATATTTCCTGACAATTTCACAATTAATAATAAAAAAATTATTTCATAAATTAATAATTAAAGTTGTTCTATTATTAATCCATCAACTACAATTAATAATTAGAATAATAATCAAAATCCATTCCTTGTATTAAGTATAAGTTTCCTCACAAATAATTTAACAATTAATACTAAAAAAATTGTTTTGCAAAAAAAAAAAAAAATTATATATTTCTTTTTTAAGAATTCCTAAATAATCAATTAAAAATCAGTTTATTAAAAATGACACAGCGGCAATTAAAAATTATTTTATTAATATTAAAACATTAAAACACTTTTAATATAGTAAAAATATTTTTTTTTAAATTAAATGTTTTTAAGCAAATTCTAATGAAATTCAAGTTAAATGAAATATTTCAAGATTTTCTGTTCATGCCACAGAAAATAATTTTTTTAAACATAAGATGTGAAATAAATTATAAGTTATCTTGAATAGAATTTTTTTTTTTTTTTACTTTTTCAAGCATTGAGATAATTCATGAAATAATCCAAGAAATAATGCAATCCAAATTTAAAGCTTATTTGTGATCGTATATGCATTAATATCTGAATGTTAAAAATTAATTATTTAAATGCTTTTAATATATTAAAAATATTTAACACAAATTATATGTTTTTATGTAAATTATAATGAAATTTAATTTTACTGAAATCCTTCATGATTTTCTGTGTATAGTAATAAAAAAATTTTTTACAACACATTATCTGAAATAAATAACAAGTTTCTTTGAATAGAAAAAAAAATTTTACGTTTTCAAGCTTTGAGATAATTCATGAAAAATCCATAAATAATTCAATCCAAATTTAAATCGTATATGTGATTGTGTCAGCGTTAATATGTGAATGCTTAAAATTAATAACATATTAATAATATTGTATAATGTAATACATAAAATTAAACAAAATATTGTATTATTTAATACACGAAACAAAATATTGTATAATTTAATACATGAAACAAAATATTGCATAAATTAATACATAAAATATTGTATAAATTAATACATGAAATAAAATAGTGTATAAATTAATACATGAAGTAAAACATTGTATAAATTAATACATGAAATAAAATAATGTATAAACTAAAGAAAAAATTCTAAAATTTATTTATTTCATATTGACCATTCAAAAATTCAAAAATTTATTGTATACATTATTATACGTATTCTTTCGCAAGCAATTAAACAGTTATTTCAGATAAATTATTATACGATTACTTTTAACTATTAAATGTGCATTTTACTATATCTCTTCTATCAAATTAAACTAACTCAATGCATATGGTTTAAAACTATTTTCTGTGAAGAAAAGTTAAACGCATCACTGAAATTTATTGTGGCCATTAAAAGAAGACAAATTAAGTCATCAAAGGATTTTTCAGCTACCTATTTCCATTCCAACAATTATCCTAAATAAATCTCGAGCTATAAATTCGGAAAAGCAAAGAAACAGACCATAAATAAATAGCGAAATTTAAAAGTCCCCAAATGCCTTGAATGACTTTCTGATTCATTTCAGCAAAGCTTTCTGGGCGAATTAAGCAGACGCATAGGCAATCAAATAAATCATCTAAATGTTCAGTAATTTTTCTGTATTATATGAAACTTTTTACAATACAGGTGACAGGAAGTAAAATATATATATATAAATATTATGCTTCAATATATTATACGTATCGAATTACATAAATGTATTGCTGGAAAAAAAAAAAACTGAATGTAAAATGTAAAGATATAATTTTATGATAACTTCTTTTTACTGTTCTGCTTTCTCTCATATTTTACTTGTCAAGATAAAGTAGGTAATTTATTCTTTTTGTATTATAAATGAAATAACATGTCCATGCATATTAAATTCTCATGAATAGTTATCAAAATTTTTTGGAACGGATCAGAAATATATTTCGAAAAACTTAAATAGTTAAATTGCATCTTTTACGTTAGATTAATTATAATTGCAATTAATTATAATAATTATTATTATATTAGTTCTAATAAATGTTTGGTATTTTATCGGCACTTAATTATTTAATATAATTTTCAAACTGATATGAAACATTTATGTTTATATAAGCTAATTGGTTTAATTTTTATTTCGAAACTATTTTTAATTAATTTCATGCTATTTTGCGCTTTAATTAAAATAAATTACTCACACACTGGATTTGGTCAAAGTTTGAAAGATACCATTTTTTGTAATAATTAAAAATTTAGTAATATTTGATAACTTTTGAGTGCTATGATTTTGTTAAATTTGTATAGAATTGTACACAAATTAATCAAAAATTACTTAAACCAATTTTGTAATTATACGTTTAATAAATCCAAATGCAAGACTCTTTTGTCAGATGAATCGCAAAAATTTATAATAATACCAAAAAAATAAAAGCAAAAAAAATAAAAGACTAAAAGCAAAAAATAAAAGCAAAAAAAATAAAAGACTTAGTTCAGTCAAAAGAAAATTTTTTCAATTATTATTTAATTTCATTCCAAGTTTTATACTTACCCATTTTTGAAATAATTAAAAATTTAGAATTTGAATTAATTAATTAAAAATTTTAAAAATTTAAAAATTAAAAATTTGAATTCTACAACATCGTTAAATTTATATAGAATTGTACATAAACAAATAAAAAATTAATTAATCCAATTTTGTCATTAATAAATAAATCCAATAGTCATACAAGTAATAAATCCAAAGACAAGTTTCTTTAAACTGATAGATTGCAAAAATTCATAATAATACCAAAAATAGCAAAAAAATAATATATTTAGTTAAATTAAAAGAACAAGCCAATATTAAAATCTTTAATTTTTTTCTATTCCCTCTATGTACATACATTCAATAAATTATTTTATCCAAGAAAATATGTTATTTCTTTTAATGAATTATTATTAATTGAATATTTTTTGCATGGCATCTAAAATTATTCAGGGAATAAAATTTTTATAAATTTATTAAGCAATAGCAAATAAAATTATCTAAAAAGAGAAAGTCGTAAATCAATTACAATGACTTCTTTTAAGTAACAGAAAACATTTGGGAAGAAATGCTTTTGCCCTTAGGTTATGTTTTAGATTCAATATTTTTTAGATAATCATTCAAAGTTGATTATCCACAAAAAATATTTTTCATGTGTTACTTTGCATAGAGTACTACTTCGAAAGATTTATTGAAACTATAATTATTTTGGAAGTAATTTCGTTTTTATTTTGCTAACAACATTTGCTTTACAAGTAAACTTTAAAAATAAAATTTATTAATATTAAATAATAAATAAAAATATAGATATAAAGATTCCATCAAGTAATAAACAGAAAACATGATTTTCTTTGAAAATATATAACAAAATAAAGTTTACTACATTAAAGAAGCTTTAAATTATTATTAGTTGTTATAAGTAAAGAAATATTTTTAAAATAATTTTTATTTTAATACCTAGAAATATCTCATTTTTAAAGTGATAAATAAAGTCATCCAAATTAATTAAAAGAATAAAAATTAAAAATATTGAATTAATTACTTTTTCAAATTGAGAAAATAGTCAAAATGTAAAAATTAATTTATGCATCTTAAAGCTAAACTTTTTGGAAGAAGAACTAATTATTTTTAATACTAATCTGAACAAGTAATATAAAAAATTTTAAAATCAATTCATACTTTTTTTTCACTCTATTGCAGAAATTCCTTTATAAATATTTTCATTCATTTTTTTAAATTTATCTGGTGCCATCTATTGGTAGATATATGAAATTTAAATCTAAAAAAAACTAAAATTAATTAATAAAATTTAATTACTGAATTAATATTTGAAATAACTGTATTAACATAAAGTGCCATCCACAACAAGTTCAAAAAAATGTATTTGAACTTGAGCGGATGAATAAAAAGTATTTTATTAACGATTAAAAATTTTAACAAGATATATATAGGAGGAGTGTGAGCTAATAGAAGGAATTGAATAAAAAAGCATGTGTAGCAATTTTATTTTACTCTTTCGCATAAAAATTAAAAGGAAAACTACTTCTCTTTCCATTAAAACTTGCAAAGATAACCATTTATTAGGATGATTTATGATTTGTCTAAAATGCCATATTGATGAAAATATATTAAATAGATTTTTTAACCAGCAATGATTTTCAACTAGTAAAATGTCAAATATATACAATGTTTCCAAAATGCTGCATAGCTAAGAAAATGATATTTTTTCTAGAGATCTCGCAGATGTACTTTCTTTATGATATATATCTTGAAATATGAGTGTGTTTAGATTTTATTCGAGACATACGAAAATGTGCTGCTATTTATTTGTTGATGCTTTATGAGTAATAAAGATTTTGAAAGAAATAAAGTTGAATATTTTTCTTTCAGTCAAATTAAATAACTTGAAATAAATGGAAATTTTAAGTTTCGGTTTAAACAACTAAGGGGAATTCCATATTATAAAGAATTATAATATTTTCATATTATTTTCCTATGTATTTTTTTTTCGTGTGAACATAATGTTGTCCTAGTTAGGGGTCCGTGACGTTATCCGAAAATGAGGGCCAAGCAAATAAAACTCCATTACAAATTTTGACGGAAAATGGTACTTTAGGCCCCTTAACTCTTGAAATGATTCATAAATAACGTTAATCTTAAGGAATTTTCTGGAGAATTTAGCTTTTGATTGAAGTGTTTTGTAGTATGGTTTTGAATCACTTTTCATGTTTTGGGTTGAGATTTTAAACATTTGTATTTCCAATGGCTATAAGTACTCGTAGAGCGTTGATCAATTCCTTCTTTTTGAAGTTTCATATTTATCACTTTTGCCATTTTCCGGTGTCTATTGAGCTGTATAGTGCTTCATATTTATTTGGAATACTTCTTTTTTCATTTATACCTAGAATTTTCAAATTTAGATATATTTCTTTTATTGGATATTATATGTAATAATGTTTATTGTAGAATTTGGAATACTTCATTCTTCATTAACGACTAAAATTTTCAAACTTTAGTATATTTTTTGGCTATTGAATATGATAACGTTTCTTGTAAAATTTGGAATACTTTATTCTCCATTTATTCCTAGAATGTTTAAACTTTGATATATTCTTTTGGCTATCGAATGTGATAACGTTTCTTGTAGAAAGAGAATACTTCATTCTTTATTTACGACTACATTTATCTTATATTTGAATATTCTTTTAGAGATTCTTGAACAATTCATTCTTCATGAAGTTCTTGATCTATTCAACATTGCTATATTGAATTTGGCCCTTCTTATAATATTTCAATCAATTGCGTAGTATATCTCTTGCATTATTAAACTTTGACATATTCCTGGATTTATTCATCCTTTCTCGAATGTTCACACATGCTAAGTTGAAATTTGCCGAGCAGATTTCAGTTTTTTTTTTTTTTTTTTTTTTTTCGTTTTCTTTTATCTGACATAAAAGGCTCTTAATCTACATCAAACCTGACTAGTAATACAATGAAAAGGTGCACAGTTAGCAAGCAGGAGAGTACAATCTTGAATCCGCTGGGAAATACGTTGCAATCAGTTTTTTTTTTTTTTTTTCCAGAAATGAGGAGATTCAAGGCGATTACGACAGCGAGGATAAAAGTCTGGAATTAACTGTCAAGTTATATTGAGGGATTTTTTTTCAGATTTTTTTTCCTCTTTTACATAGAGTTCAATATAAATCCTCCCAGCTTCACTTCTCCATTTTATATCTGAATGGTATGTCGTTATTTCCATAATTGTTTCACAAAGTCTTTGAAAAGAATCTATAGTTTGTATTAAAACAACATGATGTTACAATGAAAATTTATCTAAAATCAATATTTTTACCAAATATCATATTGATGAAAATACATTAAGTTGATTTTTTGAGCAGCAATGATTTTTCAACAAGGAAAATGCCAAATATATACAATGTTTTCAAGATGCTGCGTAGCTAAGCAAGTGATATTTTTACTAGAGATCTGGCAGATGTATTTTCTTCATGATATATATCTTGAAATATGAGGGTGTTTTAGATTTTATTCAAGCCACATGAAAATCTGCTGCTATTTATTTGTTGATATGTTATGAGTAACAAAGATATTCCAGAAATTGAAATTTTTAAAAAATAAATTTGAATTCTTGTTACCGATCAAATTAAATCCATTTGAAAGATTTAGAAATTTTTATTTTTGGTTTAAATACTTAATTGGAATTACATAATATAAAGAGTTAAGATATATTCATATTATTCTCCGATGTCATTCATTTTTTTTTTATTTAATTTATCTGACATAAAAGGTTCTTAATCTACATCAAACTTGACTAGTAATACAATGAAAAGGTGCACAGTTAGCAAACAGGAGAGTACAATCTTGATTCCGTTGGGGAAATACGTTGCAATCAGTTTTTTTTTTTTTTTTTTTTTCAGAATTGAGGAGATTCAAGGCGATCACGACAGCGAGGATAAAAGTCTGGAATTAATTGTCAAGTTATATTGAGAGATTTTTTTCTGATTTTTTTACAAGCAGTTCACTGTAAATTCTCCCAGCTTCACTTTCTCTCACGTCATCTATGGATGTTCGGTCGTTATTTATATAAATATATCACAAAGACTTTGAAAAGATTCTATAGTTCAAATTAAAGCAACATGATGTACATTGAAAATTTATCTAAAATCAATATTTTCTATTTACTCGTATTTATTCTAATACACAATGATTAATACAAAATTTAACTTTAACATAGAGATTGAATATTCTATTATTTAAAGTATTGAAATAATAAAATGGTACATTAATTTATTTCGCTAATTAATTTTCGTTAAGCTACTGTAGACTCTGATAAAAGGCACAATTCTCAAAAGCTAATTTTGACAAATGTCAAACTGAAGATTATTTTTAAATGTGCCATTTTAATTAGGAAATAGTTGAAAATAGTTATGAAACACATTCAGATAATCTTAACTGTAACTAACTTAGTCTAAATATTAATCGTCTAGACTTTTAGATAAATAATCAGTAGTACAAATTAACTAGCTTGCAATTTAATAAGTGTAAAATCAAATTAATCTGAACTGAATCTTTATTTACCGACTTAATTAAATTGAAAATCATGCAATTAATTCTGATAGAGGAATGCCAATAGTAATGTGTTTATTAGGAAGCATTTTACATTTTTTTCTAACTGCAGTTTAGTTCATTTCGCTTTTATATGCTTACACATTTTTCAAGTTTATATTTTGTGTACATAATGCTATATACTGAAATATTTATAAGTTACGATAGCTACAAATTAATAAACAATAGGATTTAATTACAGCAAAAACTTGTTTTCCCATAAAAATTTGAAACCTAAAATCCCATTCAAAATAATGAAAAAAAATTTTAAAGTGACATTGTTTTTTTCTATCTTATAGAATTGGGTAAATCATGTAAGTATTATGAAATGTATCTATCTACTACATCCATTAATTCCCTTGTCCACTAAATAGCATTAAATTCATTAAGTTTTGCATCCTATAATCATAATATAATAAATAATTGTCATTTCTGGGAGATTTATACGTGTGTGTGTGTGTGTGTGTGTGTGTGTGTGTGTGTGTGTGTGTGTGTGCAAGGCAAAGAGATTTGAGTGGAAAGTGGTATCGCGATACAGTATCACAACCATCAAACTTTATGTATTACCTAAATATGATGATTCATGTTTATTTCGATTCCATTTTAGAAGTTTATCACATGCATTATTTAAATTATTTTCCTCAATATTAAAGAATACCTACCCTACCAACCTTGGATAAGTATTATTCCCCAATGCCCTTATATGATGGCTGGCACGACAAGAACAGTTCTCATACATTCCTTCAGGAAATAACCATCTCAGACTTATTTTCAAGGAACTCCAATTAGGAAACCTTTTCCCTTGTCGACCGTCTTCTCGGTGAATATTCAGTCTCTCTTAACATATTCTGGTATTGGGGAGCTTATACCTTGCGCGAATGTCCACTTGAATGCTACATTGAGCATCCAAAAGGGCCGAAGGTTATCCGATTACTCTTGCTACCGAGCAATGATTGAGCGAAGCGTGGTCACTATTCCTTCTCTCTAATGATGTACGAGGATTAATATTAGAAACTAGTAAGTAAGGGCACAAGATTTTCTCTGACCTTTATAGAAAGTTTAAGAAGCTTTACTTGAAGAAAATGAAGGGTGGCAAGATTAATCTATCACAATAGGACTTATGATTGCTAAGCCTTTACTTAAGAATTTGGTCATATTAAATGACTGGTGCTAATGAAATATATCTCTAGTTTTAGATATTTTAGTTCTTTCTGTTTACTTTAATAACGCTTATTTATTATTCTAAGAAAAAGACAAATTTATATGGATAACAGTGCAGAATTTGGTACTAATCATATGAACTAGTTAAATTTACAATTTTCATTTCATTTAAAAAATATTCAAAAACATTATTTCTGTTTTTAATTTTGTTTCAAATGACTGCCTATTAAAACACATTTTAAACTATATGATTCATAGAACCTTGGGTCACATATTAGGTCTTAGGTCATTTCTTAATGTCCTAGTATGATTAGCAAGAGAGAAAAAGTTTTTAACCTCATAATAAATAACATAAGTAACCTTCCCTGTAGTATCAATGTGGAAAAGATCTCCAATTCAGAAACTTTTTTTACTTTTCCAACTGTCTTCTAAGCTAGTATTCAGTCTCTTAAAATACTCTTAACATATTCTCATGTTCAGTAGCTTATATGTTGAGATGATGTCCATTTGAATATTAAATTAAAAACACGAAAGGCCCTAAGTTTATTCGATTGAGCAACGCGTGGTCACTGTTCCTTTTCTCTAATGATATACAATGATTAATATTAGAAATTAGTAAGTTTAATTCAGTTTTTATTCTTGGAATAAAGAATATTTTCTTAAAAAAAAAAAAAGTTATAAGATTTATCGCAATAAAATTTATCATTGCTAAGCCTCTTCTGCCATATTAAATTATGAGTGTTGTCTATTAAAAGATTATTTTAAATTTTCAACTCATGTTTTCTCGTTCATATGATAGTAATCAGAAAAAAATGTAAATTTTCAATTCATTTTTTGAAAAAATATTTTTTGTAGTTAGGATGGTTATTGTTTTAAAACTTATGACATCCAATTAATAACGTACTAAAATTATCATAAAGTTAAACTTCTTAGAAATAATAAAATAACTTTTTATTTCTATAAAAAGATTAGAGATAAGATTAAGATCTTATCTTAATCTTAAAAGATTTATTGCAATAGAATTTATGACTGCTAAACCTCTTCGGTCATATTAAATTTTGAGTATTGTCTATTAAAAGGTTCTTAAATTTTCAACTTAAGTTTTCTACAAATTTTTTCAAGTTTTCTCATTTATAACATAGTAATCAGAAAAAGATTAAGTAAATTAATTTTTGAATTCATTTCATCAGAAAATATTTTATGTAGTGTATTGTTATAAAACTCATCTAATGAATAATATATTAAAAATATCATAAAAGCACAAACTTCTAAGAAATAATAAAATAATTTTTATTTCTATTTATTCAGAAAATGAATCTTTATTTATTGCAGATAAACATAATTTCATTTTAATGTATCAAAAAATATATCATTATGTATAAAACTTTCAATCTGGAAATATTAAGTATTTGAATTCTTTAAAAAATTAATTTGAATTGAAACATTTATAATTTGTAAAATTCAAATATTCAAAACGTTAAAGAAAATATTTATTAAATTTAAAAACAGTTGCTTGAAAACTAAAATCTGTTATAATATACTTGCATATTTAGAAATAGGTTTTAGAATCTTTCAATTCATTTTATTTTAAAAACTACGAAACCTTTTTAGAATGTTTGAAAAATAATTACATGCTCTTTGTAATGAATAATACATCTTTCAGTTTAAAATTTTTTTGTAACATACCTTTTATTTATCATTTTTGAATTACTTATTGATCTTCAAGTCTCTAATGTCACAAGAGATTCATTCAAAATAGCAAATGAAATTCTGTCTTTATAATGAAAATAAATATTTTTCCCCACAAAGCTAAACAATTGAGTATTTATGAATATTCAATACTTGCTTTTAGAAATATTTCCTTTTTAATATATTTTTGAACAACCAGCACACACACACAAAAAAACTTTAACATAAAAGTAGTAATTATTTTTTCTTAGAAAACAGACTTTATGGATTTTTCATCAAATAAATATGAATAAAATGCAATAAATAATCTACGAAAAAGGAAATTTAAAAATGTATTCAAATCCAAATAAAAAAGGATTTTTCATTATTGTAGATATCATAATATAAGAGCAACGAGTTGTTTTTTAATTTTTATATTTATTTGTATGCATTTAATATTTATTTGTTTTTAAAAATGAAAACAACTTTATTTTACTGTTTACTTAACAGAAAAACTTTTTCAATCACATTATTAACTAAAATATTTAATTATTTATTGGATTCCCAGTAACTTTATGGATTAGGACAAACAATCTGGTCAATTTTCATAGAATTTATAACAAACCGTCTGATCAATTTTCACAGAATTCATAGCAACCAATCTGTTCATTTTGCATTAATCTGTTCAATTAATCAGTTCATTTCGCAATCTGTTCATTTCATTTATAACAAGCAATTTGTTCAAATTTTCACAGAATTTATAACAAGCAATCTGTTTATTTTGCATTAAGTTTAAGGCACATTCTATACAAAGTTTACATTTGTAAACTTTGTAATCTGGTTCTGGTTTCAAATCTGGTTCATAAGGAACGTTGAAATACACCGTTCCTAAATAAATCCTAAAATCAAATTTAAAGGACTTCAACAAATGTATTTCTATTACATTCTTCCTTAATCCTTTACAAAAATTCAATATTAATATAGAAAACTATATCCCTAGTAGTAATATAAAACGACTGGGAAAATACTTGAGCAGTTTATTATATCTTCCTCAGTTTAAACTCGCAATACTCAATAAACTTCTTTCCTCCTAATTGAATCACTGACATTCTTTCCGTTTAATACTATATTTTCTTAACTGAAGGTAAAGCAGTTTATTTCTTTTTTTATAAATTTTATTACAGAACGTATGGTATGGAGAATTCGCAGACGGTGAAGGACCGGAGAGCTTCTAAAACCTGTTAATAGTCCAAATAGTTAAAATAATGTTATTGGTTAAATTACCCCAAAAAGTTGTTTCGACAGTGTGCAGACAATTGAAAATAAAGAATATAAGCAGTCATTTGATAGTAAAAAAATCTCCTAAACTTATGTGAAAAGTGGAAGAATTAGCAGTTTTGCTGGAAAAGACATGACATCTGAGTACTCGAAAAAGAGATGTGGTTTGAGAAATCACACTGTACCTTACTTTGTACAAATTCGACAGAATAAAAAATGTTTGACAGGAACTCGGTGAATTTTGCATTATTTGTAATGTTTAAAGGTTTGGTGCATGTATTATCATGACTTGGAAATGTTCTGCAGTTTAGAGACTGCCATTAAATATTTCTGGAAGATAATATAATTATTCATACAACACTTGACATTTTGCAATGTTATACTTTTACTTTGAAACTGACGGATCTTTCATGCATCATAAAATTTAAATCATGCATCAAGTGTGTATCGTTAAAGTGCAATGGATGAAACGTTAATTTGGCTTCTAATATTATCTATGATCATTGCAAACCCCGAATCATAACCTTATAGAGAACATTTGGAAATGTTGAAAAGGTGCATGAAAAAATCATCCATTTTGCGGACTCACAAAATGTATCCAATGAGTGGCCTTTTTCGGACTGAAATGCTTTTCAGATTTAAAATATATGTCTAAGTTCATCTAAGCAAAAGTCAGCTGAATTAAATTATTTGTAATGATTCTTAGTATAAAATATTTGCTTTGTTTCAACAATCTAAATTGCTAGTTTTTATAATTTGATTTGTTATTGATAAGGACTTCAATATAAGAATTGTTTAACATTGCTTTTAATTTTCAAATATTTTAATATTTTAAATTAAAATAATTTAAGAAAATTAATAGAAATAATTTAATATAATTTTTAATTCAAAATTATTCTTTATATATTTTAATTTAAGTTTTTATTGAAGTACATGCATATATTTAATTTACTCTTTATTTGGGAAATTCATTTACTAACATTAGATCTCATGTAAGAAAGCTTTATTGAATAAGTTGTTTTCAATTAAATTATTAAATCCCTTTACTGAAGTAGTTAATTTTACATAAATGTTTACATAATATTATATTATACTCATAAATTTTAAGTATCCTAAGCCTCAAAACCCCCACACAAAAAATAACTTTTACAGATCACGTTATAAAATGTTTGTCTTTGCTTATCTTGTTTAAGTAGTAATCACATAAAATTCCTCATGGTATCTCTGAGGCATTCTAATCGTTCTCTCCTCCACCTTCGAACCCTCATATCGTTTTTGCCGTTTACCGACCATCAAAGACATCGTATTCTATCTCGGAAGATCTCCTTCCACTTATTTTAAATCCTTTTAGCACCCTATCGCTCCCGAAAGTTTCACTTTAACTTCAATCAACGTCAATGTAAACGAATAGTATTGTTCTTTCTTGTTTTAATTTCCCCATTGATCTGGTCACGATCGCTACTTTTGTTTGAGTTTGAAAGAAGTTACCCATATAAAATTAGATCAGCTACCCTTATAAACTCTGTCTCACGTAAAACCAATGTTTATTTGTTTCGCTTGCTTTGTTTTCAAAAGAAATATAAGGCGACAATTAAGGGAATACGGAGTATTATAAACCAAAGCCTAATTGTAGGTGAAAGATGAGTTTGTTTTTGTATGGCATTGTATTGTATTGTGTGGTATGAGTTTGTTTTTGTATGGTATGGTATGGTATGAGTTTGTTTTTGTATGGTATGGTATGGTATGAGTTTGTTTTTGTATGGTATGGTATTATACTGTATGGTATGGCATGGTATTATATTGTAAGGTATGATATGGTATTGTATGGTATGAGTTTGTTTTTGTATGTATAGTATTGTATTATATGGTATGAGTTTGTTTTTGTTTGGTATGGTATTTTATTATATGGTATGAGTTTGTTTTTGTATGGCATTGTACTGTATGGTATGAGTTTGTTTTTGTATGGCATTGTACTGTATGGTATGAGTTTGTTTTTGGATGGTATGGTATGGTATTGTATTGTATGATATGAGTTTGTTTTTGTTTATTTTTACATACATGGAAAATTCACATAGATCAAAGAGGAAAAGAGCAAATACTGAGGTAGCAAATAAAAAAAAGAAAATCCTTTACAACAATAATAAAGCGTATCTAGGATATCAGGTAAAATAAAAAAATATTGCATTTATGTACCCTGAATATAGATGTACGGAGAAATACATGTCTACCGGACATTGTAATCCATTTATTTATTTCAGCTACATGAAGTCAAAGGTATATAGCGATGTATTTCGATAAGGTATAGGTTCAGATTTCTTGTAAAGAAGAGTTAAGGAAAATAAGTGATATAAATATAACAATTTCAAATCAGCCAATATGAGTTTTTAAAGGAATTCAGGTACTTGACACTTGGTCATATGTTTATAGATCTATGTGACTATTTCCTGTTTCTTTATTTAAGGGACTTATTTACTGAAACATGAGAATTATCTCAAAAGAATGTTACTTTGTAACTTTTTTTTTTTCATTTTCATTGTATTTTTGTCCAATATTTACTTTCTTTCTTAGCAGTGATTTTCTTTTTCACTTCCTAATGGCTTTCCCTTTATATCTCTTCATTTATTTATATTTATGTAAAGAAAGAGGAAAATTGTTTCAAAACACTACTGTTGAAATTATTCTGTTATATATTAATTTGCTTTCAAAAATTATGCCTTTATAAGTTTATTTAATAATTCATTATTCAGTGAAATCCTTTATTTCATATGTAGTTTTTTTCATTAATTTCATTATTTTTTTTAGGAAATAGCAAATTAGATTATATATTGTCCAAAAATACTAGACTGTCATTCATTTTGCATGGTAATTATTGTTTTAGTGATACATTTGATACTATTAGACATAAATTTGTCAAATCTATTATTAATCTGATATTTTTAGCTTATTTTCTCTTAAATTTTTTTGGTAGATTATTTATGATAATTAACTACAATATTACTCAGTATATATAAATAACGCATAAGAACAATTTATATTTCTTGTTGATTCTTTAGTATCTCATTATTAATAATGTTTTAATAATAAAAATCATGTTTTTAATCATTATGTCATATGCAAAGAAATTAAAAAAATTTCATAGGAAAATAGTTCAGAATTTAATACTTTAGAGAACGTTTTATGAATAATTCCTGATTAGTAACACTGAGCTATTTTGTTCTTATTCCACTTTTTGGTCGACAGCAACATCTGGAGCAAATCCATGAACCCGTGTATTCAAAATTAAACCAACGAGTGACGATAAAGTTTTAAAAAATGCAGCTTCTTTTTGTCCTTGACCTTGAGATACAAAGTCATAGTACACCCAAAGGAAGAAGTCTGAGTTTACCCCTCCCCTCTGTTATACCCCTAGAACTGGATACCCATTTTAGTCGACTTTTACGACAGACATGGGTTACAATGGAACTATTCTAACCAAACACCCATAGGTAGGACAACATAGCAATGAGTTAAATTAACCAAAAATAACCACTTATTAACCAAAATACCTTTTATAACATCATGAGATTTATAAAATAATTCCTGTAATATTTTTTTGCTGGAATATGTATTTTGAAAGTAAAAATAAAAATATTGCTACAATATATATACATATATAATTATATATAATGCAGCACAAGATATTTATTATTCAAAAACTTTTAAATTGAAGAATGCAAGCAATTTCTTGACATATAAATATAAAATAAAATCCTTTTTAAACTCCAAGATGAACTAATGTTAACATTAAACAGAACTCAAAATTTATATGTTTAGTCTGTAAATGTTCTATTCCTGGCTTATTATTATTCATTGAGTGGTTTTTAAATAAAATTTTTATAGGAGGGCACAATAAATGTGATTACAGATAAAAAAGGAAATTGTTGAATCAAGATAGTAAGAACAAATACCTCTATTTACAATCCTTGATCACATTTTAGAGTTGTTTTTAATTTTAGTTTTATTCATTTAAAGTGGTTGATTTACAAGTCAATGTGAAATAACAAAAAAACTGGTACGAAACTAACAAGGGAAGAAGTATTTGGTTTCAAAGGCTTAAAATGTCTTTGAGATTCTTTTTAAACTGTTTTTTTTTCTTTCTTTTGGGAAAACTACATAAATCTCATTCCATTAAGCAAACGATAAAACTTTTTTTGATCAAACTTTAAAGTAAATATATTACGTTAAACTTAGCCAAAAAACTTTAAAAGAAATGTTTGTCAATTCATTACAGTTTCTTTTAATTTAGAGAGAGTTTTAGATGTATGTTGTCTTTCATCTCATGTAAGATTTTTTTAATTTAATTCTTTTGCATTTTATATAACCACATCGAATTTTACACTTAGTTTGTTTTAAATTTGAATTTCAGGAATTTTTGTACATCAAGTTGTATATATATATATATATATATTGAAAGAAGGAAAAAAACAAACAGAACACCTTAGATTTTAGTACATTTGTCTAGTATGCAAATCTACACCACAAATAGATTGTCCCATGTTGTTTATTTTAAAACACACTTCAAAGTACGCATTTTGGAATCACTGTTTCCCAAAACACAATATTCTATAATAATTGTATGAGGGAAAAGGAATATCTGGCATATAAAGAATATAATACAAGTCTACACCACTATTAGGTTGCTCCACATTGTTTATTATTAAAAACAGTGACTACAGAGTATGCATTTTGGAATCACTATTTCCCAAAACACAGCATTCAATAATGATTAAAGAGCACATAATGCAAGCCTGCGTTACAATTAGATTGTCGCACGTTGTTTATTTTAAAAATAAGTGATGTCAAAGTATGCATTTTGGAATCAATGTTTTTCAAAAGGCAACATTTATTAATAATTGTATGAGTGAAAAAGAATATCTTTAAAAAAAGTTCGATCACCTGATTAAAGGACTTTAATGTTTCTCTATTGTGCTGAAAAAATCAGGTATTTGAACCAAGCAATAATACTACCATTCCAAATCCTCTATCTGGGATCTAATAAATAGAACGCGAGATCTCTGTTCTAAAAATAGGCCAAGGATAACATGGTAGAGGTAATTCGAATCTTGTTATCGAAAAGAAAGCAGGAATACCTTCGGTTTACTATTAATATAAGACATGAAAATAGTTATATTTATTTTTTTAACAAATAACATTAATAAAAGTTGATTTAAATAATTACGTAATGCTTCATACTATTCTACACCAGGACCTCATACAAATTGTTAATATTTCTTCATTACATTTTTGCAGTGCAATTTATAATCCTATAGCATTTAACAACTAAAATATTGTTAATTTTTACTGCGAAATTTTACACCTAAACGATTTCGGAAACTTTTTCTTAGAAGATTTCATAATGAAATCATTTTTATCTAGATCACCTGCATTTGGCAGATTTATTTTGATTAATTTTGACAATTTACCTAATTACTATTTAATAAGCAACGGTTCTTTTATCTTTGATTCCCCTTGAGTGAATCCTGATGTTTTCTAAAGCGATTAATTTCTATGACAGCGTGATATGTCAATGTCATTCTTTATCAAACTCATGAATTGTTATAGTTGTATGTGAGACAATACACAACCTCTATACATTTTACTTAAAAAATCATTTCGCGTTATTTTTTTATCTAAAAATAAATTTTTTTAATGTTTTGATATCAAAGTTCTCTTGTAAATAATGTTATTTTTGCTGGAGCTCGTATACCACAAAGTATTCCATGACGTACAATTGATATTTGATACATTAATTATTTTTCATACTTTTGGCAAAGTTAAACTTAAATTCTTCAAGTTTTCGCATTTCGTCTGATTCACTAGATAATCATTCAAATTTTTATAATTGGAACATTATTTCAGTATCTCATCGTTATTCGTTAGTGCTATCATAATTTAGAACAAACCTCTATTCTTCTATTGTGACTTCTATGTAATTCAGTATTCTATATATTTTTCAATTTGGAAGTATCAATACACGGTATGCCCATGGGAAATTTTAGAAAATACTTGAAGATTCAACTAAATTTATGTCAACTAATGTAAATTAAGTAAATTGTTACAAATTTGATAATTAATTGATATTAAATAATTTGTTACAAATTAGATAATTAACTGATATTAAGTAAATTGTTACAAATTTGATAATTAACTGATATTAAGTAAATTGTCACAAATTAGAAATTTGATAATTGTTACAAATTAGATAATTAACTGATATTAAGTAAATTGTTACAAATTAGATAATTAACTGATATTAAGTAAATTGTTACAAATTAGATAATTAACTGATATTAAGTAAATTGTCACAAATTAGATAATTAACTGATATTAAGTAAATTGTTACAAATTAGATAATTAACTGATATTAAGTAAATTGTTACAAATTAGACAATTAACTGATATTAAGTAAATTGTTACAAATTAGATAATTAACTGATATTAAGTAAATTGTTACAAATTAGATAATTAACTGATATTAAGTAAATTGTTACAAATTTGATAATTAACTGATATTAAGTAAATTGAAAATTAATTGAATGACATTAAGTAAATAAATTGCTCCAAATTTAATTAATTAATTAACTTTAATGAATAATTTTTAACAAGGTGATCAATTTATGTTTAGTAAACTATTTTAACAAATTTAATTAATTTATATTCAAATTCTTTATATGCCAATCATCAGTATTTTTATTTAATTTTCAAGTAGACAAGTTAAATATTATCTTATATTACATTAATGCTTTTTAATTAGATATCGAATGAACGCAAAAAGAATGAAGATTTGATATGTATTTTCGTTTTATATATCTCCGAAATTTTCTTTGCAAATTCAGAGAGCTTCATGTTTTACAAATTATTCCTCCCGCACAAGGGTAGTACAAGCTGTTAAATAGCAGGCTCCTCATTTGCCTCGACAAGATTTCATGAATAGTTATAACGTGTCCGAGTTTGAAGCACTCTTAATGGAATCCCTAATAAACGAGCAAAATAAAGAGGGAACTAACATTCCATTGGCACGAAATCTTGGGCTTCAACACGTAAGTCAAAATATTCATCTATTATACATGCACATAAAATCAGAACCTGCTTCAGGCTGTTTGTGTTTACTAAAGACTACTTTCAGAGACGAGTCAAATATTTTAAGTTTAATTAGCAAAATTTCTGATTTGAGTTTAGAATGTAGGCTTAACTATGACTAGATTCCAGAAAAGATTCTAGTAGTCAGTGTTCTAATCTAAGCATCGATGAAAATCGAATTTGGGTCACTAGATTATTTCGCTGGTATATAAAAATGCATAAAGTCACCAGGTTTAGAAATTTCATAATCCATTGTCTTTTATTTTTCAATTAAAAATATAATGTTTTAATTTTTATTTTAATAATTACATGTGATTTAATGGAATTCAAATTTTTTCCCAAGAGATACTTCGTTTTTGGCTACATAAAAAAGGCTGCAATATTATAAAAAAGTAAAAATATACTAAAGGGTATATCGCTGATTTACCTATATAGCTATTAGAGATGATTAAATTCCATATTGAAACTGATCGCACATTGAAATCACATACTATATCTCTTGGTATGTTTATATATCGCATATCTTAAAGACAGAAATTAAGCCTTTTGTTTTTATTTTGTACCTAAATTGTGAAGAAAGACTGTTTAATTAATATTTTTGCCAAATGTTTTTAATTTACATTTATTTTTAATTTTCTATTTTTTTTTTTTTAATAATTACATGTGATTTAATGGAATTTCAAAATTTCCCGAAGAGATACTTAATTTTTAGTTGTTACGTAAAAAAAGATATATAATATTATTAGAAAAACAAAAGTATTTGCTAAAATATTCATATCACAAAAAAACCGGAATATATTGTATTCAAAAAAACTATTTAAGCATTTAAAAAACAACAAAATTATTAAGCATATCTTAGATTGATAGATCTGCTTGATATTTGTTGTTGCCTGAAATAACGATCGTTTTATTATTATAAGAAAAAAAAACTTTTCATTTTTAATACGAAATGAGGATTTTTTATATATAATGATGTATTTAATAACACAAGAAAGTCCTCCAGTCCTTTTAACAGCAAAATTATCAATAAATAAATCTTTGAAGAAAACAAAGATTTCCAAAAATGATAACTTTAATTTGATAAATTAAACTCAAACAAATATATCATCAGACTCATGTCCCAATACAAAAGTGCGTAGATAGTGTCAGATGGTCCATATTCTGATGGCATCTATTGCAGTTACTTCTTTTAAAGACAAGGAGACTCAACACCATGCATCATAGTCAAAATAAATCATTTGCAGTATGGACGTAACAGCTATATAGGTACGTCCCTAATGTATCTATATAGCTATTAGAGGTTATTAAACACTATATTGAAACTAATCGCACATTGAATTCAGATACTATTTCTCTTGATATGTTTATATTCTGTATACCTTAAAGACAGAAATTAAGCCTTTTGTTTTTATTTTGTACCTAATTAGTAAAGACTGACTGTTTAATTAATATTTTTGCCAAATTTTTTTAATTCCAATCAATAGAAATTTCGATTTTTTTCTATAACTTTTGGGAACCGACGCATTGCCATTTATTTTTACATAAGTAACGAAAAATTCAGATAAAAAAAATTCTTGAAAGATAAAAATTACAGTTGTCAGTCGATAAAAATACTTGGTAACTGAATCTATCTGCACAAATAGCAAATAAAAATATAATAAACGAGTTGCAACAAGTATCAAATATACATTTGTTGAATGTTACCAGTGTTTTATACAACAAGAAATCAAAAGGTTTCGCAAGGAGTATAATATATTTATACTATTTTTCTAGAAAAGAAGCATTTATACTTAATAACCGATAAAAATCTTTCAAGGGATAAAACTACATCACCGTTCTTCATCTAAATTCTTGCAACAAAAGTTTATGGATAAGGAAATTAACTAAAAATAATTTGGTATATCTGTTTGATTTATGTTGTCTTTTAATTTCATCATGTACATTTGGTTGCAACTGTGAATAAATGACGGAATTACAAAAGAAGATGAAATCAAATTATTATTTACATTTCTGAAAAAGATATCTTAATTACAGCAAGCAGTTACACGATGAATAGTGGGTAAAAGCATAAAATAGCACATTGAAACATTATTTTAAATTTATTAATTTTTTTCCTACATTTGAGTTATAATTTTATAAATGATACATATTCGTACCCCATGAAAAACAACACGTTTATGGGTCAAATTATCATGTTCATACATTAGAGTTACATTAAAAAAATTTCCTTATTTTTAGTAATGCAAATAAATAATGAAATAGGGAGAAGACAGGACTAATCAGACATAATAAAAATGTAGTTATTGGATAAATCGAAACACACAGGTTCTCAACGAATGACTAAACACATGTATTAAAAAAATATTTCTACAATTTAGTAATTAATTAAACTTTAATTTTTTACTAATTAATCAATTTATTTTTTTAATGTACTAATTAATTCAAATTTTTTAATTTACTAATAATTGATATCAGAACACTGAGTGGTTATAATAGTATTAACCACTCATGGTTCTGATATCACATGCGTGTAGCAATGAAAAAAAGCACGTGTAAATTCAACTCGTGTTTTTTGCACGCATTTCATTATTGAGCCACGCCTACTTCTAACATTCCCTGTGTGTAGTAAGAAATTGAAAGCGTATTATTATCGGATATAAATAATCGAACCACCCAAAAACGAATAAACAACTTTAAAATAGCACATTAAAAAATTATACTCAAATTTTTAAGATTATTTACAAAATTAAGAATCATTAAATTTTGCTGAAATTATTTGCCTATAGTAAATGAAATAAAACATGTGTTAAATCTCGATTCAGATGTTACTTATAAAGCCGAGTTACATTGTTAGTATCGCGCATACAAGACAATGAAATTATCCGTGTAAATACCAGCTTAGTGAGAACATATACTGGTTATTTACTAAGCAAATTACGAATTTTATGATAGAAAAAGTACTGATTTGGGAGAGTTAAAAACAAATGAAAGATTTCTGAAGTTCTGAATTTCCGAAACTATAAACTTTATGAGGCAACCCATGCGTCTTTAGTGAGACTCCATCGTTATGTCTATCAAGATATTATGTAAATGACAATAACTCAATGAAAGGGACATAAAATTGCCAAGAACCAAAAGCTACTTATTGTAAAGATGAGCGCCAACTATGAAGGTTAGTAAAAGACAAGCTGTCATGCAATCCTCGATATTAAAATTACCAAAGAAGCCAGATGTCGTCCCCAAGTCGTTTAGATGGTGGAGCACACCATAGTTGTGCTACAAATGTCGTCTAATTAATTAGCTACGAGCAAAGAATTTCAAAAGTATTGATAAATGTAATAATGTAACAGTATTTCAGAAAACGTGATTTTTGTCAAGGCATAACTATTTACAAAAACTCAGTGAGAACCTATATTGGCTATTTACTAAATAAATCAACACAATTATGACAGAAAAATGATATTTATTAGACTTAAAATAAAAATATGACTTCTGAGCTCCAAGTGTTTTTGAAAAATTACAAATTTTGTGAGGTGTCTCCTACGTGACAATTTGCAGTCGTTATAAATATTATACAAAAATATCACCATGAACAGGGAATAAAATTATTATCTCAATTGTGAAATTTTTAACATTAGAATTGATAAAGAAGCTGCATAAATTCTACAGTTTTTTTAAATGAGGAAGTGCATCACAATTGCACTACAATTGTGTTTATTTCATTGGCTACGAAGAAAGAAATCAGAAGTATAGAGGGGTACAATAATATAACTCTAATGTACGAAAAATGTTACTTTTATCAACGGATAAAATAATTTTGCTAAATTGCGTTATACAAAACAGGGAAAAAATGATGACATTCTGTTTGTGAGCAAACATGCGCGAGTTAAGGCTTTGCTTCCGTAACAACCCTTGTTTAAAACTCGTATCTAGACTTCTAATATTGCATCATAAAAGAACTAAGTTATATGTTTGAAATGCATATAATGTTTATGTATGATTATTATGTTTTTACTAAACTTTGTAATATTATAGAAAAATTTCTGACTTATCTGTTTTGAAAATCCCTTTTTTACATTTCAAGTGGCAGTAAATTATTTTCTCAAAATCCTTACAACCAATAATAATGATTTTTTTATCATATCCATGAAATACATAAAAGACAAAAATATTCGTGTTTTGTTTCAAATGAAATTTGACTTTATTTCTTGCTGTACAGCTTTTTTTTGAAACATTCTTTACTATCACTTAAGTGCTAATTTTTAAATTATAATATTTCATTTTGTGTGTAATAAAATAGTATTTCAAAAATAAATAATTTTACAAAATAGTTACTTGAAAATTTTCAAAAGTGTTTCTTCTACATAGATAATATTATTATTATCTTATTCGTATACTTTCATACAAAATTATTTTGAAGTATCGTTAAAAGCTAATATTATGAACTATATGAATTTGCTCTATTTTAATTAAACACTTCAATATTTAATTGAAAAATAATACTTATCATGAATTAGTTAAATTTACCATTTATATTTATATTTAGACTCTGTGAAAATTCTTATTCATTTCCATTATAATTTATTTAGATTGTAGAGTAAATTAAAATATTTGTCACCTTAACAATCTTCTATTGTTGTTTTCCAAAATTACACTGATTCTATTTTAAAATACAAATGCAAATCTCAGATGCATAAATGTGGTTTAAATATTTAAAAGTCGAATTTAGAAAAAATAATTCCTTGACTTTAATATCTAATATTATTTTTTTTAGTGAAGCAATAAAATAAAAATAAATATTTAGTCCTTTTTTTCTCCCAAAAATTTAAAACGAGCAAAATGAAAATAAGTTTATTTCCATAACAAAAGCATGATAGTTTCCTCTGTATCTTTGTTATGCCTCTGTTATTAACATCTGTACACAAAATTGAATTTTCATCTAGAAGAAGAATAAAAATAACACATTTTTATACATTTTATTCAAATAACAAATGCAAATTCTGTCCAGAGCACTCGCTAAGCACAATACTTTTTTCTAGAAAAAAACGGTAAATGTTTCTGGCATATTTATTCCATTAGCTATTATTTTTGAAATACACTTAAATTGACTTTTAAAACTGCATTATTCTTTTGTAAGTCATTCGTTATATTAGAGTTCTTTCTGTTTTTATGAGTAATTTGTATACGACTTTAGATACGTTTTTTAAAATAAAATTTGTCTTTTAATTTAAAAGGTATTGCATTTTATTCCATTAGGGAAATTTATTTTTATTTTAAATTAAAACATTTCTATTTGACAGATGGTGTATTCTTATCTTAATATTCTAAATATTAAATTAGCATAAAATGAAATATGTTAATTTATCTTTAAGAGAAGATAAATTAATATATTCATTTCACGGTTTATTTAATAAAGTAATTATTTTTTAATATTTCAAAATGAATTATGATTTTATTTCCAACAATTATAGCATAAAGTAATAGTGTTTATCAATGTTAGTTATAGTGCATTCAAAAAATTATAGTTTTAACGAATGTTTTGTTATTAAAATTGTTAAGAGATATTTTAAATTATGTATTATTTATGAATTTATGAAACTAAAACATCATCCCTCAATTCATTAAAACATGCATCATCTAAGAGATTAAATATTTTCCATTTATTAGTTTTATCTTATTTTAACAAATTGTGGTACTTAACAAAATTTATATTTTTGATTCTCTTATTTACCAAAATGAAAATAATGTCAATAAAATAATAATAATGTAATAATTTAATGTCATAAAAATGAGTTACATTTTATTTTAGTAACGCATAACATTTATAAATTTCTCTACAAAATTAAAAATAAATAAAAAACATCTCTTAAGAACACAAACTAATGTTGAATCATTTATTCTATAAAAACTAAAAAAAAATATAAACCTCAGTAATGTAATATAATAATCAAAAATGAACATTATAAAACATTTATTAAAAAAAATTTCATTTATTCAATGTTAAATGTGGTCTTATATTACTTAGAACTTTAATTATAGGAAAAACAAAGAATAGATTTAAAATTTGCTTGACAGATAGAGTTATTATAAATGAAATTGGATTAGAAAAACATTGAACAATTGTTAGCTATAATATTGCACATGTATATTACTCTATTTGAAATTATTGAATTAAGTTCATTTTTAACTATAAATTAAAGCTAAGAATAAATATTCTTAGCACATCATTACACAGGAACGTCCGTTTCTGAGATATAAAGTTTGATTTCTTTAGGTAAAATTACAAAATACATTTCTTTTATTATTTTGCAACAAAATTTAAAATACCATAACTATGGAAACTAACTATTTTCAATGAATCATAGTGTAATTATCATCTATGTATTTTAATCATAAACACGTTGACTTCTGTTCATTATCGAATTTCATTATGTGTAGTACATTTGTGTAGTACAACTGGGAAGGCATCGCTTTAATTGAAAGTTCTTCAGAGTAACTTTTTAGAGTTTGTGTGAGCAAACAGCATGTTCTAATAAAAAATTGAATATATCATTTAATACATTTCAAATTATTGTTATTTTATTTTTTTATTGTAACCAAAATTTGTTATTTAGATTTTTATTGTTTTTTTTTTTTTTTTTTTTTATATATACACAAAAAAAATTTTAATAATTGAACATTTTTTTATTTTTTATTATCTACACTTACATTGAGATCTCGTATTCGTTCAAAATTAATTAAATATTTTGTAAGAATATAATCATATATGAGGTTATCATTTACCGGATTAAGTTTTTATAATTATCAAAGACTGGTATATCTAAACATAAATACATAAAATACATCCTTTATGAGTATATACAACTATAAATATCTAAACGCGAACATAATGTACATTTTAAATACTCATAAGCTCATTAAACTGGATTATTACAGTTAAAATACGACAAAAACTTAAAATTTTAATGCTTTTATACACTTTTGTAATCAAATATTTTTACAAAATTAATATTCACATACTTTCACCTAATTATTTTACCTTTTTGTACTCTATCAAATAGACAGAGCAGTTTAGGATTTCAATAAGCTTTTTGAATAATGCTAAAACAAAACCTTGTTTTGTACTAATATTAAATTGCATCAACTTGACACAGCTGCATGAAAAATATCAAATATAAAACCAAATTTTTTTTTTTTCTGGGGGAATGGAATATTCTCCCCTCGCAATCGATGCAATATGGAAAGAAAAACAGGTGTATAGAATTTTTATACATATTAAAGAGGTAACAAAATCGAGGCTGTACAATGGAAAGAAAGAACTTCCTGTCTTTCGAGTTGTAACTTATGTCACTGCAGAGAAGGCCAGATGAAAGCCCGAATGAAAGACATAATGAACGCATGGAGGAAAAAAAGGCCAACCCCGGAAAAAGTGCTTCACAATCTGCATAAGGGATTCTGTCCAACTTTTGATTGGCATTTTTCTTGGAGAGGTGATCGGCTGAATTATTCATGAAGTTTTACTCTCCTCTGGTTTTCCCTCAACTTAATTTGCATGTCTTTAATGCCGTTCCTTTATTATTTTGGCTTTTTTTCCCTACAACAAGATGGAAATGTAGCATTTAATGCTGCCAGAAAAAGAAAAATTCCTGAAATCAGTTTGAAAGGTTTTCTTATTGCTTCTTCATTTCTTTTTTCTCTATCGCTCTCTGTAGAATTTATTTTGCTTCTTCTTCGAATGTTTGCTCCTGACTTGTACAGTCAAGTGCAACATCTTTTTTTTTTTTTTTTTAGTGTCTTGAGAGTCTTGTCTAAAACTCTTGCTCTGTTCTGGTGTATACCTGCATATCATTACTTACCGCTTTCTGTACTGTTGAATGCGAAAATTATTCATGAGCGTCTGTCGCGAGTTCTGTTTTACCCGAAGAAAACTGATTTTTTTCTTTATTTATGTATAATATATAGGTAAATATTCATGCATGACGATGTTGTAAAAAAAATCCAAAGTAAATGAATAAGTGAAAAGAAAACCTAAAAATCTAAGTAAAGGCTATGGGCCTTCTCACTTAATAAACTGTAACTTTAGATCAAGTTTTTTTAAATTCATGGCCAAAACATGATAACGAAAAATAATTGCAGATTCCAGAATATGACATTTGATTTGGACAAGAATATTGAGGGCCAGTCAGAACTTAAAATATAACTGCTTTTATTTAGTTTCTGTATGAAAAGAATACAAAAATTCTCACCCAATGGAAAACTGCCCCCATTATATTGTTCGACAGTAATTATCTTAAAATGCTAGCTGTAGCTATTTCTTGTTTTTCTTTAAAGTCGAATATAACCTCAAAAATATGCCCACCAGTATAATTTTGATGTTTTTTATACATTTTCATAACATTATTGTAATGAAACATTTTTAAAAATAATATTCACGTACCTTCACCTAATTATTTTATTTTTGTGCACTCTGTCAAATAAACGCAGTTTAGGATTTCAATATGCTTTTTTAAATAATACTAAAACAAACCCCTGTTTTGCACTAAAAATAAATTGCATCAATTCTACACAGCTACATGAAAACTATGAAATATAAAATCAATTTTTTTTTTTTTGCTGGGAGAGAAGAAAATATCTGGGTCTCTTTGAAAATTGTATTCTCCCCTCGCAAACGATAGAATACGGAAATAAAAACAGCTGTATAGAATTCTTTATACATATTAAAGAAGTAACAAAATCGAGACTGTAGAATGGAACTAAAGAACTTCCTGTCTTTCGAGTTGTAACTTATGTCACTGCAGAGAAGGCCAGATGAAAGCCCGGAATGAAAGACATAATGAACGCATGCAGAAAAAAAGAGGCCAACCCCGGAAAAAGTGCTTCACAATCTGCATAAGGGATTCCGTCGAAATTTTGATTGGCATTTTTCTTGGAGAGGTGATCGGCTGAATTATTCATGAATTTTAACTCTCCTCCGGTTTTCCCTCGACTTAATTTGCATGTCTTTAATGCGGTTCCTTTATTATTTTGGCTTTTTTTTCCTTTCAACAAGATGGAAACGTAGCATTTAATGCCGCCAGAAAAAGAAAAATTCCTGAAATCAGTTTGAAAGGTTTTCTTGTTGCATCTTCTTTTCCTTCTTTCTCTATCGCTCTCTGTAGAATTTATTTTGTTTCTTCTTCGAATGTTTGCTCCTTATTTGTACAGTCAAGTGCAACATCTTTTTTTTCTTTTTAGTGTCTTGAAAGTCTAGTCTAAAGCTCCTACTCTGTTCTATACCTGCATATCATTACTTACCGCTTTCTGTACTGTTGAATGCGAAAATTATACATGAGCGTCTGTCGTGAGTTCGGTTTTACCCGAAGAAAACTGATTTTTTCTTTATTTACATATCATATATAGGTAAATAGTCATGCATATCGATGTTGTAAAAAATTTAAATGTAAATGAATAACTGACAAGAAAACCTAAAATTCTAACCATATGATGCGGCTCTTCTCACTTTACAAACAGCAGCTTTAGATTAAGTTTTTTTAATTCATGACCAAAGCATGATAAAGAAAAAGAATTGCAGCTTCCGGAATATGAGTTCTGATTTTGACAGGATTATAGAGTAGCAGACAGAACTTAATTTATAACTGCTTTGTATTTAGTTTCAGTTTGAAAAAATAACAGAAATTCTCACCCAATGGAAAACTGCCGCCATTACATTGCTCAACAGTAATTATATTAAAAAGACAGCTGTAGCCATTTCTTGTTTGTCTTTAAAGTCGAATACAACGACAAAAATTGCCCAACAGTATAATTTTGATGCTTTTATACATTTTCATAACATTATCGTAATGAAACATTTTCACAAAAATAATATTCACGTACCTTCACATAATTATTTTATATTTGTGCACTCTGTCAAAACAGTTTAGGAATTCAATATGCCTTTTTGAATAATGCTAAAACACAGCCCTGATTTCCACTAGTAATAAATTGCATCAACTTGACACAGCCGCATGTAAAATATCAAATATAAAACCAAATGTTTTTACGGGGGAAAGGGAATTATCGGAGGGACCCCTAGAAAATCTTGTTTCCCCTCGCAAAGGATAGAATATGGAAAGAAAAACAGGTGTAGAGAATACTTTATACATATTAAAGAGGTAACAAAATCGAGGCTGTAGAATGGAAAGAAAGAACTTCCTGTCTTTCGAGTTGTAACTTATGTCACTGCAGAGAAGGCCAGATGAAATCCCGAATGAAAGACATAATGAACGCATGGAGAGAAAAAAGGCCAACCCCGGAAAAAGTGCTTCACAATCTGCATAAGGGATTCTGTCGAACTTTTGATTGGCATTTTTCTTGGAGAGGTGATCGGCTGAATTATTCATGAAGTTTTACTCTCCTGCGGTTTTCCCTCTACTTAATTTGCATGTCTTTAATGCGGTTCCTTTATTAATTTGGTTTTTTTCCCTCCAACAAGATGGAATCGTAGCATTTAATGCGGGAAAAAGAAAAATTTTCTGAAATCAGTTTGAAAGGTTTTCTTGTTGCTTCTTCTTTCTCTATCGCTCTCTGTAGAATTTGTTTTGCTTATTTTTCGAATGTTTGCTCCTGACTTGTACAGTCAAGTGCAACATTTTTTTTTCTTTTTTAGTGTCTTGAGAGTCTTGTCTAAAACTCTTGCTCTGTTCTGCTGTATACCTGCATATCATTACTTACCGCTTTCTGTACTGTTGAATGCGAAAATTATACATGAGCGTGTGTCGCGAGTTCTGTTTTACTCAAAGGAAACTGATTTTTTTCATTACTTATGTATAATATATAAGTAAATATTCATGCATGTCGATGTTGTGAAAAATTCCAAAAGTAAATTAAGAAGTGAAAAGAAAACCTAAAATTCTATGTATATGCTGTGGCCCTTCTCACTTAATAAACAGCAACTTTAGATCAAGTATTTAAATTCATAGCCAGAACACGATAAAGAAACTAAACTGTTGATTAAAGATAAATATGTATATAAATATTAAAGAATATGAGTTCTAATTTTGACAGGAATATAGAGTAATAGTCATAACTTAAGGTATATCTAATTTGTATTTAGTTTCTGTATGAAAATCATTTCAGCATTTGTGTGGGCAAACAGCATGTTGTAATAACAAAATTGAATAACCCATTTAATACTTTTAAAATAATTGTTATTTATTTTTTGTGATTGTAACAGAAATAGTGTTATTTAGATTCTTATTATTGTTTTTTTTTATATTTAAGCAAAAGAAAATTAATAATTTAACATTTTTTAATTGTATATGAATATTTACAATTTGAAATATCTAAGGATTTAAATATCTCGTTTTCTTTCAAATTAATTAAACATTTTACAAGAACATAAACATATATGAAGTTATCGTATACTAAGGATTGATTTTTTTTTCAAATATCAAAAATACAAATAGGCATGTATATCTAAACATAACTACGAAAAAAACATGCATGTAAGTATATACAAGCATAAATATCTAAACGCGAACACAATGCCTATTTTAAATCCTCATAAGCTCTTTAAATAGGGTTAGTACCCTTAAAATACGATTCAAAATTATAATTTTAAGCATTTTATACACTTTTGTAATCAAATATTTTCACAAAAATAATATTCACATACTTTCACCTAATTATTTTATTTTTGTGCACTCTGTCAAATTAAGGCAGTCTAGGGTTTCAATAAGCTTTTTGAATAATTCTAAAACAAACCCCTGTTTTGCACTAATATTAAATTGCATCAACTTGACACAACTGCATGAAAAATATTAAATACAAAATCAAATTTTTTTTTGAGGGGGGCAGGGAATTACCGTGGTTTTTTGAAAATCGTATTCTCCCCTCGCAAACGAAAGAATATGGAAAGGAAAGCAGGTGTATCGAATACTTTATACATATTAAAGAGGTAACAAAATCAAGGCTGTAGAATGGAAAGAAAGAACCTGTCTTTCGAGTCGTAACTTATGTCACTGCAGAGAATGCCAGATGAAAGCCCGAATGAAAGACATAATGAACGCATGGAGAGGGAAAAAAGGCCAACCCCGGAAAAAGGACTTCACAATCTGCATAAGGGATTCTGTCGAACTTTTGATTGGCATTTTTCTTGGAGAGGTGATCGGATGAATTATTCATGAAGTTTTACTCTCCTCCGGTTTTCCCTCGACTTAATTTGCATGTCTTTAATGCAGTTCCTTTATTATTTTGGCTTTTTTCTCTCCAACAAGATGGAAACGGAGCATTTAATTCTGCTAGAAAAAGAAAAATTCCTGAAATCAATTTGAAAGCTTTTCTTGTAGCTTCTTTTCCTTCTTTTCTATCGCTCTCTGTAGAATCTATTTTGCTTCTTATTCGAATGTTTGCTCCTGACTTGTACAGTCAAGTGCAAATCTTTAGGGTCTTGAGAGTCTTGTCTAAAACTCTTGCTCTGTTCCTTTATAAGTATTCTACTATAATTGGTATTGTTATTGTTTGCTGTCGGGGTTTGATTTGTTAACATGAGGGCCCTCTCAGCACGTCTACGTCGTACCTCATGCCTACGGGTATTGTTGAGGTTATATTTTTTTGGTGGCATTTTACTGAAAATGATAATTGAAAAAATACAATACAATTAAAATAAAATCGAAATATAATAATAAATGACTTAAAAAAAAATTCACAATAAAATGTAAACGATTGTTTAAGGTACACGAACACGTTCGAATGAATTTTTTTGAAATTTTTTATCTTTGTACACATTTTTGGATTGAATGTATCTAAAAACTAATGATTTCACATAAAAAAATTTCATTATTATTATTATTTTTTTTTTTTTTTTTTTTTATTTTTATAAGCTAAAATAAGGGTAAAAATGGCCAAAACTTGATACTGTTACAAAACATGATAACTCAAACAAATCAATATTTTTTTAAATTTCTAAGTTTGTATTTGTTTGTACTAACATATTACAGGGAATGGATCACTGGTAAATTTATATCTTTATTATCGACACAAAATTCTTTCAAAATTTGCATGTAATTCCAAGCTTAACAATTAAAATAAAAAATATTTATGTAGCTATAATCATTTCAGAGTTTTATTACCTGTAAACATTTATGAAAAACATAAATACAAAGTTTTGTAACATTTGGATCAAAATTACTTGTGTTATGGTGCTTCACATGAAAACAAAAAGCATAAAAATTCATTCTAAGAAAAAGCTAAAAACAACTTTTAATTAGAGATATTACTTTTAAAAATGTTGTAAATATATTAAAATGCCATTGAATTATCAAGTTCATAGTCTTATTTATTAAAAAATATAGTTTTATTTTTCCTTAAAGCTCTAAATATTTTCTGAGCTTTGTTTTGAAAAAGTTAAAATTTGCTCGACAAAATTTTTTTTTACAACTTCCTCCTATTTGCAAAGGCTTTTTAATATGAAATGACCTGCATTTAAAATATTTAGCCTTTTTTCAAGTGTTTTGATTAAATATATTCAAAACCTTTGAATTTCACATAAAAATATCAACTTTAACTATTTTTTATACAATTCATTCTTTAAAATATGGATAAACATTGCAAAAATGTGATATTGTTGCAAAACTTGATAATTCAAAAATAAATAAAACATGAATAGTTTTTTCCTTTGCAAGAATTTTTATGCTGGGAATATCTTTAAGTAGGTAATATACTGTTTTCAAATTTATATCTTAATTATTTATACATTTTTGTATACTTAAAGTTTGTCGACACAAACTTTTTTTTACATATTTGCAAAAATTCTTAGTTTAAAAACTGAAATAAAAATAATTTATGAATTTAGGTTAATTTCTCAGTTTAAAAACTGAAATAAAAATAATTTATGAATTTAGGTTAATTTCCATGTTCTATTCCTTTCATACATTTAAAGAAAACTTTTACATGAAGTTTTAAAGCATTTAAATAAAAATATATGGGTATTATGATGTTTTGAAGGAACACAAAATGCATAAAAATTCAAATAAGAAATAATTAAAACCAAATTCTAAATGTAAATAAAAACAAATGTACATACATAAAAATGTTATTGAGCTTTAAATTCTCCTTTATGAATATAAAAACTTATTTATTTGTTTTGTTTTCTTTAAATAACTTCCAATTTAAAAGTACCATTTATCAATTTTTCTTCGACAATATTCAAATCACTCAAATTTATAACTCAAATTCTTTGTTTCTCAAATAACAAAAGTTTAAAAAAAAAAAAATGTCCTTGATTTTCAACTTGCAACTATTATAATACCTTTTATAAAATTTTAATGTTATCATTATATCAAATAATTGCAGAGTTTACTTCATTTTGACACTTTTCAAAAAATGCTTAAAATTCATCATATTTCTTTAAAATTATATTGTCTATATTATATTATCTTGCAGATCACATTTCATTTTAGAATTCTTAATCAAATAAAACACATGTTGACAAACTTTAAGCATAGAAAAGTTCAATGTTTTGATTCACAACTTTTCATTCCATATATTTTATTCCAATTCCAATTCAAACTTAGAAAATAAAAAAAATATTGATAATCAAATCAGGTAATACTTACATACATTTGATTTATTTCGCATAGAAATAATATAAATTTCATACATTATAATTTTCACAACATTTAAAGTAGTACATAAAACAATAATATTCAGAAGATGAGAATTTTACGGTTATGTAGTACAGGCATCGAGACACGTCGCCATCTAAAAATAGTCATTATATTGTTCGAAAAAAAACCCACTACATTGGTCTGCCAAAGAAATTTTAAAAAATATTTAGTTGTGGACCCCCCTTATCACTTAGGGGTAAAAAAAATAGATTACGACCGATTCGCAGACCTACCAAATATGCACAAAAATTTTCATAAGAATCGGTCGAGCCGTTTCGGAGGAGTTTGGCAACAAACACTGTGACACGAGAATTTTATATATTAGATTTTTTTTCTAAGGATTTCTGTGCTTACTTGCTGTTACAAGACAATTTTTTTAAACTATTGTAAATTTGTAATTTACTTCTACATATTTTAGATTTTAATTTATTAAAATCTTATAGATTTTTGAAAATCAATAGTATTGAATAAAAAGAAATTATTTTTTTATTTTTAATGTGGAATAATAAATCATTTAAATGACACATAATTTATTTATATACCAATCACACATTAGACAATGTAAATTGTGAGGACAGTAATATAAAATCAGATTAAAAATTAAAGAAATTTAATTAAGTATTTGAAATATACTAATTTAAAATTGCAATATAAACGAAAATTTAAGTTGAATTTAAGTTGGTTCGAATATAAAATGGCTCTTTTACATAACACTTCGAACCTCGATTTTTTTTTTCTAAGGATTGCTTTAATACTTGATGTTACAAAACAATTTTTTAAACTATTGAAAATTTGTAATTTACTTTTATGTATTTTAGATTTTAATTTATTTTTAAAATAAAATTCAATAAATAAATATTCAATACTATTTATTTTGTTGCAAAATTAATAGTATTAAATATTTATATACATAATAGTATTATATATACTACACTAAATTTAAAATCAATTTTCATCATAAAATTTGTTTGAATGTAAAATGGTTCTTTTACATAACTTAGAATCTCAATTTTTTTCAAAGATTTGCTGTAATACTTGACATTAAAAAAAATTTTTAATTATTGTAAACTTGTAATTTACTTCCATATATTTTAGATTTTAATTTATTAAAATCATACTTTTTTGCACAATTAATAGTATTGAACAAAAACAAATTAATTTTTTATTTTTAATATGGAAAAGAGCCTTTAAACAATACATAATTTATTTATATACATATCGCACATTAAACAATGTAAATTGTGTGAACAATAATATAAAATCAGATTAAAAAGTAAAGAAATTTATTTGAAATAGGCTAATTAAAAATTGTAATGTAAATGAAAATTTAAGTTAAATTTTCTTTAATAGGCTCTTTTACATAACACTCACAACCTCAAGTTTTTTTTTCTAACGATTGCTTTAATACTTGATGTTACAAAACAATTTTTTAAACTACTGTAAATTTGTAATTTGCTTTTATGTATTTTAGATTATAATTTATTGACATATATTTTTTTGCAAAATCAATAGCATTGAATATTTATATACAATAGTATTATACATACTATACTAAATTTTAAATCAATTTTTATCCTGAAATCTGTTTGAATATAAATGGCTCTTGTACATAACACTTAGAACCTCGAGTTTTTTTCTAAGGATTGCTGTAATATTTGACGTTAACAAAAAGTTTTTTAATTATTGTAAGCTTGTAATTTACTTCCATATATTTTAGATTTTAACTAATTAAGATCATATATTTTTTGCACAATTTAAAAAAAAAAAGTTGCATCTTTTAAAAACATGTTCTTTTCTCAAAATTATTTATATAAAAAAAAAAAAACGATAAATATAACGGCATTGAATAGAAACAAGTTAATCTTTTATTTTTAATGTGGAATAATAAAGTCTTACAACAATACATGAATTATTTCTGAGTTTTGCAGAAATAAATATTATGAACAATGCGTGTAAATAATTTATAATGCTAAATCTTTGATTCCCTCTCATTTTAATTTGCTGTGTTTTAGTTAAATAATATTTATGTATATATTTTTAATATTTCTTAAGAATGTAAAGAAAATTTTATTTTTTTTAATTTAAAGGAAATAAACAAAATTTAAAAAAAAAACAAATTTTCTTTAAGGCTGAATAGGGATACAATGTTACAAAGAAATTTAGCTACATTCGCAAAATGCCTTTTAAATCATTATTATTTTTTACAGTTTATTTTTCGTGTTTTATTTTTCGAGGAAGATATTTTAAAGCCTTTTCTCAGAATTTATATTAAATTTATTGAAGACTTATTTAATCAAAGTAAAATATTTCTTAATTTCAGATTTTTATTTGATTACTAAAGGATATTCAATGGATTTAAGTTAAAAGATTGCAAATAAACAAATAATAACACAAATATCTCATGCTTCAATACAATAAACATTGTTCTCTCTAAATAAAAAAACACTTTTTTATTTTGTAGATTAGTATTTGTGCTTTCTGCAACAAAATAATTAAATGATTACGGTTTTACTGATAAAAATAATAATTACTTACTTAAAATAATAATAATATAGTGGTATTGAAACTTTGGGAAAGGTAAATCAAATTTTTTTTGATAAAATGCTGTTAAAAATTATTTTGTGAATATAAGAATCTAAGCAAATTTTTTATTTTTATTTATTGATAATTTTATAATTATTTTTTTTTTTTTTTAAATATATATTTCATTTCCATTGTTTTGAAAGTCCTTGTTTCTTTTGTATCAAGCAAAAAAATATTAATAAGTTTTCACTAATTTGTTGATTTGGAAACAAATTTGGAGAAAATTATCCAAATAGTAAAAAGGCCTTGAGTAACATGATTGCTAAGCTTGAGCTTGAGTTTAGAGCTTAATAAGAGTTTAGAACCTTCTAAACTTAGTAAATTTTGTGAGGATTTTAATTTTGTTAATTATTTTACATCTTTTAGGTTATATTGTCCGAGATTTTTAATTAAAATATCGAAATTTAAAAATTTGTTCTTCAAAATATAATGTAATTTTATTTTGCTGAGAACTACATTTTCAAGCTGAACAACAAATCTATCAGTATGGTATACATATTTGTAAATGACAAATATGTCGATTACAAAATATATTTCGGAATTAAAGAAAATAACTTAATTTGTCTTTTACAAAATTAGTTTGAAATTAACAAATTTCTAAAATATATTCTATTTCATGCATAAAAAATATATATTCTTTAAAGAGAACTTTATTCGTATTTTACTTCTAGTTTTTTGCTCATCAGAAAAAAATGTAAACGCACGATGGAAGAAAAATAAAAATTTGTTTCTCAAGAATTTTAGACTTGTTTTTCCATAAAACAAATATAACGCAGCAAAGCAAGCATTTACAGAAACTCCCACGGGGACCACGAGACAGAAGAAAAATGCATATTTTTACAACTAGCTAAAGCAATTTAAAATGTTTTTTTATAAAATAACAAAATTTTAACTTTCTTAAAGTTTGAAGAAGTTTTTATTTATTTTACTGAACAGTTTGTTTTAAAATAAGTGTGAAATGCTCCAAATATATTGTGTTGAATTAATTATGAGTTGTACCAAAAACTGTGCACATCAAAAGTAAAGGATTCATCATACTTTAAACTTTAGATTTTTTTTGCCTAAAAGTAACTTCTTTTGGTATTATAACAGGAATAAACTTTCTTAATTTTTTTTTTTTTTGTCATACACAAAAAATATTTTGTGAGAATTTCTTATTTTTTTATACACAGTCAGTCACATTAATGTGACCACCTGTCAAAAGCCAGAATATACACTCTTGTATATTCTGGCCTTAATTGGAGTATAGAATGTGGTATTAAGTGGTATTTAAGTGGTATTAAGTGGAATTCCTTATATACACTCCACTGCAATGTGCTGCCACCTGCCTTTTTGTGATTGGTTATTTCACGTTGACGTCGAAATTAGGTGGTGGTCACATTAATGTTACTGGAATGTGTATTTAAAGCAGTAAATTTACGTATATTTTATTAAATATTAATTATTTAAATAGGCTTCTCTTGATATTCGAAAATGTATGTGATTAAAATAAAAAAATTCAAATATATTAAAATTACTTGTTAGTTGCTGTTTGTTTGATCGCTAATTTTTTCGGTTAAATATATTTCAACAGCACACAACTTCTTTTGGTAGGAATGAAAATGAAGTCTTAATTTTTTTTTTTTCCCATACGAAAACAATATTCTGTGAGAATTTCTTATTTTTTTGTATTTAAAGTAGTATTTGTATATATATTTTACTAAATAATAATCATTTAACTTGACTTCTCTCTGTCTCCAAAAATGTTTTACAATAATAAAAAAATTAAAAATATTTAAAAATTGTTGGTTAGTTGTTTGTTTGTTTGGTTGTTTAACTATTTTCCATTAGTTATATTTTAATAGCACTATTGACAATTTTTCTACTGCTGGCATGGATGTCGAGATGTTCTGAAGTGCTGGCAATTTGTTTTTGTTTTTTAAATATAGGTTTTTCCCCCAATTGTTTGTATTCGAAGTTCTATACAAATATAATAAAATGTGGTGATGTATCTACTGGCACAATAGTAATTGTCGTTGTGATGTACTGTTTTTCATTGCTAACATGGATGTCAGAAAGTACAGAACAGAATAAAATATATTTTAATTTGAATAATGAATCAATCTGTCGTTTATTTAATATTGCATAAATATTAAGAAACGCAATTTGTATATATTCAAAAATGCTTGGATTCAAGATGCAATACTTTTGTTTACTTAATTTTTATTAGTATCAATTTAATTAGCACAAATTATTTTGTAAGTTATGATTATTTATCAGTTAGAGCCTGATAGTAAAAAATATTTCTTTTTTTCCTGTCGTTTGCAAGCACGTATAAAATTTAAGCCCTACCAATTTTAGATATTGCACATATAACTATCATGGCTAAAGCAGTTCGTTCTCCATCAATTCCAGCAATTTTATCAGTTTTTTTTATATCAATTTTATGTACATAAAAATTAACAATTCTTATTTGGATTTATTTTTATGAAAATTTAAATTTTGGTTATATGATTGATATTCGCAATTACACATAAAAAGACACAGGAGGATCCCTCTTGATTTTTATAAGCAATATCATTCCTCAAACTTAGAGAAGCTTAAATGTTCTGTAACTCCTACTATTTTCCTAAACTACATTTGCATCATATTTAGTATGCTATTATTCTTATGATACTTACGTACTATTATATGAACATGCATAAGAATATAGAACAGAAGCATTTGAAGATAAATTTATAGTAGAGTGGACAATATGTAGGTGTAACAGAGTGGGATCTCAAATCTTATCTTATCAGAAATTATCTTATATCATAGATACTAACGTCTATGAGATAAGATAATTTTTCTTTTGTTCTGTGATCGCGAAACACCTTAGAGGCAGATTATTTAAAAATAAACAGGATAAAATACCTATATGTTGATTATTTTGCAATAAAAAAATTAACTAATTTATGATATGTATTTTTCCATTACCATCAAAGAAGGATTACATAGCATTCTAGGATGTAATTAACCAGTCCTTTTCGCAAATGAAAGATTGCCTTATACTTTTTATAGTCTCCTGATGTAATGTAGCTCTGCGCATAGAAACAACCATTAGTACAAAGTGTTTTTATGTTTTTCATATTCTACATTTCTTTGTCATCTAGAAGAAGAGATATATTCTGGGAACGAGTAGGCCGTATAATCGTTAATGATGAGGAGTATGCTGCTTAAGGTTTCTGGCAAATATTGGTTTGGATGTGTATTGTCTCTCTTCCTTTTGTTAAAAGAATATACGATTATCTTGATATATTATGTTTCACGACAAACTATGATAAAAGGTCAAGGTATATAATAAAGGAGACATTCAATAAATCCAGATTTCTAAGATGTCTAGAGTTTTAAGTTCTTTCAAGCAATATTTGAAGAAAATGTACATAGTCAGACATTGAACAAATAATTTCTTTCTTACCTCCATAGTACCCGAACTGACACTGCTAGAAAAAACATAAAAATTATTAACAACTAATTTAAGTTCCCTTTTTTCAACGAAGAATTTTAATTGATGGTATATTTGATACAACACGACGTTCGGACGGGATAAAAATTTTCAAAAATTAATATATTGGAAAATTTTAGAAGTTGCAACAAATCGGATTTCGGTGTCTGATTTTTTTTTTCTCATGAAGGATAGCAAAATAGATTTTGAAGATATCAATTACTAAAAATATATAAATTTATTTCACTGGATTTCTTATTCTTATTTATTTCTTTTTGACATGAATTTTTAAAAATCTCAGAAATTCTAATATCTTGTTAAAATATCTAGAATTATATGTTTCTTATAATTTTAATCTTGGTCTTTTTATCAGAGGAAGTAGTCAGTCGTTTAAATTCATCGTTTGTAATCTGTAGAACTATGACACATATTTAAATTTTGTTGGATTTACGAATTATTGAAATCATTTGGATATTACTTATTTAGAATAATCAGTGTAAATATTCTTTGTGTTCAAAATGTTTCTTCAACAGGAATAAGTTATATTTGTCCATATGATCTTTTGAATACAAGGTAATTATAATGAAATTCTTAAAAATTATTTTATTAAAAAATTAATACTCATTGGTTTGTTTCTCAAACGTATAGTGTCATATGTTATTTGTCGGCAGTTTGCATAAAAATATTAGTACGCTATGCATGTAATATAAATGTATGAATATAATACATATATAATCATGTATATATAACATGTAATGCCTATTAAGACCCAAAAGTTTGTCATAGTGATGCTCAATAAAATAAAGAATAACAGTTTATGAAAGCTCAATGCATCCTACTAAACTATAAATAAGAGAAAAAGTATCTGAAGCTATATATTAATTATTTATTTATAATTTTTACGTTGTTCTCATTTGGTTTAAATAAAAAAGAAAATATTAAAATCTACGAAACTAACATATTATTTAAATTAATTATTTTTTAGGGAATTATTTATATGAAAAATTTAAAAGGCATATTATTCTGGTGTGGGATCTTATCCCTATATTTATTCCATTTATTCCAGTATAATAAAAAAGAATCTCAAAAAACATTCGTTATAAAAATGATATTTATGCTAAAGAATTTTTTTTTAATTCATCCATATTCTAAGAATATTTCCAGAAAAACCAATTTTCAATATAAGATTGTTTTCATTTTTAGAAAACTGAAGTGCATCTGAAATTTTTTTAAAGATTTATATATTTCTAGTATTGATACAGTTTAAAATAATATTTATGTTATTTATAGTTTAAAATAAATAAACAAAACAAATATACATAAATATTAAAGGAAAAAAAATATTTAAATCAAATTATGAACTAAAAAGTAGTACTTTGAAAAACTATTTTTTAGGAACGTACTACATAAGTACATTTCATATTCTTATTTTTACAAATATTTAGGTTCCCATTTAAAATCAAATTATAAGCTGAAAAGTTGTTCATAGAAAAATTATTTTTAGGAGCATACTAAATGTAAGTAGTATGCTAAATGCATACTACTTACATTTCTTATACTTATTTTTACAAGTGTTTGCGTTTTTAATAATTTTTAAAAATTAAATGAAATGATTTTTTTTGTTACATATTTTTAATTTTAGAAAAATAAAAATGTTTAATAAAACTTATAAGTTATTTATTGAATAATTTTTTGATACTTTTTTTATATAATCAATTTTTATGCTCAACAGAAACACAACTACTCAATTGCTATTTCTATAAATTAAATCTTACAGTAAAAATCTAATTTTATCTAGAAAGGTTTATAAAATTATTTCGTTGTAAGATTCAAAAACATTATATTTCGTAAGCCTTTAAGAATCTACATTTGTGACAGATATTCAGAAAAAACAATTATCTTACATATAATTATCTTATACTTTACATATGTAGGTAGTTTTTATAAGTAAATAAAATTATCATATACCTATTTAAAGATCTCATAATTTAAATTTAAAATATTGAATTTTTCATATTTCTCATTAATCTATTTCAACATATTTACCCATAGTGAGTTTAACTTGTTAATCTATTTTTTTAAATTTTATTATCATTTAAAAATATTTGTTAAATGAAGTATGGAGTATTATAGAGTATTATTTACATAAATAATAAACAATGTTCATTAATGAATTTATTACAAAATTTTTAAAATTATATTTAAGTATAAAATAATATAAGTTAATTAAGATGAAAAATAGTTGGATGCTTCTTATGGGTGTCTATTATGGATATCAAAAAATAGTGGAAAACTAGTGGAAAAATATTAGGTAAAAATTCAACTAATTTTTGTTCAAGTTCAAAGGTGAAAAAAAATAATAATAGCAATAAAAAAATTAGAATTGGTAAAAATTTATAATTTTATACGTCTTATTTTGAACAAAAATTTATTTACATCACAATATCCTTATGAAAAGAAAATGGGAATTCAAAAGCCCAGTCAAAAAATAGTTTAAAACTAATGAAAAAATAGTTTAAAAAATTGAAATAAATTTTGTTCAAAATAAAAGGCAAAAAAACAATAATAAATAAAAAATAAATATTATTATTTAAAATTTATAATTTTATAAGTATTTAAAATTTTATACATCCCCAAAACCATTATTAATCCCTTATTTTGAACAAAAATTTGTTTACGTCACAATTCCATTATGAAGAGAAAATGGGAATTCAAAAGCCATTAGAAAGTCACAGAATTGAACTAAAACACGCGAGGATTAACCAGGTATGCTTAATGGGAAATGTACTGCATTAAGTTGTTTTTCAGAATCCACATTATGCATTTGCCATGTACCCAAAAGACCCCAAAAAAATTAACCTAACGTACAAATAAAACCTACAAAACTACATATAAATAAATTTATATTCATAATTCATTAACTATATAACTTAACGAAACTACATATATAACCTAACCTACATAATGTTAAATCAATAACATTACTAAGCTTAAACTTGATGTAAACTTTTCCAAAAGCAAAATTAAAAGTATTGAAAAGTTTTCCACCTAAGTCATTTGCATTTGCAAACTTAGCTAATGGCTGTTTTTCACCTCCGAAAAGCTCCGTGCGCAAAATTTTTAGGAATTATTAATATGAATTTTTTCGGTTTCTGATTTAGAACTCAAATAAAAAGAACTTAGCAAACATTTACGAAACACACAACTTAATAAAAAATTTATAAGATGAAATGCATAAAAGCGAACTAAATTTTCATTTCCGATAAATATTCTAAATGCGCTCTTTCCGCCGCGACCTTTTAGGAACATGTACTTGCTGAGTTCTTAACTTTTATTTACTTTAAACAAACATTTTATTTATTTACCTAGCATGCCGCTTTCCCGGATACACACAGACCGTTGAAAAGAAAATGGAAAGAAAAGAAAGAGTTTTAATCAGAGAAAGAATACAAAGCTATACGACCTCATCGAGCGATTAAAGAAACGAATGGAATTTTACCATCCTCCACAGTTTAATGACCTGTAATTGCTTATAGAGACCTCTCTTTTCCATTTTTACGAGCCAAATCGAAATTTTATGCTAAGCGATTAGATTTTCTTTGGATCGGAAATGCACAAGAATTCTTCCTGAGCGTATAGTAATTTGAAAGTGCTCCATGTTCAAGATGCTGCTAACTGGGTTTATTTTTGGAGCACCAGATAGTTTTTTTATGGGGTAATAGGAATACTGAATTGTTGCAGAGAGAATAATAGATTTGAACAGCTGGAGTTTTAGGTAGGAATATCAGTTCTTGCCACTTAATGACACTATTAGCTTCGATAGTTGTTCCTGTATTGAAATGTATAAATTTTTCCCGATACTAAAGAAGATAATCATAACTGTAGTTTCATTAAAATATCATTTGAATATTCTACAATTCACACTAAATATTTAATATATCAAATATTTTAAAAGTATTATTTTATTATTTATATTTTAATAATCTTTATTGGTGAAATAGCCTCAAGGTGGGTCAAAGACTATCTGCCTGCTGGCAAATTCCGAGACAGTTCATATTTTACAGGATAGAGTTGCCAGCCCTACAGTCATATTAGATCAGGACCTACGATTTTAAAGTGGATTCTGAATTCCTACAAACATCCATGGCCCCGACGGAACTCCCACCTGAAACTCGTGACACCAGTGGTAAAGTTTAAAATTAATAAACAAAACAAATATTTCTTAATATTAAATGGATAAAAAATATTTTAAATAAAATTATTAGTTAAAAATTAGTACATTGACAAATTAGTTTTTTAGAAAGTTACTAAACGTACTACATATGTACATTTCTTATTCTTATTTTTACAAATATTCCGGATTTTATTTAAAGTCAAACTATAAGCTAAAAAGTTGCATGTAGAAAAACTATATTTAGAAGCACACTAAATGTACTGCATACATACATTTCTTATTCTTTTTTTACAAATGTTAACGTTTTTAATAATTTTTAAAAATTAAATGAAATGATTTTTTGTTACATATAATTGCTTTTAGAAAAAATAAAAATGTTAAACTAAACTTATATATTATTTTTTAAATATTTTTTTTTATAATTTGTTATATAGCCAATTTTTATACAAAAAAAACACAGTTACTAGACTACTGTTTCTGAAAATTCAAAATTATAACAAAAATAAATTCCTATCTAGTAAGAGTTATAAAATATTTTGTATTGTAATTACATATTGTAGAATGTTTGAATCTAATTTTGTAACAAACATTCAGAAAAAACGATTATCTTACATATTATTTTCTTATATATTATTAATATATGATGGCAATTTTTACATATATATAAACTTATTTCATACCTATTGAATTTAATTTAAGATATCATAATTTAAAATTTAAATAATTGAATTTTATATATTTCTTATTAATATATTTCAACATATTTACCCAAAGTGTGTTTAATTTCTTAATTAATTTCTTAAAAAATTTATCATTATTTAAATATATTTGATAAATGATGTGTGGAGTGATACAGAGTATTATTTATATAAATAATAAAAAATATTCATTAATGAATTTATTACAAATTTATTAAAATTACCTTTTATTATAAAATAATGTATTTATTATGACGAAAAACAGATGGATGATTTTTAGTTAAGTCGAAAAATAGCTGAAAACCAGTGAAAAAATATTAATTAAAAATTCATATAAATATTTATTCAAAATAAAAGACAAAATAATAATAATAATAAAAAAATTAGAATTACTAAAAATTTATAATTTTATACGTCTTATATTGAACAAAATTTTGTTTATTTCCCAATATCCTTATGAAGAGACAATGGGAATTCAAAAGTCATTAGAAAGTTACAGAATTGAACTAAAACATACTAGGATTAACCAATAATGCTTAATGGGAAATGTACTATATTGAATTGTTTTTCATAATCCACATTATGCATTTGCCATGTACTCAAAAGACCTCTCAAAAACCTAACCTAAGCTTCATTTTTAAACCAATAACGTTACAAAGGTTAAACTTGATGCAGACGTTTTCAAAAGCAAAATTAAAAGTATTGAAAAGTTTTCTACCAAAGTCATTTGCATTTGCAAACTTAGCTAATGGCTGTTTTTCACCTCCAAAAAGCTCCTTGGGCACAAACTTTTAGGAATTATTAATATGATGTTTTCGATTTCAGATTTAGAACTCAAATAAAAAGAACTTAGCAAACATTTGGGAAGCACACAACTTAATAAAAAATGCATAAGGTGAAATGCATAAAAGCGAAATAAACTTTCATTTCCGATAAGTATTCCTAATGCCTTCTCTTTCGCAGCGACCTTTAAGGAACGTATACTTGCTGAGTTCTTAACTTTTATTTACTTTAACCAAACTTTTTATTTATTTACCTGAAATGCCGTTTTCCCGGATACACATCAAGATGTAAAGAAAGTGGAAAGAAAAGAAAGAGTTTTAATGAAAGGAGGAATACAAAGCTATACGACCTCATCGAGCGATTAAAGAAATGAACGAAATTTTACCATCCTCCACACTTTAATGACCTGTAATTGCTTATATAGACCTCACTTTTTCATTTTTAAGAGCCAAATCGAAATTTTATGCTAAGCGATTAGATTTTCTTTAGATGGGAAATGCGCATGAATTCTTCCTGCGCGTGTAGTACTTTGAAGATGCTCCATGTTCAAGATGCTGCTAACTGGGTTTATTTTTGGAGAGCCAGATAGCTTTTTATGGGGTAATAGGAATACTGAATTGTTGCAGAGAGAATAATAGATTTGAACAGCTGGAGGTTTAGGTAGGAATATCAGTCCTTGCCATTTAATGACGTTATTAACTTCGATAGTTGTTCATCTATTGAAATGTACAAATTTTACCGGATACTAAAAGAGGCCATCATAACTGTAGTTTTATTAAAATTTCATCAGAATATTCTCCATTTTGCTTTAAATATTTAATATTTCAAACATTTTTAAAGAACTATTTTATTATTTATAGTTTAATAATCTTCTTCTTCATTGGCGAAATAGTCCCATGGTGGGCCAAAGTCGTACTTTGCCTAAGAACATATACTCTGCCTATTGACAGATTTTTAGACAATATATGTTTTCTTTTTACAAGGTAGGATTGTCATCTATTCACTCAAGGCTCTACAGTCATATTAGATTGTGACCACTGTTTTAAAGTGGATTTTGAACCACTACAAATATCCATGACACGTCGGGACTAGCAATTGAAACTATCAAAAAATATTAGTTAAAATTTCAAATAATTTTTGTTCGAAATAAAAGGAAAAAAATAATAATAAATAAAAAATAATGAAAAAAAAATAGAATTTTAAAAATTTTTAATTTTATGCGTCTTATTTTGAACAAAAATTTGTTTACGTTACAATCTCCTTATGAAACAAAATGGGAATTCAAAAGCCATTAGAAAGTCACAGAATTGAACTAAAACACGCGAGGATTAACCAGGTATGCTTAATGGGAAATGTACTGTATTAAATTGTTTTTCATAATCCACATTATGCATTTGCCATGTATTCAAAAGACTCAGCAAAAAACTAACCTAACCTTCATTTTTAAATCAATAACATTACTAAGGTTAAACTTGATGTAGACGTTTTCAAAAGCAAAATTAAAAGTATTGAAAAGTTTTCTACCGAAGTCATTTGCATTTGCAAACTTAGCTAATGGCTGTTTTTCACCTCCGAAAAGCTCCTTGGGCAAAACTTTTAGGAATTATTAATATGATTTTTTCGATTCTAGATTTAGAACTCAAATAAAAAGAACTTAGCAAACATTTACGAAACACACAACTTAATAAAAAATGCATAAGATGAAATGCATAAAAGCGAAATAAATTTTCATTTCCGATAAGTATTCCTAATGCCCTATTTTCGCCGCGACCTTTAAGGAACATAGACTTGCTGAGTTCTTTATTTATTTTACTTTAAGCAAACTTTTATTTATTTACCTGGAGTGCCGTTTTCCCGGATACACAGCCCGATGAAAGAAAGTGGAAGAAAAGAAAGAGTTTTAATGAGAGGAAGAATACAAAGCTATACGACCTCATCGAGCGATTAAAGAAACGAACGAAATTTTACCATCCTGCACACTTTAATGACCTGTAATTACTTATATAGACCTCTTTCTTCCATTTTAAGACCCAAATCGAAGTTTTATGCTAAGCGATTAGATTTTCTGTGGGTCGGAAATGCACATGAATTCTTTCTGAGCTTGTAGTACTTTGAAATTGCTCCATGTTCCAGATGCTGCTAACTGGGTTTATTTTTGGAGAGCCATATAACTTGTTATGGGGTAAAAGGAATATTGAATAGTTGCGGAGAGAATAATAGATTTGAATAGCTGGAGTTTTAGGTCGGAATATCAGTCCTTGCCACTTAATGACGTTAATAACTTCGATAGTTGTTCATTGTTTTGAAATGTACAAATTTTACAGGATACTAAAAGGGGCCCTTATAACTGTAGTTTTATTATAATTTCATCAGAATATTCTCCATTTTGCTTCAAGTATTTAATATTTCAAACTGTTTTAAATAACTATTTGATTATTTATAGTTAAATAATCTTCTTCTTCTACATTGGTGAAGTAACCGCATTGTTCGCAAAAGTTGTGCTTTGCCTAAGAACATATACTCTGCATATTGACAGATTTTTAGACAATATATGTTTTCTTTTTACAGGATAGTATTGTCATCTATTCACTCAAGGCTCTACAGTCATATTAGACCAACCGTGACCCACTGTTTTAAAGTGGATTTTGAACCAGTACAATTATCCATGACACCGTCGGGACTCGCAATTGAAACTATCAAAAAATATTAGTTACAATTTTAAATAATTTTTGTTCGAAATAAAAGGTAAAAAAATAATAATAATGAATATATAATGAAAAAATAAAACGTCGCAATATCCGTATGAAGAAAAAATGGAAATTTAAAATCCATTAGAAAGTCCCAGAATTGAACTAAAACACGCGAGGATTAACCAGGTATGCTTAATAGGAAATGTACTGTATTAAATTGTTTTTCATAATCCACATTATGCATTTGCCATGTACTCAAAACCCCAAAAAAAAAAAAAAAAACTAACCTAACCAACATTTTTAAAATAATAACATTACTATGGTTAAACTTGATGTAGACGTTTTCAAAGGCAAAATTAAGAGTGCGCTTGCCTTGGGCGAAGGTTTTAGGAATTATTAATATGATTTTTTGATTTCAGATTTATAACTCAGACAAAAAGAACTTAGCAAACATTTACGAAACACACAACTTAATAAAAAATGCATAAGAGGAAATGCATGAAAGCGAAATAAATTTTCATTTCCGATAAGTATTCCTAATGCTTCTCTTTCGCCGCGACCTTTAAGGAACATATATTTGCTGAGTTCTTAACTTTTATTTACTTTAAGCAAACTTTTTATTTATTTTCCTGGAACGGATACACAGTCCGATGAAAAGAAAGAGTTTTAATGAGAGGAAGAATACAAAGACGACCGCACGACCTCATTGAGCGATTAAAGAAACGAATGAAATTTTACCATCCTCCACACTTTAATGACCTGTAATTGCTTATATAGACCTCTCTTTTCCATTTTTACGAGCCAAATCGAAGTTTTATGCTAATCGATTAGATTTTCTTTGGATCGGAAATGCACATGAATTCTTCCTGTTCGTGTAGTGCTCTGAAAGTGCCCCATTTTCAAGATGCAGCTAACAGGGTTTATTTTTGGAGGGCTAGATAGCTTTTTATGGGGTAATAGGAATACTGAATAGTTGCGGAGATAATAATAGATTTAAACAGCTGGAGTTTCATATAGGAATATCAGTCCTTGCCATTTAATGACGTTATTAACTTCGATAGTTGTTCAACTAGTGAAATGTAAAAATTTTTATGGAAAAACAGTTTTATGGAACTATTTTATTATTTATATTTTAAAAATCTCAATTGGCCAAATTGCCGCATATTCGGCCAAAGTTGTACTTTGCCTAAGAACATATACTCTGCTTATTGACAGATATTTAGACAATAGTATATGTTTTCGTTTTACAAGGTAGAATTGTCATCTATTCACTAAAATCTCTACACTCATATTAGACCGTGACCAACTGTTTTAAAGTGTATTTTGAACCACTGCAAATATCAATGACGCCGTCGGGACTCGCAATTGAAACTATCAGAAAATATTAGTTACAATTTCAAATCATTTTTTTTAAAAATAAAAGGTAATAAAATAATAATACATAAAAAATAAAATTATTAAACTTTTATATTTTTATTCGTTTTCTTTTAAACAAACGTTTGTTTACATCTCAATAATCTCCTAATGAAGAGAAAATGAGAATTCAAAAGCCATTAGAAAGTCACAGAATTGAAATAAAACACACGAAGATTAACCAGGTATGCTTACTGGGAAACGTACTGTATTAAATAATTTTTCATAATCCACATTATGCATTTGCCATGTACTCAAAAGACCACAAAAACACTAACCTAACCTTTATTTTTAAATCAATAACAATACAAAGGTTAAACTTGGTGAGGACGTTTCCAAAAGCAAAATTAAACGTATTGAAAAGTTTTCTACAGAAGTCATTTGCATTTGCAAACTTAGCTTATGGCTGTTTTTCCCCTCCAAAAAGCTCCTTGGGCAAAACTTTTAGGAATTATTAATATTATTTTTTCGATTTCAGATTTAGAACTCAAATAAAAAGAACTTAGCAAGCATTTACGAAACACACAATTTAATAAAAAAATGCATAAGATGAAATGCATAAAAGCGAAATAAATTTTCATTTCCGATAAGTATCCCTAATGCTCTCCGTTCTCCGCGACCTTTAAGGAACATATCCTTGCTGAGTTCTTAAATTTTATTTACTTTAATCAAACTTTTATTTATTTACCTGGAAAGCCGTTTTTCCAGATACACAACCCGATGAAAAGAAAGTGGAAAGAAAAGAAAGAGTTTTAATGAGAGGAAGAATACAAAGCTATACGACCTCATCGAGCCATTAAAGAAACGAACGAAATTTAAAATACTCCGCACTTCAATGACCTGTAATTGCTTATATAGAACTCTCTCTTCCATTTTTACGAGCTAAATCGAAGTTTTATGCTAAGCGATTACATTTTCTTTGAATCGGAAATGCCCCATGAATTCTTCCTGAGCGTATAGTACTTTGAAAGCGATCCATGTTCAAGATGCTGCTAACTGGGTTTATTTTTGGAAAGCCAGATAGCTTTTTGTGGGGTTCTAGGAATATCGAATTGTTGCACAGAGAATAATAGATTTGAACAGCTGGAGCTTTAGGTAGGAATATCAGTCCTTGCCATTTAACGACTTTATTAATTTCGATAGCTGTTCATCTATTGAAATGTACAAATTTTTACCGATTACTAAAAGAGGTCATCATAACTGTAGTTTTACTAAAATTTCATCAGAATATTCTCCATTTTGCTTTAAATATTTAATTTTTCAAACATTTTAAAAGTAATATTTTATTATTTGTAGATTAATAGACTTCTACTTCATTGGTGAAATAGCCCAATTGTCTGCCTGCTGGCAAATTTCCAGACATTAGATGTTTTCTTTTTACAGGTTAGGTTGTCAGCCCAGTTCTCTACAGTCATACACAGAGACCTACGGTTTTAAAGTGGAATCCGAACCGCTACAAACATCTATGTCACCGTCAGACTCGCACCCGAAATTTATGGCACCGAGTGCCAGAGGTCTAAACACTCGGCTATCCAGTCCCATTTTAAAATTCATAGGAATTAATACACTTACATATTTAAAACGCAATGGTTTGGAGTAGAAATATGAATAGATGTCTCTTTGGAATTCTACACTGTGGTAGGTAGCTCCAAAATCTCACAAGTCAGACTGATTCGATGATTTCCTCGTATATGCCAAAAATATATTAAAGTCTGTTATATTCTGCATTTGCAACAAACATACAGAAAAACCAATTGTTTTATATCTGATATATTATTCATTTATGATGGTAATTTTTTTAAATAAATAAATTTATTATAGACCTATTTCCAGACGTCGTAAATTTAAATAATTGAATTTTATATTTTATCATTGATATATTTCAACATATTTACCCATAGTGCTTTTAATTTCGTATCTGCTTTTTAAAAATCTGAATATTAATTGAAATATTTGATAATGAAATCTGAAGCCTAATAGCATATAAATAATAAACAATGTTCATTAATTAATTTATTACAAAATTTTTAGAATTATCTTTTATTAAAGGAAAATTCATACTTATAATGTGCTTATTAAGACAAAAATAGTTGGATGCTTCTTAGTCATGTCAAAAAATTGCTAAAAACTAGAAAAAAATATTAGTTAAAAAAATCAAATAACTTTTTGTTCAAAATAAAAGGCAAAAATAATAATAAATAAAAAAATAATAAAAAAGTAGAATTACTAAAAATATATATTATAGGTCATGTTTTGAACAAAAAAATTTTATGTCACTATCTTTTTTTGAAGAGAAAATGGGAATTCAAAAGTCATTAGAAAGTCACAGAATTGAACTAAAACACGCGAAGATTCAACAGGTATGCTTAATGGGAAATGTACTGTATTAAATTGTTTTTCATAATCCACATTATGCATTTACCATGTATTCAAAAGACCCTCCAAAAAAACTAACCTAACCTTCATTTTTAAATCAATAACATTACTAAATTTAAACTTGAATTAGACGTTTCAAAAGCAAAATTAAAAATATTGAAAACTTTTCTAACGAAGTCATTTACATTATTTTTCACCCCCGAAAAGCTCCTTGAGCAAAACTTTTAGGAATTATTAATACGATTGTTTCGATTTCAGATTTAGAATTCAAATAAAAAGAACTTAGCAAACATTTGCGAAACACACAACTTAATAAAAATGCATAAGATGAAATACATAAAAGCGAAATAAATTTTCATTTCCGATAAGTATTCCTGATGCTTCTCTTTCAGCCGCGACCTTTAAGGTATATAGACTTGATGAGTTCTTAACTTTTATTTACTTTAACGAAATCTTTATTTATTTAACTGGAATGCCGTTTTTCCGGATACACAGCACCGATGAAAAGAAAGTGGAAAGAAAAGAAAGAGTTTTAATGAGAGGAAGAATACAAATCTACACGTCCTCATCGAGCGATTAAAGAAACGAACGAAATTTTACAATCCTCCACACTTTAATGACCTGTAATTGCTTATATAGACCTCTCTTTTCCATTTTTTACGAACCAAATCGAAGTTTTATGCTAAGCAATTAGATTTTATTTGGATCGGAAAATGCACATGAATTCTTCCTGAGCGTGCAGTTCTTTGAAAGTGCTCCATGTTCAAGATGCTGCTAACTGGGTTTATTTTTGGAGAGCCAGATAGCTTTTTATGTGGTAATAGGAATATTGAATTGTTGCAGAGAGAATAATAGATTTGAATAGCTGGAGTTTTAGGTAGTCCTTCAGTCCTTGCCATTTAATGACGTTTTTAACTTCGATAGTTGTTCATCTATTGAAATGTACAAATTTTAGCAGATACTAAAAGAGACCCTCATAACTGCAGTTTTATTAAAATTTTATCAGAATATTCTCAATTTTGCTTTGAATATTTAATATTTCAAACATTTTAAAAGTATTATTTTATTATTTATATTTTAATAAACTTTTCCTTCTTTCTCATTGGCGAAATAGGCCTATAGTGGGCTAAAGCCATCTGCCTGATTGCAGATTTCGAGTGATTAGATGTTTTCATTCTACGGGGTTCGATTGTCAACCCTATGCGCAAAGCTCTACAGGCATTTTAATTTCGATAGTTATTCGTGTATGGAAATGTACAAAATCTAGTGGATTATAGTATAATTTCATCAGAATATTCGCCATTTTGCATTAAATATTTTAATATTTGAAACATTTTAAAAGTACTATTTTATTATTTATATTTTAATAATCTTCTTCTTTATTAGTGAAATAGTTCCATGGTAGGCCAAAGCCGTCTGCTTATTGGCTGATTTCAAGACAGTCGATGTGTTCTTTTTACAGGGTAGAGTTTCAAGCCTTACAGTCCTATTAGACCAAGACCTGCGGTTTGAAAAATGAATTCCGAATCACTACAAACCCTGCCATCGCCGGAAATAAAACCGAAACCTACGGCACAGAGCACGATAGCGCTAGTCACTTGACAATCAGGCCTCATTTTAATAATCATAGAAACTATTGCACTTACACATATGAAATACAATAGAGTGGAATGGCATTATGGATGTATGTCTCTGTGGAATTTCATACAGAGGGAGCTAGCTTCAAAATCTCATATGCGAGGCTGTATATGCTGAGATAGACACTGTAATTCCGAGGTCCAGAAAATCTTCCTCTAGATTGGAGTATATATGTGAAGAGATGGACCACCCACTGCATGTATTCTAAAATGCAGTGGCACAATGTGGATGGTTGTGCTATTGTCATTGGAATATTTATTTTTTCTAATTACTTTAGCTAAAGAAAAGACACATTACCAGTGTTCGACTGAAGAAACCAGTGTTCGATTAAACGAAAGTTCATCATCCTCTAGATTTTAATCCCACGCAATTGTTCATATAAAATTCAATTCTACATTTTTACGATTCAAATTAATTTTAAGCTAAGCTATTAGACGACTCTTAAATCAGAAAAGCACTTAAAATAAATTGAAATTCTTCTCCAGCAAGTAATTTGAAAACAGTATCTATTCAAAAGGATGCTAACTGGATTGATGTTTAGAGAACAAGATGATTTCTTATGGGATAATAAGAATAGTGAATCGTTAATGATTAGATTAGTTCAGTTACAGTTTTAGACAAGAATATCAATTTTTATTTAAGAAATAGTGTTACCAATTTCCACATTCATTCATTCATTGAAACATAAAACTTTTTTTTCTGAATATTAAAAAAAGTCATCGTAATTGTTGCTTTACTACATTTTTAGGACAATGACTGAATATTGTCCTTTAATATTTTAAAATTTAAATTTAAAAATTATATTTAACTGTCCGTTTATAATTTGTAATTTAATTATGGAGGAATATTTTAATTTTAATTTCAAAAATTTTTTATATATTTTAATGGTCTATAATATAATATTAATCAAATGTAATCTACTTTTTTTTATTTTCATAAATTATAGCTTTCATTTGATAGTCAAAATGATTGATGTCATTTCACATATTACAGTTAATTTAACTTCAGCCACGTGTGAATAATTAACTAATATGCATTTTGGAAATTTGTCATTGTTGTAATAGAGCTGGTTGTGTGTGGATGTTTTCTTGATTTCGCTCTTGTTTAATTCAAACGTCAGCAAGATAACTTTAGAAAAGAAGCTTACGACGTTAGGTTAGAAAAGCATAAATAACTATTTATTTTTACTATAAATGTAATACAGAGATCCCTCTTTCTTATTGCATGCCAAATGAAGATGAGTCTGCTAAAACTACCAGTGCCGTGGCAAATAGATAACTTCAAGACGAAAATGCTCAACTATGAGAAAAATATTTACAGATGATATTTACTGGTGCACTATTTACATCACATTGTTTGTAATTAAGTATAAAAATTTGTTTAATTCTAGTAGATGTTATCCTGTGTTGCCCTACTAAAGAAAGTAAAACGCTTTTAGTTTCCATAAAAATAATAAATTCTACCATATGTTAAAACGTTTAAATACTACTTTTTTAAATAAAAGAAAGGTGGTGAACATCATAATAATTATGAGCCATTAGCTGTTATTTATGTGGAATTCAGCAGACGAATATGAAAGCCTTGCATTTAAAAATAAATCCTAATTACGAGTGCAGAATAACTAACAACAATTAAAACTAAAAATAATTTACACAAACAACACTACCGGTAGCAAAGTATTAAATGATGCCAAGCGTGAAATATGAATCAGACAAAATGTTTTGTTCATAACGGATGTACCACAATGTGAACAAGACTACAAAAAGAGACGTGACGTTATTTCTCATTTGTAAGGAGAAAATGAGCAAAAATATTTTTAAAAAAAAATTTAAATGTAAAATGATCAAAAATATTTTAAAAAAGTAAGTGCCGGGATGTTAGCAATAAAAATACAGTTCTTATAATTAAAAATAAGAAATAATTTAAACAAGAATTCTTCCGTAACATTTAGCCACGTACCTGATCAAATAATAAAGAATAAAAAAAAAAATTAATTGTGGTATTATTTAAGTGTTAGAAAGTACAAACAGGCAAATTACTTGGGTTACTTGAGAGAGAATTAATTGTAAAAAGAAAAAAAAAGGAATATTTGATGAATAGAAATAAAAGATTTTTTTTGTAAGTTATGTTCACTATATTCACGTTGTACAAAGTAAATTAAAATAAATATATGTGAAGTGAATATATAGAAAAATTATTATATATAGAAAAATATATATTATATATAGAAAAATATTATAAAAATAACATTATAATATTATTAAAAAATAAATACTCGTAATTAGGAAATTAGTAAATATAATATTATAAAAATATATATAAATTCTATATTATATCTAGAAAAATTATTATATACATGAAACGATTATGATCAATATCTCATTCGTATGTATAATACAAATATCTGAAAAAAGACGTGATTTTTTTTTGTTTGTGTAATATAATGTAATATCGTTCTTATACCTAGATTGGCATTGCTGAGAAATACACACACCTTTTTTCTCTTCGCAGCTTAACTTAATAACTCTATAATGCAATACTTTATCCTATAATTCTCTGTATTTCCTCCCTGCTACATTGTCACATGAGTGCAGGAAATTGTTATTGCAGCCTGTAATAGTTGAACTTTTGCATGTATATTTTATAAGTAGGATGCTTCATGCTATTATATTTGATAATAAAAATACAGTTAATGATAAGACTTTATATACTATTTCTATTTATATATTCTTTCCTTCAATTTTCTTTTTTGATCATAATTAAGCGTTTCATTACATTTTTGTTCATGATGATTTCAAAATAACTGTTTACAAAACCAAGTTAACTAGAGGAACGATATCTTTAATGAAAAGAACAGAGTAATAGAAAAGGATTTTGATTTCGATCTTCATGTTTTTCATTTTGAACAATAAAAAATACAATCATCAAATTCAATATTTATTCCCTCTAGCTAAAAAAAATACACACTTACTTTCATTTGTAGTATTTAGGGAAGCAAAATAATCAAAATAAAATTTTAAATTTTTTTATTTAATTTACTATTTAAGAATATAAAACTATAAATAAGAATTATTTTTCTTTTAAACATTTATATTGATACATATACTTGTATCAAAAGTAGATTATATGCAAACATCATTATTAATAAGCATTGATCAAACCGGACATTTAAAAATATTATAGTAGATGTAGCATAATGAGTCCAACATGAGATTGATTATACTACACCTTGTAGAAGGAAATTTGGAGTATTGTCCTCTGGGATAACTTTCAGAGATAACTGCTCCTAATTTACAGGACATATTATGTAAAAACAAAAAAACTCTGCCATGACATTTGGAATATTATGTGTTTTTAAATCCCCAACCAAATGGGTTCCTCATTGTTTTGCTTGATAGCTATGTATTAATACTGATACAGGGGGTGACAGAATTACACACACAATGGAGTATTAGGGTTGGAAAATGAATATATACTCGTAAAGTTAAGTGAGAAAAAGTAGGAACTACTTTTCCAGCTATATAATTTTTTACAGCAAACCGAATTACGTGCCATAAAATTACAACCTCCATTCGAGCTTTTAATTTTCCTGACAACTTTATAACACCCTCTCTTTTCTGATAAAAAACCAGTTATACGACGCTTGTCCAAGTGAGTAAAATATCCACTTAAGAAAACTACAAGAATTGCTTCATACCACCTGAGACTCAATCCTTATACAAGCACAAGAACTAACAAAAAATGCCATAAACGCTTCAAACTCTATGCCTGATCTCGAAAAGAGAGAAAAGAAGACAGGCAAGAAAGAAAAATCTTACGAGTCCACCAACTACAAAACGGTTTTGTATAGTTCTTTTCACTGAACCGTTTTATGTCTTGCCAGCTTATTTTTCGACTTTATTCCGGAAGGAGAACCGCGATCAATGTTCGATCGCTGCGCCTCCCTGCGGCACTTCTATCAACATATGAGCAGATAAAGTTTAGTTTCCTGCTGTATTGAGAAATTTCTGATAGCTGAGGCTCTTAGAACATTATTCTTCTATAAAGATATCCTCCTATAACACGAAGTGTATTATGGGCAAGTCTTGTCCTTAAGCTAGAATAGGAAATCTATAAACATTTGGTTTTGGAGCTTTTCATGTTTTAAGCAAAGAAAAGTACATTACTATAATATGTATATATTTATATTATTTATTTACATGAAATATTTGATCACTGAGTTTTACGTATTTACAAAACTTTTTTAACAATCTTAAGCATGAATAAATAACGAATTATAAATTGAATTTTTAGCAAAATATAAAGAAAATTGTAACTCCACGTTTAAATGAAATTATGACCACAAAGGCAAATATGACTATTAAGGCATATTATAACAATATTATTAAATATGACTACAAAGGCATAATATAACAATATTTCCTATAAAATTTTTTATTCATTTTCTCATTTTAATGCAAACATTGTTTTTTAACTGATAAAATTCCTTTGATCATGATGGATTAAAAAAAACGCGTATTATTCTTGAACTAATCTATATAATTTAACTATCTCTATTGAATGTTTGGTAACCCTGTCTTCTGCAATTATGTTATAACAAAAATCACAAACTGATAACTTTAATAATCTTATAATAAATATTCAAAAGTAAAAGCAAAGTTTAACACACAATAATAAAACATTTTTTTTGTTGTTGTTTTTGAGAAAATTATGAATTTTAAAATTTTTTCCAAAATAAGAAATACCAAACCCTGTTCTTGTTCCAATATAATTTCTTTATAGTTTTAAATATTTTGTTATTATCTTTATGATGGAAAAAATAGGATTAAATGGGATATATTGCAAAATAATATTGATAATATTGAGTTAATAATAGCTATAAGAAATTAAAGATGATACATGAAACTACTTTTATAATATTAATAATGTTTATAGAAAACAGGTATCAGTGATACATAAAATAAGTACTTCATATTTTTAATGGTCTTAACAAAGACTAAAAATTATATTTTTATTTCTTTTTTCTACCTTTCTAATTAATTTAAATGTTAAATAATTAGAATTAATTTAAATGTGAATATTCTACGATTAATTTAAATCATTTGTAGTTAGTTGAATGTGATGAAAATATTGTAAATTATTAAAATATATATTTTTGTATAATATATATATATATATATATATATAAAGAATATATATTTAATATAGTTAATATAGTTAATTATGAATACTGTAAATTATTTAAACAAATACATTGCTAATAAATTGACAGTGTAATAAATTTTTCTTTTAGATGGTATGAATGTAGTTTTTATCGAAATGCAAGAATACAGTTTTATCTTTTTAAAACGTACTTCAATGTATTTAAAAATTATTAATAAATGCTCTAGATTGAAGTTTTGTCATTACTGATTTTAAAAAAGAATGTTGTTTTTCTTTTAAAAATAATATTATAACTAATTAACGAAAGTGTTATTTTAAATTTCAGTATTAAATATAATAAAAATTATCTTTTTAAGTCAATGGCTACAGTTTCAAAAAAGTTTATACCTTTTTTTTTTTTTTCAGAAATATATAAAGTTATTATATAATAAAAAAGAAAAACATGTTCTTTCGTTCTTTATTATTTAATCTTTTTCTAAAATAATATCTATAAGAAAACAATTAATATTCTTTTGTTACAAAATAATAAAAATTAAAATAAACCTATCATTGGTATAATATTTTTTTTACAATAGCATTACTTCTTTTAATTAAACTTGTAAATTTAGTTGATACTTGAAATTACAGATATGTAGGAAATTATACAATAAAAAACATTTATAATAAAATATATTTACAATACATATATAATAAAATTATATTTACAATAAATTTATAACAAAAAATATTTTTCAAGTTTTTAAATTGTATTTATTTGTTTTATAATTAAAAATCACGTACACTGTGCTCATTCATGGGTATATTACGACAAAATAAAACAGTGCTGGACTTTAAAATTATAAAATCATTATAAATTATCCCTATTTCAAAAAAATATCAACTCATTTTCAAACAAAGCTATAAATATTTTAAATATAATCTTTAATTAATTTTTTTTATGAAAAAAATTTTCACTACGAAATTATTTATCAAAATTCAGTAAACACATTATTAACTTAATTATACGATTTTCAATTTTAAACCAGGATTTTACGTTACATAGCTCTTTTCATTTTCACATTGCTACGAAACACCTGAGGCTCTGAATTTTATTTTATTTCTAGAGCACATGTATGTAATTTGATAGGATTAATAGTAATGAGCTTTTTTAAACATCATGGATTAATTTTATGTGCAATAAATCGTACGAAATTAAAAACAGAATATCATGTTTCTCAGAATTTAGTCTTAAATGAATCTTCCAGACATACATTTTATCTTAATTAAATTCTCAAAATAATTGTTCATATAAATATATTAAAGTTTATGTACACCTCATGAATAAATTCAACTTTCAATTATCTCTGTTTTTTGTATTTGGCAAATTGTTTTAATGGCATTTATTAAGAAACATATAAAAATGTATGCATAGTGAAAGCAATTATCTCGTTGTTGTATAAATAGTTTGTGGTTTTGAAAATCCCCACGTTCATTCTTTTTTTTGATTCTTTCTAATGTTTACATTTTCTGTAGTTTACTATATATATATTAGATAAAATTCTTTTATAATCAATGTTTAATGATAACCAGAATCTCTTTTAATGAATGCCAACATCTTATTTTACTTTCAAAACTAAAATACTCCATGTAGTAGGAAAACGTTGATTTTGAAGCCAACAATTCGGCCTGAAACTTTGAAAAGTTTGGAACACGAAACAGATCCCTGAGTTTAGACTGATAGATTCTATAAGGTTCTGTAGACGTTACATTAAATTCTGGATCTTCAATATTGTCTTTTTCTGGACTTCTTTGCAAATCCTCATCGTCAGAATTATCTGAATGTAAACTATAATTTTCAGGTTTCGCTGGTAGCTCGTCTCTGTGAGGAACCTGCCTGATAGCTAAAGGGATTTTGGGAAGTTTAATGGTCTACTTGAGCTTGCTTGTTATTTAAGAAATTTTTGTAATGCAGATATAACAGTCCGTGTAGTGGACCTTTGGTTCCCTTCATGACATTGGAATTGTAAATGGCATATGACACGACTTTCCTTTAAGCCAGCCTACTAAGTAATGCTATACAAGACATAGAGCAAATATAATCCCAAGATTTGCCCTGATCACTAATACGATACCAGAAATAATTTTCCTATATATTTTTTTTATCAAGGAGTATTGTCCTTTCTTTATGGCTCCTAATTAGTTAGTTAATCACACACATAATAAAAATTGTTTGGATGTTTTTCATTATTTCGCTTCATTTTATAGAATCTTTTTGTACTATACAAATAAACACCAAAAAATAAAGACAAGTAGTTCATTATAATTTAATATAATCACCTTTTTAACTAGGCCCACACCTCTAAACTAAAAAACGTGACTCACATAAATGACGTGCCGGTATTATCAATTTTGCTAGACGTGTTTTACAGGCCTGGAGTGTATTGCTATCTATATTGGAATATATATTAATATTCATTGAAGGCGACCACCTTCTCTTAATAAAATCTCAAGTAAATAGAGTTACATCAAACAAGACATTTTTTTAATAAAAGTAAAATTATAAAAAATTGAGCACTGCGGGTAGCTTTTGTGGTTATATCCGGCCTTTACATAGATAATTACATAAGAGACAGCTATACTTATTCACTTAACAAAATTGAAGTCGACTAGTGTAATAGTGGAAATACAAATTCAATTGCAATTGATATACTTTGTATTAATATACTTTTATATGCTTTGTAATGTGTAGGACCTTGCGCCTATATATTTTTATATTGATTGCATCAAATCGTAAAAAGATAAAAAATATCAAAATAATTAATACATCGGTAAAGTGTCAAAATCTGTAGAAGATATTGGGTCAAGAACTTGATATCTTTAACAATAACTTTATCAATAATACTTTAATCAATAATAATTAATCAAAAAAAAAAAAAAAAAAAAAGAAACAACACCTTTTGGAAGAATTTTTTAAAGACTTTTGCTCAAATGTTTATAGTATGTGAAAAATAATAAACGATTGTATTCTAAACCAGATATGTATTATTTCAAAGAAGTCCTGTTTTCTGTTTTTGTTAATGTGTTAACTGACTTTCATTAAAATATTATTATAAAACAATAAAATTATAAATTCTCAAAAAAGCTCATATTTGCAACAAGGTTTAAAAAATTAAAGCTTAATTTGTCTCGAAATGTTTCTTTTCCTGAAATCTTTTTTACAGAAGTCTAAGCTTTCTACCTGATACTGTTTATCCTTTGGTTAAAAGGGCTCTTTGCTACATCAAGAAATGAGAAGAACTTTAATTTGAATGCGTCGACATCGTTGGACAATGTGACAATCAAATTGACGAATCAAATTGACCTTCAGATTACAACAAATATAAGGGGCCCAAAATGTGTTCTGATAACATTGACACACGTAATATAACTCGTAACTTTTTTCTTTATCAACAAAGTAATATTTTTGCCTTGTGACTTCAAAAGTTCACTCATAGCAGAAACCGTTTGAATATTATTCACAATTTTGTGTCGCTTTATAAAATATCTTCGTAAAAGAATAAGGACTTAAATGCAAATTAAAGAGAAGTAATTTACTATGTATTAATGTAAACACTTGTCTAATTCTACACACACATCTAAACTAAAAGGAAGTGACTTACGTACACGTTGCACTTAGATTATGAAGTTCTCTAGATTTGTTTTGTATGGAATGTATTTATATCATTATTGGAATCCATATCATCAAACATTGTTGGCAGCCACCTTCTTTTAATAAAATCACAATCAAATAGAATTAATTTAAACAAGAAAGTTTGTTATCTGTGAAATATATGTTTTTTTTAATATAAGATTACAAAATAACTCAGCCTGCTGGGCAACTTTTGCGATTATATTCGACTTAAAAGTAGCAAAATACACAAACAGTTACAGATATCATTTTAACATAATTATTAACAAGGCAGTTTTCCTCTGGGTGACAGTTTTTGATTTTTTTTTATCATTTGATTTAAATACAAAGCAGTTATATTTTAAATTTTCACTACTACTCTATATTCCTGTCAAAGTCAGAACACAAATTCTGGAATCTGCAATTCTGTCTCTTTACCATGTTTTGGCCATGAATTTAAAAACTTGATCTAAAGTTGTTATTTATTAAGTGAGATGAGCTCTAGCATATAATTAGATTTTTAGGTATTTCTTTTCATTTATTCAGTTGCTTTAATAGAAGTTTTCCATTGGGTGAGAATTTTTGTTATATTTTCAAACAGAAATTCAATACAAAAAAGCTATATTTTAAGTTCTTACTACCTCTCTATATTCTTGTAAAAGTCAGAACTCATATTCCGGAATCTGCAATTCTTTTTCGTTATCATGCTTTGGCCATGAATTTAAAAACTTGATCTAAATTTGCTGTTTATTAAATAAGAAGAGCCACAGGATATACTTAGATTTTTATGTATTTCTTTTTATTTATTCATTTATTTATGAATTTTTTTACAACATCGGCATGCATGAATATTTCTCTACATATTATACATAAATAAAGGAAAAAAATCAGTTTTCTTCGGTTAAAACAGAACTCGTGACAGACGCACATGTATAATTTTTGCATTCAACAGTACAGAAAGCGGTAAGTAATGATATGCAGGTATACATCAGAACAGAGCAAGAGTTTTAGACAAGACTCTCAAGACACTAAGAAGAAAAAAAAATGTTTCACTTGACATTCATGGAGCAAACATTCGAAGAAGAAGGAAAATAAATTCTACGAGAGCGATAAAGAAAGAAGAAGCAACAAGAAAACCTTTCAAACTGATTTCAGGAAAATTTTCTTTTTCTGACATTAAATGCTACGTTTCCATCTTGTTGGAGGGAAAAAAAGCCAAAATAATAAAGGAACCGCATTAAAGAACATGCAAATTAAGTCGAGGGAAAACCGGAGGAGAGTAAAACTTCATGAATAATTCAGCCGATCACCTCTCCAAGAAAAATGCCAATCAAAAGTTCGACAGAATCCCTTATGCAGATTGTGGAGCACTTTTTCCGAGGTTGGCCTTTTTTTTTTTCCTGCATGTGTTCATTGTGTCTTTCATTGGGGCTTTCATTTGGCCTTCTCTGCAGTGATATAAGTTACAACTCGAAAGACAGGGAGTTCTTTCTTTCCATTCTTCTAATATTATACATATTATATATTTTATACAAACTTTATATCTCAGAAAAGGACGTTCTTGTGTAATGATGTGTTCAGAATATTTATTCATACCTTTAATTTATATTTAAAAATGAACATTAATGTAATAATAATATACATGTGCAATATTATGAGCTAACACTTGTTCAAAGTTTTTCTGATTCATTTTCTATACAAACTTCATGTTCCATTTGTTAAGCAAATATTAAATTTATAATTTAATTTTTTTATAATTATTGTAATACCACATTCAGCATTGAATAAACGAAAACATTTGAAATAAATTGTTTTATAATGTACATTTTCAGATTATTCTATTACATTACAGAGCTTTATATTTTTTTAATTTTTATAGAATGAATGTTTCATCATTAGTTTGTGTTTTTTAACAAATGTTTTTTTTTTTTTTTATTTATTTTTAATTTTGAAGAGAAATTTATAAGTTCTAAGCCTTAGTAAAATAGCCAGAACTCATATTCTGGAATCTGAAATTCATTTCATGAATGCTATCATGTTTTGGTGATTATTTTAAAAACTTGATCTAAAACAGCTGTTTATTAAGTGAGAAGAGCCGTAGCATATACTTTGATTTTTAGAATTTCTTTTCACTTATTCATTTACTTTTGATTTTTTTTACGACATCGACATGCATGAATATTTACCTGTATATGATACATAAATAAAGAAAAAAAATCAGTTTTCTTCGGGTAAAAGAGAACTCGCAACAGACGCTCATGTATAATTTTCGCATTCAACAGTACAGAAAGCGGTAAGTAATGATATGCAGGTATACACCAGAACAGAGCAAGAGTTTTAGACAAGACTTTCAAAACGCTCAAAAGAAAAAATAAGATGCTGCACTTGACTGTACAAGTTAGGAGCAAACATTCGAAGAAGAAGCAAAATAGAGCGCTACAGAGAGCGATAGAGAAGAATGAAAAGAAGCAACAAGAAAACCTTTCAAACTGATTTCAGGAATTTTTCTTTTTCTGGCAGCATTAAATGCTACGTTTCCATCTTGTTGCAGGGAAAAAAAGTCAAAATAATAAAGGAACCGCATTAAAGACATGCAAATTAAGTCGAGGGAAAGCCGGAGGAGAGTAAAACTTCATGAATAATTCAGCCGATCACCTCTCCAAGAAAAATGCCAATCAAAAGTTCGACAGAATCCCTTATGCAGATTGTGAAGCACTTTTTCCGGGGTTGGCCTTTTTATTTTTTTCGCCATGCTTTCATTATGTCTTTCATTCGGGCATTCATCTGGCCTTCTCTGCAGTGACATAAGTTACGACTCGAAAGACAGGAAGTTCTTTCTTTGCATTCTACAGCCTCAATTTTTACAGCTTTAATATGTATAAAGTATTCTAAACACCTGTTTTTCTTTCCATATTCTATCGTTTGCGAGGGAAGATTACGATTTTCAAAGGGACCCCGATAATTCCCTTCCCCAAAAAAAAAAAAAAAAAAAAGGTTTTATATTTAATATTTTTCATGCAGCTGTGTCAAGTTGATGCAATTTAATATTAGTGCAAAACAAGATTTTGTTTTAGTATTATTCAAAAAGCTTATTGAAATCCTAAACTGCTGTGTCTATTCGATAGAGTGCACAGAGGCAAAATAATTAGGTGAAAGTATGTAAATATTATTTTACAAACCACTATATTTTACACCAGTACTTTGTAATGTGTGGAAAAACATACAATCAAGAGCCGAAACACCTGTCAATAATGAGTTGGCTCACCTTTGGCGCACAACACAGCTTCAACCCGCCTTGGCATGGATTAATACCACCACTTAATACCAGTTAAATACCACTTCCACCGGATCACGTGCCTTCCACGTCATCCAGGCGAGTTCATTGCAAAATGTAGGGGCGGTCATAATGTTTTGGCTCTTGAGTGTATATACCGGTATAATAATAGATACATTTACACCAGTATATAAATATATACACGCCAGTAATATACTGGTTTTTAGAATAATCTGATAAACCAAGAGGGCCTGGTAGGCGAGTGGCTAGCGCTGGGGCGCGAGAGGAGGTTTCTGGTACCAGAGATTTCTAGTTCAAGTCTCGTCGGTGAGATGGATGTGTGTAGTGGTTCGGAATCCACTATAAACCGTAAGTCCCGGTATATTAGGATCGTAGATAGTTGTGCGGGTAGTGTTATTCGTGTCCGTAGCATATCTTCCAGCTACACGTGACCCCTGGGTAGTGCTAAATGAGTAACAGGAGTGCAGCCCTTGATTATGGCATAAATATTAACTGTCTGTATTGCAGCTGCATTAGAACAGCAACAGAATAGTCCAATGGTATCATAAAAAAGTGCCTTCCCTGTATAACCCAGAAGCTTCACACTCTTCATTATTTTGCCAATTTCAGAACTCAGTTTATGACTGGACATGGCAATTTTAACCCCTATCTATTTAAACAGATTTCAACTTAAATTTAACTGAAATATATATATTTATTTATTTATTTTCTGTAATCCTCTAACATCTATTAAACAACAGCCGTACATTACCATCATTATGAATCATTACAGTGCAAGCAGACACATATATTTGGCAGAATTTCTCTCTAAAGCAAACCTAAATTGTGCATCTAAGACCCATCCCAATTACCTCAAATCTTAAAATCTTCATTGTAAAAGTTTATATTCACAATCCATTTTATCAGTATTATAACTTAATTATTGGAAAGAAAGATGTTGCTTCATAAGCATTTTCCTCAGCATATAAAAAAATCATAACAGTATTTAAATTAATTGCAAAAATAAAGTTTTTAAATGCAATTATGGCTGACGCAAAAAAAAAATGTGAATTATTTTAAGAAACTGTTAAAGTAAATTTACAACTTTAATTAAAAGAAGTAATTTTATTGGTAATGGTGTATATATATATATATATATACCATTGATAGGTTTATTTTTATTATTTTTAAGGTAACAAAGGACTATTAATTGTTTCCGTATAGGTATTATTTTAGAAAAAGATTAAATAATAAAGAACCGAAAATGCATTATTTTCTTTTTTTATTTTGAAATAAATTTTTTTTTTCTAAAAAAACGCATCAACTTTTTTTAAAACTGTAGATATTGACTAAAAAAGAAAATTTTTATTATATTTAGTGCAGAAATTTAAAAGAACAATTTCGTTTATTTGTTACGATGTTACTTTAAAAAAGATGAACAAAATCCTTTTTTTAACATTAATCAATCGAGAGCATTAAAAAGCATCTATTAAACTTCAATCTAGTGCATTTATTAATCATTTTTAAATACATCGAAGTACGTTTCAAAATGTCATCTAGAAAATTGTTTTTTATTATCCTGTCAATTTATTAGTTATGTATTTGTTTAAATAATTTACAATATTCATGACAATACAAAGAATATATAATTACACACACACACATATATATATACGAAAAATATATATTTTAATAATTTACAATATTTTCATCACATTCAACTATGAATGATTTAAATTGATAGTAGAAAATTGGCATTTAAATTAATTTTTAAAAAGTAAAAAGTACTTAAAAATGTTTGTATGTACATATGGAAAGGTTAAAAAAAGAAATGAATATATAATTTTTAGTCTTTGCTAAGACTATGGAAAATATGAGGTAATTATTTTATGCATCATGCTGTTTTATATAAACCTTATTAATATTATAAAAGTAGCTTCATGTATCATCTTCATATTATTGTCTCAATAGTATCAATATTATTTTACAATATATCCCATTTAATCCTATTTTTGCCTTCGTAAAAATAATCCAACAATATTTAAAACTATAAAGAAATTATATTGGAACAAGAAAAGGGTTTGGTATTTCTTATTTCGGTGAAATATTTTAAACTTTAAGCCATAATTTTCTCACGGAGCAAAACAAAACAAATTCCTTTTCAATCATTATTCTGTGGGATAAGAAACAACAACAACAACAACAACAAGAAAAGGGTTTGGTATTTCTTATTTCGGTGAAATATTTTAAAATTCATAATTTTCTCCAAAACAAAAACAAATTGTTTTATTATTCTGTGTTAAACTTTGCTTTTATTTTTGATTATTTATTATACGATTATTAAAGTTATAAGTTTGTGATTTTTGTTATAATATAATTCCAAACAACAGGCAAACCAAACATTTAATAGATATAATTACATTTTGTGTGTAGTTCTCAAGACTAATACGATTTTTTTTAAATCCTTCATGGTTAAAGGAATTTTATCTGTTAAAAGACAATGTTTGCATTAAAATGAGAAAATTTATTAAAACTTTTATAGGAAATATTGTTATAGTATCCCTTTGCAGTCATAATTAATAATATTAAAAATGCTATTAATATGCCTTAATAGACATGGTTGCCTTTGTGGCCGTAATTTCAGTTAAACGTTGAGTTACAATTTTCTTTATATTTTGCTAAAAATTCAATTTATAATTAATTGTTTATTCATGTTTAACATTGTTAAAAAAAGTTTTGTAAATATGTAAAACTCAGTGTTAAAATATTTCATGTAAATAAATAATATAAATATATATATATTGTAGTAATGTACTTTTCTTTGCTCAAAACATGAAAAGCTCCAAAAGCAAATGTTTATAGATTTCCTATCCTACCTTAAGGACAAGACTTGCCTATAATACACTTCGTGTTATGGGAGGATATCTTTATAGAAGAATAATGTTCCAAGTGCCTCAGCTATCAGAAATTTCTCAATACAGCAGGAAACTAAACTTTATCTGCTCATATGTTGATAGAAGTGCCGCAGGGGGCGCAACGATCGAACATTGATCGCGGTTCTCCTTCCGGAATAAAGTCGAAAAATAAGCTGGCAAGACATAAAACGGTTCAGTGAAAAGAACTATACAAAACCGTTTTGTAGTTGGTGGACTCGCAAGATTTTTCTTTCTTGCCTGTCTTTCGAGATCAGGCATAGAGTTTGAAGCGTTTATGGCATTTTTTTTTTAGTTTTTGTTAGTTTGTGGCATTTTTTTGTTAGTTTGCTTGTCTAAGGATTGAGGTCTCAGGTGGTATGAAGCAATTCTTGTAGTTTTCTTAAGTGGATATTTTACTCACTTGGACAAGCGTCGTATAACTGGGTTTTTATCTGGAAAAGAGAGGGTGTTATAAAGTTGTCAGGAAAATTAAAAGCCCGAATGGAGAGTGTAATTTTATAGCACGTAATTCTGTTTGCTGTAAAAAATTATATAGCTCGAAAAGTAGTTCCTACTTTTTCGCACTTAACTTTACGAGTATATATATTCATTCTCCAATCCTAATACCCCAATGTGTGTGTTATTCTAACACCCTCATGTATCAATGATAATATATATTAGCCATCAAATAAAACTAATAGGAATTTGTTTGAGTGTTGTCTGAAGAACAAATAGTGACTAATTTGATAAATATTCGAAAATTCATGCCAGAGTTTTTTGGTTTTTATATAATATGTCCCGTAAATAAGGAGCACTTACCTCTAAATGTCATCCTAGGTGACATTACTCCTAATTTCCTTCTACAAGGTGTAGTGTAATCATTCTCATATTGATCTCATTACTCTAAATCCACTATAATGTTATTATTTAATTGTCCTGTTTAATCATCATTTATTTATAACTATGTTGCCATATAAGTTATATTTGGTACAAGTATATGCATCAATATAAATGTAATTAATAATTGTGTATTTGATGAATTCTTAATTATAATTTTATGATCTTAAATATGAAATTCAATAAAAAAATCGTTACATTTTAGTTTGATTATTTTGCTTCACAATATACTTAAAAAAACGTAAGTGTGAATTTTTAGTTAAAGAGAATAAATATCGATTTTGATAATTGTATCTTTTTTTATTCAAAATGAAACACATAAAGATCAATATTCTTATCTATCATTCTCCTTTTTTCATTAAAAATATCGTACCTCTGGTTATTTTTGATTTTTTAAGCAGCTATTATTGAATCATTTCATTTTTCTGCATTAAATGTATTGGAAAACTTGATTAATTATAATCAAAAAGGAAAATTGAAAAAATAATTCAGACATAGAAATTGCATATAAAGTGTTATCCCTAACTACATATTTTTTTTTTAATTCAACAGTATAAAATATCCTACTTATCAACATGAAAAAGTTCACCTATTATATGCTGCAATAACAATTCCCTGCACTCAGGTAAAAAGCAACGGGGAAGAAATACAAAGAATTATAGGATAAAGTATTACATTACGGGATTATTAAGTTAATCTACGAAGAAGAAAAGGTGTAGCAAGTTCTCAGCAATGCCATTCTAGGTATAAGAGCTGTATTAGATTATATTAAAAAGAAAAAGTTCACATATTGTTTAAGACATTTGTATTATACATACGGCTGACATATTCACTATAATTGTTCCATGTATATACAAATTTCAATATATTCATTTCAGATATATTTATATTAATTTTTTGTACAAAATGAATTTAGCTAGCATAACTCACAAAAAACTCTTTTGTGTCTATTTATCATTATTTATCAAAAATCCCTTTATTATCATTATTTCTCTCGCAAGACAAGTAATTTGTTGTTGTTTGTTCTGTCTGTCTGTTCTAAGACATAAATAATAAGATAATTAAAGTTATTTTTTTTAAATTCCTACTATTAGTTCACACTCTCCCTATATATATCTTGTTCAAATTTTTAATTGTTAATAAAATACTTTTTATTCATCCACTCAAGTTCAAATACATTATTTTGAACTTGTAGTGGAGGACACTTGATGTTAATACAGTTTTTTCAAATATTAATTCATTAATTAAATTTAATTAATTAATTTTAGTTTTTTAGATTTAAGTTGCATATAGCTACCAATAGATGGCACCAGATGTAAGATGAAAATTTCAACTTCATTTATAAAGGACTTTCTGCAATGCAGTGAAAAAAAGTAGGAATTGACTTTAAAAACATTTTTTTTATATTACTTGTTTATTAGTTGATTAGGTACATCGTTAAATGTTGCAGAAGAATTCTTGTTTAAATTATTTACTTTTTAATTGTAAGGACCTTGTTTTTATTGCTAACATCCACAAATATCACATTTTTTTTTATTTAATATATTTTTGTTTCAAATCTTCTCTTCATGAAACGGAAATAACGTCATATCTCTTTTTGTAGTTTTGTTTACATTGTGGTACAACTTTTATGAACAAAACATTTTGTCTAATTCATATTTCCCGCTTGGCATCCTTTTGATACTTTGCTTCTAGTATTGTTGTTTGTGTAAATTATTTTTAGTTTTAATCGTTGCTAGTTATTTTGTAGTCGTAATTGGGATTTATTTTTAAATGCGAGTGTTTCATATTCGTCCTCTGAATTCCACATAACTAACAGCTAATGGCTCATAATTATTATGATGTTCACCACCTTCTTTTATTTTAAGAAAGGTATATTTAAACGTTTAAAAACTTCGTATAATTTATTATTTTTATGGCATCTAAAAATGTTTTACTTTCTTTAACAAAGGCAGCGCAGAATCACATCTACTAGCATTAAACAGTTGTATACTTAATTAAAAACAATGTGATGAAAATAAAAAAAGTTTTAAATGTAAATAGTGCACTGGTAAATAGTATCTGTAAGTGCTTTTCTCATAGCGAAGAATTTTATCTTGAAGTCATTTGCCAGATTGGCAGATTTTTAGCAGATTCATCTTCATTTGGCATGCAATAAGAAAGAGTTTTCTCTGTATTGCATTTCCAGTAACTAGAAATAACGTTTGTTGTGTATATTTTTCTAACCTAACATCGTAAGCTTCTTTTCTAAAGTTATCTTGCTGACGTTTGAGTTGCACAAGAGAGAAATCAAGAAAACAATCTCACTCCAACTCCAGCCACAATAATGACAAATTTCCAAAAGCATGTTTCTTAATTATTTTCACGTGGCTGAAGTAAAATTAACTATAAAATGGAAAAGACATCACTCATTTTGGTGATAAAAACAAGGTTATGATAATTTATAAGAATAAAAAAGTATAAGACATTTGATTAATATCATATTATACGATTTTTAAAGTATTTAAAAAGTTTTGAAAATAAAAATATTTAACTATAAAAAGACAGCTAAAACTATTTTTTTAATTTTAATTTTAAAATACTAATGAATTACTCCATTAAAAATGAAGTAAAACAACATTTATGACGGCTTCTTTTAATATTCAGAAAAAATTTTATATTTCAGTGAATGAATGAATATGGAAATTAATTGCACTATTTCTTAAAATATAAAAACTGAAGTTCACGTCTGAAACTGCAGCTAAACTAATCTAATCACTCATGATTCACTATTTTTATTATTTCATAAGAAAATATCTAGTTCTCCAAACATCAACCCAGTTCAGCATCATTTTGAATAAACAGGGTTTTTAAAATACATATGTTGGGTTAGAATTTCAATTTATTTCATGTCAGTTTCTGATTTAAGGCATGTCTAACAGCTTGGCTTAAAACTAATTTGACTCTTGAAAATGAAGAAGAAAATTTTATATAAACATTTATGTGGCATTAAAATATGGAGGATGTTGAACTTTCGTTTAATCGAACACTGATTTCTTTAGTGCCCCACTGGTATTGTGACCTTACTTTAGCTACTTTCAACTTTCTTTTGTAATTTGAAAAAAAAACACCAATGACAATAATACAACTATCTATATTCTGCCACTGTATTTTAGAATACATGCATTTGATTATTGATATCTTCTCTTGTGTACTCCAAACTAGTGGAAGGATTTCTGAACCACGAATTTATACTGTCTATCTCGGAATATACATGGGAATCATCGAATCATCCTCACTTATGAGATTTTGGAGCTATCTTCCTCAGTGTGGAAATCCAAACAGACATCCATACATTATGCCACTCCAAGCTATTGTGTTTTAAGTATGCTAATTGTATTTTAAGTTTATTAGTTCCTATGATTATTAAAACGGGGCCTGATGGCCGAGTGACTTCCGTTCTAGCGCTCAGTGGCACGTGTTTCGATTCGAGCCCCGCAATGGCATAGATGTTTCTAGTGATTCGGAGTTCATTTTAAAACTGTAGGTTCTGATCAAATATGAATGTAGGTATGCCAATTTTACCCTGTAAAAAGAAAATATCGAGTGTCTCGAAATCTGACTATAGGCAGACAACATGGCTCACCATGGGTATATTGCTCCACTGAAGAAGAGATTATTGAAATATAAATACTAAAACAATACTTTTAAAATATTTGAAATAGTGAATATTAAATGCAAAATGGAGAATATTCAGACGAAATTTTAATAAAACTACAGTTATGATGGCTTCTTTTAGTATCGGGTGAAATGTGTACATTTAAATAG